>CM035410.1:121349312-121949312 GCA_020310875.1 Ceratopteris richardii | reverse complement strand
TAGAACAACGAAGTATAACTCGTAGCAGAGTTCAAAGTTTTGTATGAGAGATAGCTCATCTTGTAGCTAGACGTCTCTACTTTAAGCTGATCACAATTTCCGGTGAAAAGGAGATGTGCATGCAGTACAAAATCTAACCGGAAAGAAGCACCTCAGAACTGTGAAGTTTTTTCTTAAACTTCAGAAGAGTTCATTAAGTGGAGAAAGCTCACGAATCATTTACTTACTTCTTGTATGTTCACTTGAAGTAATTATAACCAAAGTAGAAGTTCATTTCGGTGAAGTTCCGGTACGATTACGGTATCTGTCCAGTGACAGTCTGGTGAAGTTCCGGTGGAACTTGTGTCGCAGGATAACACAGTTAAGGCAACGTTAATTAGGCTGAGCTACCGTTGATTACAGAGGTGTTCTGTATCACTCTAGTTTAGCATTCTACTATGGTGGCGCGACAATTTCCGCAGGCCTGACAGAGTTCAAGCTTTGTCGCGAAACCCACCCTCAGGGCGAAAAATATTTCCGCACCAATGGTATTAGAGCTGAAGTTTTCGCCAACAAGACCTTGCTAATGCATCCTTGGCACATCATGTGTTCAACTTCTCATGTTCTTCCTTTGTTGGTAGTCCTCTAGTTTTGAATGAGGGCAATTCCTCATCTCCTAAGATGTATCCATAGAGACTCCTTCCTTGTAGGTATGTCTTCATCCTTAGAGACCATGCCTGATAGTTGTTCCTATCCAGTTTATCAATAAATGAAGGAAAACCATCTCCCATTTTACCTTGACTTTGCTCTGATACCACTGTTGGGAATGATGGATGGACACTTCAAGATGATGAGTAGGTACTGCCAAATCCTACTTTGTACCAGCCCTTTGATGCTTCAGAGTTGATAAGTAGACCTTCTTAGATTTCCAATGACACCATAAAATGGCCTATGTACTTTGGAAATGATGTATGAAAAGATTTAATCAAAACAGATAACTTTGAACTTCAAGTCTTCAAGAAAACCTTCTATTTTTTACCATACACCTATTGTATCTTTTGCTCAGTATGACCAGTAGAGTATGAATTGATCAAATTATTTTTAGTGGTATCTAATTAGCTTAACAAGCTAACTATTCCAAGTGGAATCACTTAAAAGGATTAACTATGCTCAGAGAAATTAATTTAGCAAGTAAACCTTTACCCACGATATTCTAGGACTGTTGCAGACTTCGAGTAGTGATCACCTCGACGGAGTTTTCTCTGAAATGGCTGAATAGAAATCCTTCAAATTTTGATTGCATGTAGATAACGTTGAGTTGGTTCCAACAATCTATAGATCATTGAATTTGGTGGAGAAATGTGTGAGATATGATCTTCACACATTGACTGACTGACAGAGACTATGACAATGAACTCAGAAATGAACAATGTAGATATATGTATTAATGAAAAGATGTTGTACAATACCATAGGCATGAAGAACATTGCCTAATGGTGTAGAAAGGTGTGGGCTAGAGTGTAGGCCTCACACACACTCAAAAAGTACAATCAATATCTCAACATTGATGAGTCTTCTACCGCGACTTTTTCTTAGAAGTTTATATAGATGATCACTTCCATTTTGAATTCGAATTCAAATTGTTGGCTCTCTCTAAAAACCGATCCTCCATTATAGAAGATATTCCATCAATCAACTCCTAACTTTTGCATGAGTTCTTCTTGGTAGGTGTTTACAAAGATTCCAAGTCAAATATGACTTTTACAAAAGGATAAAATCATAATTAACCATTAGCACTGATTCCTATGCATCTTCATATATGTATGAATTACAAGCCAAATGTGTAGTCTTGTCAATTGCACCAACTGGATCACCCTCGTATGTAAGTTGCAAAGCATTTAATTTTGTAAAAGGGAAAAGTAAAAGGCGTAGAAGCCACGAGCTAGAAGTGGCTAGGATTGATTTTCGATCAATCAATCAAAAAGTAGATGTGATTTCAAAATTTCCCTATTCTTAGATTGGAGGAAAATATGCCAATCAATCTAAACGCACAAATGTGCCTAATTTGGAATTCAAATCCTAAAAGAAAAGGCGTGTCCATGTACTCAAGAGTCTATATAAAGCCTCCACAACATTTTTTCACTAAGTAACATGATGATTTGAAGCAATACATATACTTCTTGTTCATTGCTTGGTGCCAGTTTAGTTTACTACACCTTCTTTCTTAGATTCAACCAATGTGCAAATAGTGCTACTCTCCCCAAAGAGCTCCAAATCCACTAATTAAGATCTCATTGGAAAGGTATTATGGTCTAGCTTATTCTCATAAAGTTTCATACCATTTGATTCATTAATTTCAGAGACATTGAAGATTTTCAGTCTCAAGGTCATTCTCTCGAGCTCTTGAAATTTCAGGATGGCACTAATTCAGTATTAAGGTGATCGCTCCTTGTATAGTTCATATAAAGCAAGGCTTTTATGAATTATAGCAAGAGAAGCCTATGTATGAAACTCCCTTAAGAGGAAGGTTTCCAATTGTTACTTTGCTAGTTGCTCTCAGTGTTTGAAGTCACAACTTCTATCCATATTTATAAGGTTTTTGTGAGCTAGTCATGGTGCATGTTATCTGTTTTCCATTGACTTGATCTTGTTGATATTCCAAAGTATTTATTTGGTTTTATTATAATAACCACAAGCTTGCAAGAGCTAGTTTACATATCCAAAGAGCTAGGGTTGGTCCTATGCTGGCTTGCTGGACCAACTTCACCACTTGACAACTCATCTTTCTAAGCCTCTCCTAGATTCGCCAACTTCTTTCAGTAGTATCAGAGCAACTTCATGATGGGAGATGGCTTTCCATCAATGATTGAGAAGCTTGATAGACAAAATTATGCTACTTGGAAAATCAAAATGGAGGCTTATTTGCAAGGAAGAAACCTATATGGGATTGTATTAGGTGATAAAGCAATGCCTATTGAAAGATCCAAGGGAGGACCTTCTCAAGAGGAAACAAATAGGTTCACACTTTGGTGTGCAAGGGATCCTCAAGCAAGGTCATACATACTCAAATCTATCTCTCATTTTCTATTATCATATATTAGAGGATGGAAGACATCTCAAGAGACTTGGGATGCTCAAAAGACTTTTTTTTCTACTAGTACAAAGGCAAGGAAGAACCATCTTTGGAATGAGTTCAACCCAATGAAGAAGAGTCCGAAACAAACCACCACTAAGTTTGTTACAAAGATCAAGGAGGTTGTTGATCAATTGGCATCCATTGGAGAGCTGATTGAAGAAGATTCCATCATGAGGCAAATTCTCAATGGGATTAGAGGTGACAAGCAATGGCAATCTTTCACCACAGCCTATGATCTCATCATGGATGTGCAAACTCGAGACTTCAACATCTTTCTTGGACAAATCTTCAATCAAGAGGCCAACAATACCATAAAGGAAGGTATCTCCTAACATGGTGTGTAGGTTTTGAACACGTTGATGGAGATTCAAGCAGTTCAGAAAAGAGTCTTCATGAGGAACTTGGATTGCCCTCTGTGAAGACTCAAAGAGTAAGAAGGGCACATGTAGATGCCATACCAGGAGAAGTGACGCAGGACCAAGAAGATTTGGGAGGATGCGAAATTCAGTGCAATGATTGACATATGATAGTTACATGGCTCGTCATTATGCCTACATGACAAAGTTAATACAAGATGCTGAACCTTCTTGCTTTGAAGATGCAATTGGAATTGTAGATTGGCAAATAGCTATGGATGAGGAGATGGCTGCACTTTATGGAAATGATACATGGAAGCTGGTTCCATTGCCACAAGGAAAGAAACCCATAGGCTGCAAATGGGTTTGTAAGGTAAAGCATAATGCTGATGGTAGCATAAGCATGTATAAAGCACGATTGGTAGCTAAAGGATATGGCATTGATTATGAGGAAACATTCAACCATGTAGCTAAAATGTCTACTATCAAGAAACTTGTTGCATTAGCTATAGCAAAAGGATGGACTTTGCATCAGATGGATGTGAAAAGTGCTTTCCTACATGGTGAGTTACAGGAAGAAGTATATATGGGCTAGCCACAACGATATGAAGATTAAAGCATCTAGAATATGTTTGGAGGATGTAAAAAGCTTTGTGCCGAATCAAGCCCCTCGTATGGCTGGTTGTAAGTCAATTTCTATGCCATTAGATCGGAATTTGAAGTTCGATACTACATGAGGTGAAGCATTGGAAAATGCTAGTATAAACAAGAAAATTGTGGGAAGTCTTATATATCTCACAATTCCAAGGCCTGATCTAAGCTATACTGTTGGATTTGAAAGTCAATTTCTATAGGTTCGGAGGAAGCCACATTTGGATGCTCTAAGGGGTACTCTACGTTATGTGAGTGCTACTTTGGATTATGCATTGTTTTATGAGGCTGGTGTAGATTTGCACGTTTATGGATAGACCGATACCGATTGGGCTGGTAGCATTCGAGATAGAAGATCTACTAGTGGTTTTCTCTTCTCACTTGGGAGTGCAGGTGTTACATGGAGCAGCAAGAAGCAACCCGCTGTTGCTTTGTCAAGTACAAAAGCTGTGTATAGAGGTGTTGCAATGGGAGCATGTGAGGCATCATGGCTGGAGATGCTACTTGTAGATTTAGGTGTGGAAGTGCAAAAGCCTATCACCATTTATTGTGATAAACTTAGCAGTATATAGTTAGCATGGAACCCTATTTTCAATGCTAGAATAAAGCATATCAAGGTACATTATCACTTCATCAGAGAAAAGGTATTAGCAGTTGATATTGATCTTGTTTATGTGAGAACAGATGAGCAAGTTGCTGATATTTTCACCAAAGCACTTGGAGCTCAGAAGTTGAAGACGTTTCGAGAGATGCTTGAATTATAGGATATGGTGTTGAGCTTGAGGGGGAGTGTTGAGATATCAAGCTCAACATGTGATGATCTAGGATGACATGTACCAGTTTTTCGTTTCTCTGACATGTATAGTGGTCACGCCGATATATGTCAGGGATACTTCATTGAGCTTTATTTGATTTATCTACCGTGAGTGATGGTACATTTGTTCCTTGCCAGCACACTCATTTGTGGACATTAAGTTTTTCCTTATGTACTGATCCTTATATATTGCACTTGTTGTATTCTTGTCTTTTAGGTCATTCTTGTACATTCCTTTTTATGTAATAGAAGAAGAAGAAGAAGATTATTCTTCCTTTCCCCAATCTGTGTGTGTGCTTCTCCTTGAGAGTGAGAGTGTGTTCGTGTGAGCTCTCTTCCTTATCTCGTTCCTCATGACACAACCATCATCAAGGATACAACAACAATTACAACAACTACCAAGGAGGCTACAAATCAAGGAAAGACTACAACAATTACAGAGAGGAACAAGAGGATTCCCTTCTAATTATGAATATGACTTCAAAGCAAGGTATGAATGATGACCATCTCTTCTACATTGACTTAGGATGTTCAAAACATGTAGCAGACAATGTGGCCCTTCTCTCTCACCTTGAGGAACCTAAGGGAAAGCACTAAGTGCAAACACGTGATGAAACCAAGCATTTAGTGGTCAAGGTAGGAAATGTTAAAACCTCTAATGGAAATAGAAATTTGTTGAGCAGGGTTCTATATGCACCTACAATCACCAAGAATTTGATGAGTGTTGGACAAATTGTGGAAAAGGGTTTGCATGTTAGGTTTGACAAATATGGAGCATTTTGGAGGATCCCCAGCATGGGTTCAAAAGAATTGCCAAAGGAGAAAAGATAGGTAGGTTATTTACATTTGAACTTGAAGATACAAAGAATATTGCACTTTAGAATTACAAAGATCAAATAGTGTTAGAGCGTGAGATTTGGTGTAAAAGATTAGGGCATATTGGTGAGAGAACCTTAAAGCAAATATGTAGAGATCAATGTGTGCTTGGGATACCTAATGTATCCAAGCAGCACATGATCTATAAATGTGGTGCTTGTCAGTTTGGAAAATCACACAGGTTACCCTTCTCAAAGAAAGTCTACATGCATGAGGATTACTTGGAGCTTGTCCATACAGATGTATGGAGACCAAGTAAGGACCCTTCGATTTTTGGGTCAAGGTATTATGTATCTTTCATTGATGATTTCAGTAGGTGGACTAACTTATATTTTAAGAAGCACAAAGGTGAAGTGTTCAGTTGCTTTAAGAAGTATCTTGCATTTGTGGAAAACCAAACAAGAAGAAGCCTAAAAAGACTAAGTTCAGATAGAGGAGGTGAGTACTTCTCAAATGAATTTGATGCATTCTTGTAGGATAGAGGAATCAAAAGGGAGATTACAACAAGGTATACCCCTGAATAAAATGGGGTGGCAAAAAGGAGAAATAGGTTGATTGTTGAAACAGCTAGCTCAATGCTAAATGAAAAAAGAGTTACCTAATTATTTGTGGGTAGAGAGTGTATCTACTGCCACTTACCTTGTAAACACGTTGCCATCCAAGTCACTTGAGAGGATGACCCCATATGAAACATGGCATGGTAGAAGGCCATCACTTGCTTATTGCAGGATCTTTGGATGTGTTGCTTATGTACACATCCCATCTCAAATCAGAGGTAAGCTAGAACCTAAAGCAAAGAAGTGCATCTTTGTAGGGTATGATTTAAATCAGAAAGGATATAAGTTCTATAATCCATCCAACCAAGGTTTTATGGTCAGTAGAGATGTTGTCTTTGATGAGACTAATACTTGGTTTGAAAGTGAATGCAGAAAGGTAAAGTTGCCTTATGACTTGCTAGAGGAGTTTCCAAGCCTCACCAAGGAGGAGCCAAAACAGATTAAAGACATCAAATCATATGATGAGGACATCATCAACCTAGAAGAATTCAAGGCATGGAAATCCAAAGGCAAAGTCAAGATGAAGGATATACATGAATCATCCAACCAAGCAATCAAAAGATCACAAAGGGAGAGCAAGAAGCCAATTTGATATGGGATGAAACTTTTTTAGTTACCAAGCATTCTATTGATCTAGCTAAAGATTTATCAGTTGAAGAGCCATCATCATATGAGGAGGCAAAGACTAAGGCAGAATGGAAGGAAGCTATGGATGAAGAAATTGAAGCACTCAAGGAGAATGATACTTGGAAGCTAGTGCCAAAGAAGGAGTCTATGAAGGTAACTGGTTCTAGATGGATCTATAAAATCAAGAGAGATTCAGATGGATCAATAAATAGCTATAAAGCTGGACTTGTGGCTAAGGGCTTTGCACAAACCCAAGGAGTTGATTATGAAGATACTTTCTCACTTGTAGCCAAAATACCAACCATCAGAGTATTGGTAAGTATGGTTGCATCAAGGAATTGGAATATATACCAATTGGATGTAAAAAATGCTTTCCCTAATGGCTGGATTGCAGAGGAGGTGTACATGTCTCAACCTCCTTGTTATGAGGGCCCAAACAAGGCAACTTATGTGTGCAAATTAAACAAGGCTCTTTATGGATTGAAGCAAGCACCTAGGGCATGGAACCATAGGTTGGCTACATACCTTCAAGATCAAGGATTCATCATAAGCAAAGCAGATACTTCTCTATTTGTCAAGAGAAGTAATTCAGGGGTGATATACATATGTGTGTATGTTGACGAGATCATGCTTACCAGTAATGATGCAAGTGGCATCAAGCAGATCAAGAATCAAACGATGCAGGAGTTCAAAATTAGTGATCTACGATCACCAAAGTATTTTCTTAGACTTGAACTAGTCTATGCAAATTCTGGAATTTATATCACTCAAAGAAAGTATGTGCTAAATGTGTTGAAGAAGTTTCACTTGGAGAATGCCAAAATAGCAAGCACTCCTATGGAGGTAAACCAAAAATTAAGTGCTCATGAAGGTGTAGTGTCCTAAGTCAATTTTTGCACAAACCTAGAGCACCTCACTTGGAAGCTACCAAGAGAATCTTGAAGTACCTTAAGGGTACTCAAAATCAAGGTTTATACTTTCCTTATACTTCAGATTTGGACATCAAAATATACTCATATGTAGATTGGGCACGTTGTAAGGATGACAGGAGGAGTACCTCAGGTTATCTCTCTTTTGAAGGTGATAAGCCCATTTCATGGTCTTCCAAGAAACAACCTACTGTTGCTTTATCTTCAACAGAGGTAGAATATATAGGATTGGCCAATGCCACTCAAGAAGGCATATGGATTAGATTGCTATATGCAGATTTGGGATTACATGCTAACTCTCCAATGATTCTTGGAGACAATAGAAGTTCTTTACATCTTGCAACAAATCCTATTTATCATGCTAGGACCAAGCATATAGAGGTCCACTATCATTATGTGATTATGCAAGGAAATTCAGTTGGCATATGTATCCACTAATATGCAATGTGCAGACTTATTGACCAAAACACTTGATAGTACTAAACTTTGCGGGTTTAAAGCTATGACTGAATTGCAAGACATTCAAGAGGATCAATGAAGAAGAACAAGCCAAGATGTTTGGCTTGAGGGGGAGTTGTTGGTGCAAATGCAAAGCATTCACACTTGGATAGGCATTGGAAGGATTTATGTGCAACTTCTGGAGATTCACATGAACCATGGCTTATGGATTTTTATCTTTAACATTTTGCAAAAGCCAACTGACTTGGAAGAATCTTGTAAATCCACTAAATTCATGGAGTTAGATAGAATGAGAAGCTATGACTTCACTTAGAGATAATATCTCCTAGAATAAGGGATCACTTTTATTGAGAGCCAAATTTGAATTCAAATTAAAATTTGGAGGTAGCATCTATAGAAACACTTTGAAATATCATGGCAAATATACTCACGTAGAGAGCCATACATTGATCATTAGCAGAGATTGAGTAGCACACTTCATTTATCACTCACCTCACAATAATTTGGCATTATTCATTTTCCAATGATGTTGTGAATTCATGTTTCATAATACATATACATCATTAAGTATATCTATTGGGCTCTTCGTCGTTGTCACTCAGAACAGTGTTCTTGCCTTGCTCAATACCTCATCATCTTCAATGTTCTATATCTCATTGGAACAAGCTCAACGTCTACTACATGCTGACAAAGGTTGAAGGCATTCCATTCAGCCACTTGGGAGAAAAGCATCTCGAAGTGATCACTAGTAATTTTTTGCAGAGGTCCTAAAAAGTTGGGGGTTAATGCTTTACTTGCTAAATTGATTGCTCTGCATATAGTCAACCATTCTAAGTGAATCCACTTGGAATCATTAGCTCTTCAAAATAATTAGATATCCCTAGAAGGAATTTTTCTAATTGCTACCGTGTTGGGAATACTGAGCTTAAGAAGTAGTAGGTGTGTGAACCAAAATAGCAAGTTTTTAATGACTTGTGACTTGTGAAGTTATCTATTTTGGATTAATCATTACATGAATCAACTCCAAAGTACATAGACACTTATTTAGTGTCATTGGAAAGAAAAAAAAGGGCCTACAATTGAACTCTGAAGTAACAAAGGGCAGGCACAGAGCAGGGATTAGCAGTACCAACTCATTTCTTGGAGTGTCCATCCACCTTTCCAAACATTAGAGGCATATCATCTTTCCTAATAGGATACTTGGCTCTTTGGCACACCTCACAACTCCATACATACGTGTTTGCATCCATATATAGGGTTGGCCACAATAACCCTGCGAAGAGAATCATCTTTACCATTCTTTCGATCGTGTCCTCCTACGGTGCCTACATGTGCTATCTCTAATATAGGTAGTTATTCTCCTTCATGGACGCATAGTTGTAGCTCATTGTCCTTCCCTCTTTTGAATAACTGCCTTCCCATTATAGTATAGTCCTTGTTCATTTCTTCTAGGGATCGCTTTCTTACTAGACTCACTACTTCCTCATGGTTGTGTGTTTTCAAGAACTTAACCAATGCCCTACTCTAGCCTAGTGCTATTGTAGAGAATTGTAGTGATCTATGGTCCTCTAGAGCATTTTCTTGGCATTCTTGGCAACTGTCAATGTATTCATGTACATCTTTTGGCATATCTGGCTAGAATACTCCCAATCTTTTTAATTCCCGTAGTGTTCCATGGGCTCCTTTATGCAGTCTCCACCGATTCACATGAGCTTGCTTGAATAAGCTCTTTAGTTCAGCCTCTTCTACACACCTTAATAATACACCATTTGGTTCTTTATAGTACACATTTCCTACCACAATGTGCAAATTTTATGAATGCAAAAATTCCTTCCTGGAATCCTTGTTGATTCTATGATGTGGTCCATGTGTGAGCATTGGAATCAACTTTCTTGCCCACTTCGGACATACTTCTAGGTTGAATAAGTATGTATCTGGTATGTCATCTGCCACTCTATTGGGTGGTTCTCCATGTGTTAACCTAGACAGATGATTAGCTCTCACGTGAGTATTTCCTTTTTTGACCACTACTTTGAAATCAAACTCCATCAGCAATAGAAACCATCTCACTAGCCTTCCTGTACTATAGGGCTTATTGACTAGGTACAATAAGGCCTTATGGTCGATGAAGAACTTGAACTTGTTAGCTACAAGGTAGTGTCTAAATTTCTTGACTCCATACACCATTCCTAAGCCTTTTTGTTCCGTGGTAGTATAATTTCTTTCTGCTTGGTTTAGTTGTGTACTTGCATGTGCGATTGGGTGGTCTAATTTTCCTTCATCTGCAAGTTGAGCTAGAATGCATCCTATTGCATAATTAGACGCATGTGCATGGATATGGAAAGGTTTATTCCAATTGAGTATCTTCAATATAGTTGATGTACTTTAATCATCATTTGAATTCATTAAATTCTTTTTTGCATTCATCCGTCCAAGGGAATTGAGTTAATAATCCATATAGTGGCTTAACGATTATGGCATACATGTGGATAAATGTACAATAATATCCAGAATGACCGAATAAAGCTTGTACTTCCTTTGCAATTTTTGGCCTAGGTAGCTCTAAGATTACCTTAATCTTATCCTTGTTCTTGGAGATGCCATTCTTAGATACAATGTGTCCTAGGATCTTTCTTTGCCTCACCATAAAGACACATTTTTCAAGATTCAGGCACACTCGATATTGCTGACATTTCTCAAATATCCTTCGTAATTCTCGAATGGGATCATTCCTCTAAGTTGAATATGTGCATAAGTCATCTTCATAGACTTCCATACTCTTCCTTGGGAATTCCTTGTTGGTGCAAATCAAGCCTACACATTTGGCTTGGAATCCTTGAAGAAGATTTCACATGAAGCAAGTAGCATAGAAACACTAGCTTATGAGTTATTACTTCTCTACCACTTGCAAAAGTCTAAAATGACTTGGCATTTTTATGTAATCACTTACCTAATAGATTCATGGAATTAGATGGTATGAGTTGAGAGAATATCTCCCTACTTTTAGAGGAGTGACTATATGAAGCCTTAGATTTGAATTTGAAATTCAAATCAACCTCCAACTCATATAAAAGTGAGAAGAAAACTCGCGGGCAGAGAGTGTACATCCGAGATTCATTTACACTATCATTGAGTGTGTGTGAGTGCTACACCATAGCCCACAACACTCAAACTCATTAGGCTACACTTATGATGCCAATGAGGTTGTACATCACTGTGAATTAATACAAGTCTTTACATTCATGAACTCTGTGTTCTCTAAGTATACTACCTCAAGTCAGTCAACTTCAAAGAGGCATATCTCAGTGCCTACTGCACCAAATCAAGTGACTCAAAGCTTTGTAGATCTAGCTCAAAGCATACTACAAGCATACAAAGTTTGAAGCAACTTGGTTCAGCCAATTTTGAGAAATTGTGGTCGAAGTGCTCACTGGTATTTGTCTGCGTACTTCCTAAAAAGTCGGGGGTGTCCATAATTTTGCTAAAGTGATTTCTCTGAGTATAGTTTATCATTTTATCTCATTCCAGTTGCAAATGGTAGCTTACTAAGCTAATAGAATACCTCTAGAAGGAATTTTGCCAATTGTAAGTGTACTGGTCATACTGAGCATAACACTGAGCAGGTGTCAATACCAAAATAGCAAGTTTTCTTGGATTTGTGAAGTATCAAGTAGTCTAATTTGATTTGATCAATACACACATCATTTGCAAAGTACATATATGATCTCTTGGTATCATTTGGAAGCTAAGGGTGTCTACTAATCATATCTGGAGTCACTGAGGGCTGGTGTAAAGCAGGATTAGCAGCACCTACTCAATCTTCTGGAGGATCCATCCATCTTTCCTAACAGTGGTATCAGAGCAAACAAGGTAACATGGGAGATGGTTTTCCTTCATTCATTGATAAATTGGACAGGAAAAATTATCAAGCTTGGTCTTTGAGGATGAAGACCTATCTACAAGGAAGAAGTCTATTTGGATTCATCTCAGGAGATGAGGAATTGCCCTCATTCAAAGCAAGGGGTCTACCCACCAAAGAGGAACAAGAAAGGCTCAATACATGGTGTGCAAAAGATGCATTGGCAAGGTCTTATCTTCTCAACTCTATATCTGATTTCCTTTTACCTCACATCAGGAATTGTAAGACCTCCCAAGAAACTTGGGAAACCTTGTCATCATACTTCTCATCTAATACAAGGGCCAGGAAGAATCAATTGTGGATTGAATTCACAACCCTTAGGAAACAACCAAAGCAATCAGTCTCAGAATTTTTGACCAAGATCAAGGATGTGGCAGACCAATTAGCAAGCATTGGAGAGGAGATTGAAGAGGAACAAATAGTAAGGCAAGTAACCAATGGACTAAAGGCAGATGATAAGTGGGAAAGCTTCACCACTGCAATGGACCTCTAGATGGACATGCATACCCCAGATCTCACAACTCTGATGGGCCAACTATTCACACATGAAGCAAAGTTCACAAATGTTGGAGATGCATCTAAAGGTAACACTCCTTCTACCCTATATACTGATAAAAAGGTTAAAGATAAAGGTAAAGGTAAAAAGCAAGAGGATGAAGGTTCTACCTCCCAAGTCAACTATGCAGGGAGAGGTAGATCTTCAAGAGGCAGGGGCAGAGGAGGTAAGCAAGGTAGGGGGAGACCCTACAATTCATCACCATGTAACATTTGTGGACTGTCTAATCACACCACAGATGAGTGCTACAAAAACTACAAAAATCAGATAGGAAGAGGCTATCAAAGAGGTGGATACTCTCAAGGCAGAGGAAGGTTCAACCAACACCAAGGCTACAATGGCTACAACAATAACTACAACAACAATTACAACAACAACCATAATGGTAACTACCAAGGAGGATTCAGAAATAGGAAAGACTACAACAACTACATAGAGGAGCAGGATGACTCCCTATTGATCATGAATATGACTTCCAAGTCAAGTATCAATGATGATCATCTGTTTTATATTGATTCAGGGTGTTCTAATCATGTAGCTGGCAATGTGGCACTACTCTCTGATCTTGAGGAACCCAAGGGAAAACATCAAGTACAGACAGGTGATGATACTAAGCATTCTGTAGTAAAGATTGGAAATGTAAAAACTTGTGATGGTAACCAAAACCTATTGAGCAGGGTACTTTATGTACCAACTATTACCAAAAACTTAATGAGTGTTGGTCAGATTGTGGAGAAAGGTTTGCAGGTCAGATTCACTCAACATGGAGCATATGTGGAGGACCCAAGACATGGATTCAAAAGGATAGCCAAGGGAGAAAAATCAGGTAGATTATTTACCTTTGAATTAGAAGACACAAAGAATATTGCTTTGTACTAAGCTACAAGGACCAGACACTTTCAGAACTTGAAATGTGGCACAAGAGACTAGGGCACATAGGTGAAAGGACCCTGAAGCAAATGAGCAGAGATCAATGTGTGCTTGGGATACCTAATGTATCCAAGCAACACATGATTTACAAGTGTGGTGCTTGTCAATTTGGTAAGTCTCACAGGTTACCTTATACAAGGAAAGGTTTTATGCATGAAGACTACCTAGACTTGGTGCACACAGATGTTTGGGGACCTAGCAAGGATCCCTCCATTTCAGGATCAAGGTACTATGTGTCTTTCATTGATGATTATAGTAGATGGACTGTGTTATACTTCATGAAGCACAAGGATGAAGTGTTTAACTGTTTCAAAAGATATCTTGCACTAGTTGAAAATCAAACAGGAAGGAACTTGAAGAAGTTAAGGTCAGATGGAGGAGGTGAATACTTCTCAAATGAGTTTGAGGACTTCTTGCAGGAAAGAGGCATCAAGAGAGAGATAACCACAAGGTACTCACCTGAACAAAATGGGGTAGCTGAAAGAAGGAATAGACTTATAGTTGAAACAGCCAGGTCCATGCTTAATGAAAAGAAATTGCCAAATTATCTTTGGGCAGAAAGTGTATCTACTGCCACCTATCTCATAAACAGGTTGCCATCAAAGTCTCTTGATGTCACCTTATGAAGCTTGGCATGGTAAGAGACCATCATTGGATCATTGCAAAATTTTTGGTTGTGTAGCATATGTGCATATTCCCTCACAGGTAAGGGGAAAGCTAGATCCTAAAGCAGAAAAATGTATCTTCATTGGTTATGACTTGAATCAAAAGGGGTATAGATTCTACAACCCAACTAATAAAGGGTTCAAGGTAAGCAGAGATGTCATCTTTGATGAGAATGACTCATGGTATGAAAATGAATGCAGGAAGGTTAGTCTACCCTATGATTTGGAAGAAGAGTTTCCACAACTCTCAAGGGAGGAACCAATCCAGAAGGAAGACTCAAGTTCAGAAGATGATGACACAATCAACCTTGAAGAATTCAAGGCATGGAAGTCCAAAGGCAAGATAAAGATGAAGAAGCTTGAGGATATACCAGAATCTTCAAATCAAGCAATAAGGATATCTCAGAGAGAAAGTAAGAAGCCTATCAGATATGGGTATGATACATCTCTTGTTACTAAGCATTCAATTTATCTTGCAAGGGACTTGTTAAGTGAAGAACCAGGTTCATATGAAGAGGCAATCACCAAACCAGAATGGAAAGGAGCTATGGATGAAGAAATAGAAGCTCTCAAGGAGAGTGACACATGGGACTTGGTACCCAAGAAGGACTCTATGAAGGTGATAGGATCCAGATGGATCTACAAACTAAAGAGGAATTCTGATGGTACAATCAACAGGTATAAAGCTAGGTTGGTAGCCAAGGGTTTTGCACAAACCCAAGGCATTGATTATGAGGAGACATTTTCTCCTGTGGCTAAGATGCCAACAATCAGAGTATTGGTGAGTGTAGCTGCATCCAAGAATTGGAACATGTACCAATTAGATGTCAAGAATGCTTTCTTGAATGGATGGATATCTGAAGAAGTTTACATGTCACAACCACCTGGCTATGAAGATCCCAAGAAGGTAAATTATGTTTTTAAATTGAAGAAGGCTTTATATGGATTGAAGCAGGCACCTAGAGCATGGAATTATAGACTGACAACATACCTCCAAGACCAAGGGTTTACTATGAGCAAGGCAGACACTTCATTGTTTATCAAAAGGAGCAATTCAGAGGTAATCTATCTCTGTGTTTATGTTGATGACATCATCATTACAGGTAATGATGTCCAAGGAATCAGAAGCATAAAAAATTAGATGATGAAGGAGTTCAAGATCAATGATCTTGGATTATTGAAATACTTTCTAGGACTTGAATTGGTTTATACTAATTCAGGTATATATATCACTCAGAAGAAGTATGTGCAGGACATGTTAAAGAAATTTGGCTTGCAGGATGCTAAAGTCTCTAGTACTCCAATGGAAGTCAACCTAAAGCTAAGTGCTCATGAAGGGGATGAAGTCCAAGACATTATAGGATATCAAAGTATGGTAGGTAGTTTGAATTATGCTACCTTGACTAGAATTGACATAGCATATGGAGTTAGTGTGCTAAGTCAATTCATGCACAAACCAAGAGTACCTCACCTTGAGGCTGCAAAGAAGATCTTGAAGTATCTAAAGGGAACTCAGAATCATGGTTTGTACTTTCCTTATACATCAGACATTGACATTAAAGTGTATTCAGATGCAGATTGGGCAGGATGCAAGGATGATAGGAGGAGCACATCAGGATACTTATCTTTTGCAGGTGATAAACCTATTTCTTGGTCAGCCAAGAAACAACCAACAGTGGCATTGTCATCTACTGAAGCAGAGTATAGAGGGCTAGCCAATGCCACTCAAGAAGCTATTTGGTTAAAGCTTTTGTATACAGAACTAGGCCTATACACTAGGCCCCCAATTATTTTTGGAGACAACACAAGCTCTCTTCACCTTGCAGCTAATCCAATATATCATGCTAGAACAAAACACATAGAGGTTCATTACCACTACGTGAGAGAGAAGTTGCTTAGCAAGGACATTCAATTGACCTATGTGTCTAGTAATATGCAATGTGCAGATTTACTCACTAAAGCTTTGGATGGAAACAAATTATGCAGATTCAAATCCATGATTGGATTGCAGGATGTGATTGAAGATTGAAGATGAAGAATTAAGCCAAAATGTTTGGCTTGAGGGGGAGCTGTTGGTGCAAATCAAGCCTACACATTTGGCTTGGAATCCTTGAAGAAGATTTCACATGAAGCAAGTAGCATAGAAACACTAGCTTATGAGTTATTACTTCTCTACCACTTGTAAAAGTCTAAAATGACTTGGCATTTTTATGTAATCACTTACCTAATAGATTCGTGGAATTAGATGGTATGAGTTGAGAGAATATCTCCCTACTTTTAGAGGAGTGATTATAGGGAGCCTTAGATTTGAATTTCAAATTCAAATCAACCTCCAACTCATATAAAAGTGAGAAGAAAACTCGCGGGCAGAGAGTGTACATCCGAGATTCATTTACACTATCATTGAGTGTGTGTGAGTGCTACACCATAGCCCACAACACTCAAACTAATTAGGCTACACTTATGATGCCAATGAGGTTGTACATCATTGTGAATTAATACAAGTCTTTACATTCATCAACTCTGTGTTCTCTGAGTATACTACCTCAAGTCTATCAACTTCAAAGAGGCATATCTCAGTGCCTACTGCACCAAATCAAGTGATTCAAAGCTTGGTAAATCCAGCTCAAAGCATACTACAAGAATACAAAGTTTGAAGCAACTTGGTTCAGCCAATTTCGAGAAATCGCGGTCGAAGTGCTCACTGGTATTTGTCTGCATACTTCCTAAAAAGTCGGGGGTGTCCATAATTTTGCTAAAGTGATTTCTCTGAGTATAGTTTATCATTTTATCTCATTCAACTTGCAAATGGTAGCTTACTAAGCTAATAGAATAGCTCTAGAAGGAATTTTGCCAATTGTAAGTGTACTGGTCATACTGAGCATAACACTGAGCAGGTGTCAATACCAAAATAGCAAGTTTTCTTGGATTTGTGAAGTATCAAGTAGTCTGTTTTGATGTGATCAATACACACATCATTTGCAAAGTACATATATGATCTCTTGGTATCATTTGGAAGCTAAGGGTGTCTACTAATCATATTTGGAGTCACTGAGGGCTCGTGTAAAGCAGGATTAGCAGCACCTACTCAATCTTCTGGAGGATCCATCCATCTTTCCTAACATTGCTTAAATACATGACATATCAACCTTTGGAAAGTAGTGGGGGCATTTGTGAGCTCGAATGGCATCACTCTAAAAGCATAGACTCCCATTTAGTTGCAAATGTTGTTTTATATTGATCCTCCATAGTGATAGCTACTTGGTTATACAGGGAGAATCCAACTAGGAAGCTATATACTTCCTTGGTTGCAACTCTTTCCAAGACATGATGAGTCATTGGTAATGGGTAGATATCACGAATAGTGATTGCAATCACTTTCTTTAGGTTAATACACACTCTTATTTTTCCATTCTTCTTTGGGAATACCACTAGTGGTGACACCCATTCTATGTGCTCTATCTCATAAATGAGTCCGACTGTGAACAATTTGTCTATCTCCTCCTTAATTTTCTCCGAATAGACATCATTATATATATAAGGGCGTTGCTTTAATGGTTTCACATCAGGTTTCATTAGGATTTGATGGGATCAAATGGCTGGATCTACACCTTTGAGGTGCTTGTAGGTCCATGCAAATACATCTAGTATTCTCTGATTATGGTTCTTATTCCTCCCTTGCTGACATGTCCTTTCCAATATAGTACATCTCTCTTCTCCTTCTTCCATGGTCACTATCGCTTTCTTAGTTTGTTCCTTATGATCATAAGCTTCTCCTTCTCTTGCTTCCCTTTTGGGCATTTGAATAGCTACCTTCATCTCTTCTACTTCGTATATTTTGAAGTGCTGAGGGATTTCAAAAAGATCCGAGGGTTGTTCTACCTTATCTAATGTTTCCCCATTGTTTGGTCTTGTCTGAGCTACTTCTATTGATAATACCTTGGGTGTGTCCTCTTCGTTCTTGGCTTGGATTGCTTCTATATATTGTTCCTCGGAATCGAATTTTGGCTCCATCTCAATGCTTTTGTACTCCTCCATCCATTCCTTTTCTAGTAATTCTCTTGCCTCTACTTCCTGAAGGACTACCATGTAAAAATTTACTTCATAACCTTCTTCATCCACACATCCATTCATGTTTAATACATCCTTATTTACACACACATCTAAGGTGGCTGAAATCTCCATCCATCTGTGGGTTGGTAATTTTGATGTCTAATAGGCCATAATCAAGTCTTATTCTCCTCTTATTTTGCTTCTTTGCACATCCATCATTAAGCATCTTCGTGGATCCATGATTGGTCACTTGAACGTGCACTGTCAATTGACAAATCATCCTCTTCGTTATGTATGGGATTCGTTTGTAGTGGGGGCACATACCTATATGAAAACATATGTAAATTTATCTTGGTAGTGGTCCCCTGTCTTGTACTACCCGGAGTTGTCTCACAAACGGTCGTTCTAGTATCTTTTTGAAATTATTGACCTTTCCAAATGGACATATAGCTAGAGTGTGTTCAAATTCTACTCTGCAGGTAGTCAACTTAATCTTCTCCAATATTCATGGGGGTCTCTCCATGTGGCCATCTGCTAGTTGACCCTTCATACATGTTGGTCGTAGGGATGGTTTTCCCCATTTTTCCCAAATCTCTTTGTTGGCTATGCCTACACCCACTCCACTATCTAAGGTAGCTTTAGTCATATATCCATTAAATATGATAGGTAAGCACATATTTCCTTCATCTACTTCACTAAATGCTCCAACTTTATCAGCAGGGATTTGTATGGTAGATGGAACCTCCTTTTCTTTGTTTTCCTTTGCAGGCTCTCTCATTTCTATTTTCAATTGTCTAGCGAACTAGTTCCATAATTGTGGTTTGACTCGTAGTAGCTCTTCCACGGTCAAGAGGCATTATACCTTGGTCTTCTTGAGCTCTGCTAGGTTGTGGGATGTCTTACCTGAAGACCCATCTTCTTTGCCTTAAATTGTGGGAGCATGAAAAACTATAGACCCTTCTTGTATTCTCTTGTATAATTAGGTAGCAGGGAAAAGTTGTGTACTTCCTCCCTATTTTGGTCTAACATAGAAACGTCTTCATATACTTCTTCTAGATTTGGGGTCTATCGGGTTTCCCCAATGCCTAGTTCATCAAAGGGTCGTCTTGAACTCTCATTCTTTTTCCATTATTCTTCCTTAATCTTGACCCACGAGTCTTGTGGCCAATTGGCTTCTAGTTCTAGAATTGTCGAATTATATTTACTTTGCGTGATCTTTTGTTCTTCCTCACTATATTGCTCTTAAGGTATTCTTGTTGATTTTGATCATTCTCTTTGAGACATGCATGTGAAGAGATGGATTGGTATGTGCTTGAAGATGAAGATGTGTTTCAAAGTCCTTGATCTACACCAGCCAAATGCACTCCAAGAGTATCTGATGGGCCCTTCTAGCTTGCCAATGGATGTATTAGAAACCCTATGTACCTTGGAAGATCACTCTCGAAAAGATAGATCAAAACAAATAAGTTGGAGTTAGCTCATAGGTGAAGAACTTGCTGTTTTGGTTGATACACCTGTCCACTGTTTTGGATAATTCTCTGAGCACAGCAGTAATTAGCTTAATTCCTTTTGAGGAAGCCTATCTAACTTAAAGATCTAACTTTCAAGAGTAATCCCATCAAGAATAATGAACCACACACTGAGAATGATGTTTCACAACTCATGACATCATCCCGATTTTCACGGGCTCCTACAGTAATGCGACTAGTGACCAGAAAAATGAACATAACTCAAAATTTAAGAATTCATGGATTATGAAAATTTTTATGCTTATAATAGATAGCATGATGAATCCATAAAACTTTAAATCATTGAATTTGGATAAGTACACACTGAGAAACAGCTTTGACAAGATGAGTAAAAAAGTCGGGTACCTGACAGAGAAGTGAAAATGAACAGACAGGGTTGACGTCAACTGAACATAACTGAAGATTGCAACCGAATGAAATGAAAATTGACGACCATACAGTAAAGTTATAGAGATAACGTTACCAAGTTAAATCACTGAAAATTATGCACCAACCTCGTAGAAACAATCTGTGCAATTTGACTGAGAAAACTGAGAGATATGGCAGTGAGTAGTACACTTCACAAGAACATGGAAATATGAACTCAAATGATCATGAAAATGAAAGTATATTGATTGTACAATACAATGGACTTACTGATACATATGTGTGCCTTAGAATCACACCTTGATATGGCATAAAGCTCAGCTCTTCGAGGTCGTCTCTAAGGTCTCTCTAACCATGACTAAAGCTGCCATCTATTTATAGTTGAGCTTGGGAGGCTAACTTCCCTCAATCACTCTCCAATCAATTAGTGATTGATTTGATTCTGTATCTACCACATATCACGAATTCGTGGCTTTTCTTTCCCTTTTTGATAAAGTGGACTCAACCAGTTAAGATTCTTTCACTTTTACATTAAGTAAAGTCTTCAAAAGTTACAAGAGGTAGTTCACAAGTGAACTTTAAATTGTCTTCATTTTAATGCTTCTTCTTTGAATTTGTGGGACTCAAGCCAATACTTAGCCTTGTCATAGACTTGCTCCAACAGATCCCCCTCAAGCCAAGTATTCTTGAGGTCTTCAATCCTCCAAGATTACCATCAAACCTATCATAGCCTTGAATTTGCAAAGCTTTCTACCATCCAATGCTTTGGTTATAATATCTACACATTGTTGATGAGTGGACACATATGATATTTGAATCTCTTTGCTTAGAACCTTCTCTCATACATAGTGATAATGAACTTCAATATGTTTAGTCCTTGCATGAAAAATAGGATTAGCAGCCAAATGAATAGAACTCATTGATTTGATTCTCTATCTACCACAAATCATGAATTCATGGCTCCTCTTTCCCTTTTTGATCAAGTGGACTCAACCACTTAAGATTCTTTCACTTTTACATGAAGTAAAGTCTTCAAAAGTTACAAGAGGAAGTTAACAAGTGAAATTTACATTGTCTTCATTTTAAGGCTTGTTCTTTGTCATATTATGGATGTATATCCTCTTGGATGAGGTGGCACTTGTGCCACATGGCATCTAAATGGAGAAAGGTAGAAGTGACTAAGAAGAGAGAAGTCTTAATTCTCATTATTATGTGAGATGAGAAAAAGAGGTTCGGACGCGGCTGGGAGGTGAACAACATGAATAACTCTGTGTGCACTCGCGAAGATGTATGGCAGCTCACAAGGAAGAGTCGACGACAAAGTAAGAGCCCATAACTAGCAAAAGAGATTGTCATAGTGGTATGAGAGCTACAGGGGACGGCGACCACGTAGCTGCGTTGTAGGGGAATCGAACCCTCGCCACTTAAATGAGAGCTCCATGGCATATCCAAGGCGCCCATTCATTCTCGGTGTCAAAGATTGTCGCAATCAATATATAGAGTCGATCTGAACTGCCCACACGTTCAATTGCAGATGAGGTGAAAAGGGATAGGATCACCTTCACCTTTTCCCCTTATGTTATTGTCCATACTTGCCAGAGGAGAGGCAATTTCGAAGAAAAGAGAGGATGGATGGTTTGAGCTTTTGAAGATATGGGAGTTCAAGGTGACCAAAGGAAATCAATTCAACGAAACTCTTTTTTGGAAGGTGAAAGAGGAAGGATCAGTATACCCAAAGCCGACGGAAGACATAATTGGACACCTAGAAGGATTGCTCTTTGGTCCCATCCTTGAAGCTCCAATAATAAAAGAAAAAAGGTTATGTCTTCAAATTCCAGGTTTGAGTGTTTTTGAATTTCTGTAAGAATTTCTATTTTTGAGAGGGATAAGGAAGGGCTAGAGGGCCAAGTTCTTGGAGGAAATTACATGTATGGAGAGTATGGCATATAAACTCTCATCTTTAGTCAAGAATTCCCTCAAATTACAAAAAATGGTAAGCTTTAAGCACCTCCAGAGTAGCCTATTTTTATGATTTTTACATAATTTTCAGGGGCTATTTTTGGTAAGTAGCCATTTCGGGAAGGGGAAATGAAGCGGGATTTTTCATAGATTTATGGAAAAAACCATGCACACTTATAATATAGTGTATTGACTTCCATGCAAGATCAAGAAATCCAAAAGATACCTCAGTTTCATGGGAGTTTGAAGCTCCACAAAACCCCCTTCCATCACAGTTTGACAAAAAATTTCAGCACCTAAATCAAAGAAATTCCCATTTTGGAAGAGGGAAAAATAGGTGCGATAGTTATGGATGGATGGGAAAAAGTATATATACTGAGAATATGGTGTATGGAATTCTTAAGCGAATCATTAGATTCATCAAAATGATAAGTGAAGGAGGAATTTTACTTCCTCAAAGACCCCCTTCCCGCACTTTTTGGAAAAAATTTTAATGTTAATTTTGACACCATTTAAGAGGCTCCTAGGGATTAATGCATACACACATGACTTATGGTGTATGAATTATCTTGGAGAAGAGAAAATCCAAGAAGAAATCCACATTTAGAGTGGACTAGAAGTTTGCTAAGCTCCCATTTAAGTTTTTGCATAAAAGCAAAAATCTTGATTTAAGCCTCTTTTGGGGAGCAAATTAGCATGCACGAAGGGAGGATTTGGAAAGGTAAAAATAGGCCCAAGCATCTTCATATACCCCTCTCTGAGGTTATGGAGAAAAATTTAGTATTTTCTTGATGGAAGAATGCTTTTGGGCATCCCAAAAATCACATTGTCACACTTTTTCCAGCCCCTCCAACAGTCCACTAGTTTTACATGTCCCACTTGGAATGGCCATATCTTGGGCTAGGAAACTCCAAATTGGACGTGCTGCGGCTCGTTTCGAAGAGCACAAGGTCTAATTTTAGTTTATGAGAAAAAGTTTTGGAAAGTAAAAATTTTTGCAGGTCTGAACAGGTCTGTAAAGTCTGAACAGTTTTGGCGACTACCTTCCGGGAGCCATATTTTTCAAACCGGGAAGGCGATTTGAGTAATTTCACTTAGACCTATTTGCACATGCTTTATATTTCAGTTTATGAAAATTTGCAGGTCCTAAAGTGGTTTTTGCAGGTCTAAAGAAGGATTACTAATGCATTTTTGAGCTAAATTTGCATTATTTTTGTAATCACCTGACCATGCTTTATGTTTTGAGGAGTGCTCTGATATTTTCGGACACTTCAAAGTGTATTTTAGGACCTGAGGAGGAAGGTGCAGAGGTCTCGAAGCTTGTCGAGAGCGATTGGATGCATGCAATTCCAAAATCAGACTACTCAGGGACGTATATTTTATGCTTTCTGGCATTTTATCTATGTTATGGCATGTTCTGTATCTACATGCATGAATGGGATTGCATACATCAAATGTTGATCATTGTTTAAATTCTTAAAGTATGGATCGACAGGAAAGAAGTATACTTTTTGATTGTTTGCAAGAAACAGGATTGTAGAAACTATATGGTTAGGCAATACAGAGAATGGTTGCCAACATTTGTTTTTATGTTTTTGCAGATCATGGAATCCATATATGAGTTTATGGCGTGCATGCCATGGGCCTGTCAAACCCTATGTCGTTGGGTGGCCTTTGTGCCACTGAGCTATGGTTTAATTTGTTTTTGGGATTCCATTTCCTGGGGAAATGCTGTCGAAATTTTTCCCCCCTTATGGCGTTATATACGCACTTGCCTTTAGGCAAGAAGGTTATGGCATGGTAACATGCCCATTCTGCAAACTTCAATAAGGTGTAGGCATGCTTATAAGCATGTATTCGATGGACTTAGGACCATCATAGTAGTATATATAAGGCAACTTCAGTAGTAACATGATCCCTACACAAAATCCTTATGGATTTAGACTATAGGATTGTTAACGGAAGGAGCTACACCTTCACCATTAGTAGTGTGCACAAGCAATCCTATAAGTTTAGGAAGTTGCATAGAGGCACGGGAGATACATTTAGGATAATCTCCAAGTTAGTGAAGATTTATTTATCTTCACAAGAGTCTCACATGATGTATAGGAGACTTTGTGGTATTATTAAAAATACCCAAAGAGTGACTAGTTTCACTCTTGCACATCACTTGAGCGAGTAGTGAAGCATTTCTGCTACACTACTAAGGAAACCAATAAGATGGGATCACAGAGATGGGTTTCATGAGTAGCATCGACGGGTGTGTATGTGATTCGAGTGATGGTTAAGAAGGCCATAGGCATGGCACTAGCTCTATGGTATAGAGCATAGATCCCTTAGTCAAGAATAATTGGGGTACCCAATACATATACATGTATATTGGGATCTACAGAGAGGTACTTAGACTCAGTCTTTGTACCTAGGAACAAGTTGGTTTGGAATAGAAAGGGATATCCATTGTCACATTGTTGACTAGAACCAAACTGACTAGTTCGAGGACATGGGACTCATTTGAGTCCACTAATATGATTTTAGGATATGGGATTCATTAGAATTCACCTACATATTCCATTATATGGAATATATATCCGGTTTAGTGTAGGTATGGTACTGTGAATTGGAAGAAGTTTTCACTGGTATGGGACGGTGGAAATGACTTCCCTTTGAGCACTCTTCTTCTATGGCCAGGAAGAAAAGGACTCATCATTCATGGCGTCATGTCTCACTAGATCAGAGGAGAGCTCTTAGTAGACATCTCCTACTAGGATTGCGAGTTATCCTTCATAATATGGGGAAGATTTATTCTTCCAGTAGAGAATGTGATAGGTGATTTTATCACCATTGGTATCACATACTCATTTTTTAGTTTTTCAGGAAGGATAATTCCATCAGTTTGATTGGATCGTATAGATCCATGCATAGAGTATGGTTGGCAGAGATAGTTCTTTACTATGGATACACATGTGATTACGGTATCATGTCACATCATTGCTGACCATTTTAGTAGAGGGCTTTGACCCTTATTAGGAATTTATTTTCTCCACTCTTCACTACATACACCTTCATAGGAATATGTGATGAGGGATTATGCATTAGTTATGGAAGAGAGGACTAAATAAATTCGTGAGTTTCTCTTTTAAGGAAAGGAGAAAGTGGGAATCAGCTCGGAGATCGACGAGAGATCTTACTTTAGCTCAGAATTGTCTCACTTTAGCTCTTGCTCTTTGGGAGAGAAAGAAGGAAAGGAAAACATGATTTCTTCATAGGAGAAGAACAGAGTATGTTTTCCTTTAGATAGAAGAGGTGTTTTCAAAACATCTCTTAGTCTATTTTTCAGAAGGAATTCATTTTCTCTACATTTCAATGTAATTTTCCTTCATATGGAAGTATGATTCTCCACTATTTTGGAAGGAAAAGTATGGAGAACTTATGTGCATGTTCTCAACTATGGATGAGTAGAGAAAATGGATTCAACAGAATCTCTTTCAAAGGGAAAGGGAAAGTGGAATAGGTTCCACTACTAGAGCTCTTTCCCTTAGAAGAGATTGAATAGAGAGAGAGTTTTTCACTTTCTCACTTTAGGGTCGTCTAGATAGAAGTGGCACTCTTCTATCTAGAACAAGAGGGAGATCAGTTAATCATGATGGTTAGATTGAGTCTCACTTGTAAACTCTAGAAAGAAGCAGTTATGCTATTTTCATTGATGTTCTTTGACTAGATGAGATAATCTAGTTATTGACATTAGTTAGACTGGGAGTAGATTGATGATACTTCTCTTTTGAGTTTCCATGAGATAGGAATATATCTAACCTATTAGGGTACCAAACTCTTAGTTGGTGTTACATCATGAGTATGATGAGTAAACATCAGTTAGGAGGATGGGTATTATCTGAATCTCAAAGGGAATGCTTTCTGCATTCATATGGCAAACTACAGGGAAGAGAAATATTAGACTTTGCACAAGTGCCAATAGATGCTCTTCCAATAGAACTTAGTCCAATGGTAAAGGATGACAAACCACAGATTTCTCGGTTGGTGAAATGTAGAAATTGCATTTTACCATCAAGAAATTCTTATATATGAGCTACATGATGGAATTGCATAGTCACAAGGTATTTTAGAGGAAACTATTCCTTGTGAGCACACTCAAGGTTAAGAAGATCTGGAGTGTTATGAGGGCAATCTATCATTTAGTCTTAGATGGGTTTTGAGTCACTTGTTATGGGACTTTGTTCTATATTTCATAGGATTCTATGGTTTATTATCTCCATTATGGTATGGTCAAGCTTATGAGCTTGGCAAGCTTGCTTGAATTGTGCTATGTGGTCATATGGTTCTCCCGTGCCATCATAGTGATTTCTTATGCATTTAGAAACTTGAATAGGTCTCAGCCTTCTAACAGGTTCAAGGGATTTGGGCTTTACAGGAAGTCCTAGTCTAATTGTATGCATTCCTGGATGCACACCTAGTTGTGGCCTTGGTCTAATGGGTGGTCGATTCATGTTACATATCCTTGAGTTGGTTTGGTTGTGTGAATGTATTCCTATAATTGTGAACTGCACACGTGTTTGGCTAGTGATACTTCATTGACTCGTTTGTCCTAACATTGTATTCTCCATTCCTTGGTGGATTCCAAAAGGGTTGTGTGAGGTAGTTGCCTACTCTCAAGCAGGGAATACATGCAACCCCATGTATTTCAATTATGACCTGTCGACCTCATCTACTTGCCAATAATTCTTTGGTTTTGGTCTATTTACATGACTCTAGAATCATCTTCCGGATCTTTCAGCTCATAGATAGCAAGTGGACTAACCTCTTGTCCTCGGGTGGGTGACTCAATTCGTAAAAGCACGTCTGACCCATGGATCAGGTATACATCCAACAGGTAATCATCCTGAGGTATCAAATCCCCTCTCAAGACTTGAGTCACCACAGACTTTCCCCTTGGGGTAGTCACAAGGTCTTCACGGTTCGATCTTCTAGAAGCTCTTCGTCCTTCTAGTTCCCCTCTCTCGTTGATCTAATCAGGGTTTTCCATCACTACATAGATTTGACCTTACTTGTCCATGTCAACTCCTCCCTTGTACTTGACTGCAGGTCTTAGCACTATTTCTGATTCCGTAGAGTTTACCATTCTCGCTACCGACCTATTTATGCCATCAAGGTAAATTGGGATGCCTTGTCGATTAGTGGACACATACTCCAAAAAGGTACGGTATTCACCCTCTATGGTTTACATGAATTCTCTCTAGGAACAAAACCATGCATGTCCTCTAAGGCCATGGGTAGTTCCTCCTCTGAGTCACTAGATGCGTCTGAGTAGATTGAGTGATGGCTCGCTTGGGTTGCACTTCGTATCTATGAGATGATACTTCTTTGGCTACTTAGCACCCATCGTGATTTTAAGTTCATTCACCCTTTAGGTCTATATATTCTCTCCTCTTTCCCTTAACTATATCCTCAATCACTCAAAGTTTTATCTTCAGTTTATCTGGGTTTTTATGGACGGTACCACTCTAGGCAATACCTCATCGGCAATAGGATACCCCACTTGACATGATACGATACCAAGAGCCTACCAGGATATGATACCTCTGAGTGGCACAATACGATACTGGGTTTGCACTCAATACGATATCTAAGCTGCACACGATATGCTACCAACCTCATGATATGATACCATGATAGCTAATGCTATGATACTTAGTTGGATCATGATACGATACCAACCCCAGTATACGATATTGGTAGTTAAGGTCGAGACGATACAAGTGAATTCTTTGGACAATACAATATGCACGATACGATACCAGGCGAGTATCTCAATACTAGTGCATTTTGGTATTGCGATACCAAAACTCAACCGACCATGATAATTTAGCCAAAGGTGATTAAAACTTAGAAATTTTTAGTGCAAAGTATGTGTTTCTCTCTTATCTTCACTTTTAGCCCACTGTGCTATAAAGACATTCACTCCAAACCTCCTATCTCCCCCTACGATACCGTATGTGAATTTAATCACGTTTGTTAGTTTTCTTTACAGTTTCTGAGGTTCTAGGGTTACAGTACTCACCTTAAGGAATGCTTTGCCTAAGGTTTGAGCTCAAATCATTTGTTACCCACCCGCTTGCCATGATATGTCTCTGACGATACCAGTCGCTGCCCTCCACGATAATTGTTCAAACAAGTGACTAGAAAAATGATTTTTTTGGATTTTATGGCCTTCGTTAACCAAGTGCCTGAACTGAACTAAACCAAACATGATTTTCTTGAGATTTTCTACTTTTCTTATCACTACACCTCTCTCTTACCTAACCCTAACTCTTCCCTTACTTCCTCACTCCCAACCCTTAACATAAAAACTCATTACACACACTCCTTAAGTGTGAAGTAACAAGTGTTGAAATACTTAATGAGTTGCCACTAACTGAGTTCACCTCTACAAGTGATGAGACACTGGATAAACACAAGAAAGAAGATCAGCAAAAAGGCCTACTTGTATGGGGTTTTCTCATTAAAAATTGTAAGAAATCTGATCTACTTATATAGTACAAGTTGTAAGCTTCACAACACAATACGAATCACTCAATTTGGCCACCTACACTAAGAGAACCACTCTTTTTATTGAGAGGTTGTCAACAGAAGTGCCTTCCTTGTCTAAAAATAGACACCTCTCCTTTCCTTCTTACTTCTATCTACTTTTACTCTAAATTTGGAGATGTGAGTACCTCCACGTGCTACTTTGCATAACTAATAAGATCCACAAGATTCCATATGCTATTTTTAATAACTAATAAGATCCACAAGACTAAAAAACTACTTTAGAGCTTGTTTCTATGTGAAATTGCCCTCCTCAAGCTCTAAATCCAAAGCTTTGACTCCAAGTAGAACTTTGACTTGCTTGAGCTTCTGAGCATCTACTGCTTTTGTAAGTATGTCTGCTAATTGATCTTTAGTTCCAACATGTTGAATATCAATATCCTCATTCACCACCTTCTCTCGGATATAGTGATAGTGCACTTCAATGTGTTTTGTTCTTACATGGTACACTGGATTAGATGCGAGCTGTAATGAACTTACATTATCTCCAAAGAGTAGTGGAAGTATTGTAGATAGATTCATATCTTCATAAAGCTTCAAATACCACATAATCTCACATGTTGCATTTGTAAGGTGTCTATATTTAGCTTCTATGCTTGAAAGTGCTACTCTAGGCTGTTTTTTTAGAACTCCATGAAACTAAATTATTACCTGCAAATATTAGATATGCACCTCTACTCCTTCTGTCATCCTTATTTCCAGCCCAATCTACATCACTGTATGCTTTCAAACCCAAACCTATGATATTTATAGCCTAGACCTTCATTTAATGTACCCTTCAAATATCTCAAGACCATTTTAGCTGCTTGCATATGAACATCTATGGGTTTGTTCATGAATTGAGACAATGTACTTACACTAAATGTAATATCAGACCTTGTTAAAGTTGCATATATAAGAGAGCCAATCAAAGACCTGTAGATAAGTGGATCTTCTAAAGGTTCACCATCTTTAGCACTATACTTCACATTGGGTTCCATCCGATTACTGATACTCTTGCAATGTTCCATGCCATATTTCTTTAAAAAATCTAAAATATGGTTCCTTTGTAGAAGATATACACCATCGTCCTTCTTCATAACTTCAATTCCAAGAATGTAAATCACTTCTCCTAAATCTGAAATTTTAAATTCAGATCCAAGCTCTGCTTTGATCGTGGCTATCTCACATTCATTGTTTCTTGTTATTATCAAGTCATCCACATAAATTGAAATATAAACAATCAATGATCCTTCAACCTTAACATACAAAGAAGTATCTGCATTTGAACACTTGTATCCCTGCTTTTCAAGAAACCTTACCAATCTAAAATTCCAAGCCCTTGGAGCCTGCTTCAGACCATACAATGCTTTCAAGAGTTTACATACATGCGTAGGCTTCTTGGGATCTTCATAACCTGTTGGTTGCTCCATGTATGTATGTATGTATGTATGTATGTATGTATGTATGTATGTATGTATGTATGTATGTATGTATGTATGTATGTATGTATGTATGTATGTATGTATGTATGTATGTATGTATGTATGTATGTATGTATGTATGTAAGTATATATATATATATATATATATATATATATATATATATATATATATATATATATATATATATATATATATATATATATATATATATATATATATATATATATATATATATATATTCTTTTAAATCACGGTTGAGAAATGCATTTTTTATATCTACTTGACAAAGATTCCATACATTTCTTGCAACAACACTTATTAATGTCCTTATTGTTGATATTTTTGCAACACAAGAAAATGTTTCCTCATAATGGATGCCATAACTTTGTGCATAACCTTTACAAACAAGCCTTACTTTATATCTACTTATTGAACCATCACTCTTTCCCTTTATTTTGTATACCCATTTGTTATCGATTACCTTCATGTTAGGTTGCCTTGGAACTAAACTCCATGTATTTTTCTCATACAAAGCTGCCATTTCTACATCCATTGCCTTAACCCATTTCTTTACCTTTGATGCTTCTTTAAAAGTTATTGGTTCCTGCTCCTCAAGAAGTTTTGCCATATAAGCTTCATGAGAAAATCTTTGTGGTTGCCTTCTTTCTCTTACTGGATACCTTGATTGACTTCTTGTCCTACCATGCTTTTCTTGCCTTCGAGATTGAGTTCTTCTTGATGTAGAACCTTCAATTTCCTCTTCTTGTGACTCACTTTCCTTTGAAATTCAATCTAGAATTTTCTTCAACTTTTGATTGGGGGAAGTTACCTCTTCATGTGTAATTTGACTCTCTGGTGAGCTTGGAGAACTTGGCTCTTCTTCATGACTTCTTGTAGTTTCTTTTCTCATCTATCCGCACTTCGTGTTTATACCAAGATTTATCTTCATGAAAAATAATATCTCTCGAAACAATTACCTCTCCTGTATCTTGGTTTACACATCTATATCCTTGTTGCCCTTCTGCCATACCAATAAAAAATATTTTTTGTGACCTTGGATCCAACTTTGACCTTAACTGTTGTAGAACATGAACAAAACATATGCTTCCAAAACTTCTACAATTAGAAATATCTGGTTTTGATCCATAAAACAATTCATCAGGTGCTTTTTGTACATGACTTTGACTAGGTGGTAACCTATTCATCACATAAACTGCCATATTGCATGCTTCCACTCAAAAAATAAGTGGTAAGTCCTTTTCATTTAACATACACCTAACCAACTCCAAGATAGACCGATTTCTTCTTTTGGCCACACCATTTTGTTGAGGTGTGTATCTATTTGTAGTCTCCTTTTTAATTCCTTCTTCCTCCAAAAATGCAAGAAACTGATTAGAAAAATACTCACCTCCTCCATCTGATCTCAATCTTCTTATGCTTCGACCTGTTTGCTTTTTAGCCAATGATTTAAACTTCTTGAACATATCAAACACTTTGGATTTGTATTGCATAAAATAAATGAATGTAAACTTTTAGAAGTCATCAATAAATGTTACGAAGTACTTGCTATCTGCATTGGAATCTTCTTGAGATGGTCCCCATACATCAGTATGAATCAAGTCCAAAATACCTCTACTTTGCAATCCTGCTTTTGAAAAAGGACTTCGTACCTATTTTCCAAACTAACATGCCTCACAAACAAAATCCAAATCTTGCTTAGGCAGTTGTGGTAAACCTTCAACCAATGATTTCTTTGCAATATCGTTTAACCTCCCAACACTGATGTGTCCTAATCTTTTATGCCATAAGTCCAATCGACTTACTTGCGTCCAATTAACCATTGTATAACCTGCATAATTTGGAACTTCAACTTCATAAGCGTATAATCTATTTACCATTTGTCCTTTTATAACCAAATTCCCATCCTTCTTCTAATAAGCCTGCCACTGATTATTGTCAAAATTGATCTTCACTCCATTGTCCTCCATCTGTCCAACTAAAATCAAATTTCTTGTAATAGTAGGAACAAACAAAACATCTCTATGAGTTACATGTTCACTAAATGGACAATCACCAATGTAAGCCACTTCATGCTCAGTAATATCTCCTCTAACAATTGTGACTCTTGAATCTGGCTTGTGTAAGTTCACAAACATGTTCATGCTATGACTCATGTGCTTTGAGCAACCACTATCTACATACCAAGTTTTGTTGTTTAGCTTCCTCTTATGTGTCTTTGCATGCATAGCCATAAGAATTTTTTCATTCTTTGTTTCAGCCTCCTCTTGCACTATGTTGTTGTTTTGATGCATGTGATCTTGGCCTCTTCCTCTTTGTCGTCCTCTAAAACCACCTCTTCTATTCCGATTGGAGAAGCAATCCTTGGCGTAATGACAAACTTTACCACAATAATGGCAAGTAAAGTTACCTTGCTGATTTGTTTGAGTCTGTTGACTTTGTTGTGTTATTCTTCCTCCTCTAGTTGCATTAAAGCTTCCTCTTCCTCTTGCATTGTTGTTGAATCTTCCTCCTCCTCTCCAATTTCCTCTACCTCTTGCTCTATTTGATGAAGTATAAAGAGCTTGTTCTTGACTACCTCTTTCTGAATGATAGGAGTTGCCACCATCTATGTTGATTTCTTCAGTCATCATAAGCGTTTGTAAATCTTCAAAGGATGGTAGATTCTCTCGAGTCATGATAGACGTTATGAAAGACTTCCATCTGTCATCTTATCTCAAGCGATTTAACATGCTATTAAACTTTATGTCCTCACTAGGAGATGCATTAATGGAGGCAAATGCTTCAATAAGAGATTTTACCTCAAGAACATAATCATTAACTGATTGTCATGGCTTCTTTTTTACTCTTGTCATCTCACCAATAAGTTGTGTTTGCCTCGCTTTGTTGGTAACTGCAAATAACATTTCTAAAGACTCCCAAGCCTATTTGCTAGTATTCAAACCTCTTATATGTCCAAGCATAGTATTCAAAATTGTTTGTGATATAATAAATAGAACTCTTCTATCTCTTTCAATCCATTCTTGCTCTCTTGCTCGATCTGCTTGTGTAGGAGCTTCTAGTAATACCGGCTTCACTTGTGTACCTATTATCAATCCCCACAGACCTTTAGACATGAGATAGGACTCCATTCTAAATTGCCACATGGGATAATTTCTCCCATCGGATAACTTTTCAATCGATGCACTCAAATCTTCCATGTTGAATTGTTATAAACAAAGAAGAGAATTCAATAAGCTTTATGAAAGATCTAATAACACAAATAGCTCTAATACCACAATGTTATGTTTACAAACTTCTAAACGTCAATGTACACAATGAAATTGATGAGACCTCCCAAGATCTTCAAAATATCAAACAAATATTTCCAAACTTCAGAAATCAAACTTTCCTCCAAACTTTCAAGAAAATAGAAATGGGTAACTGTTGCATAATAACCACCAAAAAATCTCTAAGTAGAAATTCTCAAAACTAATTATATATTCTGAAAGTAGACTCTAACTAGCATGCTCTACAAAGAAAAAACATCAAAAAAGTGGAGTATATAGCTTCCAAATGAATAGCTTGAAGTGAAGGTATATGGAGGCCTACAACAGCAAAGTATGACTAACTATGGGAATTGAAAAATGATGTACATCAGCAAACAAACTCAAAGATCTATGGAGAACTTTGATATTTATACAAATTATGAGAGCTAAGGAAACTCCTCCAAGTGAAATCATTCAAAAAGACCTCATAAAGACTGAAATATGAAAGTTTCAAGAGAGGTATGTCCGTGATGAGACATAGGATAGAGACAAGAAAATAGATCTGCAAACATGCCTACTTGCATAGGGTTTTCTCATTAAAAATTGTAGAAAAACTAATCTATTTATATAGTACATATTGTAAGACACTCAATTTGGACACCTACACTAAGAGAATCACTCTTTTTATTGAGAGGCTTCTACTTTAGAGCTTGTTTTTATGTAACAATTTACATGATGCACTTTTTGATGAGAGAGTTGATATTGAGGAGTAGAAACTATGCCAAAACGGCTGGTGCAGACTTTGTGTGATAGCAAATTAGATGCACCTTTGTCATATCATTTTGGATAAGGCTCTCATAGTGCCTCTTTTGCTTGATATTGCTATGCTATGGATGCATCTAGTCTTTGTGATGAGACTAAGCCTATTTTGTTTGATGAAGCACAAAATTTTGAACATTCGATGGCTGCAATGCAATCTGAATATGATGCTATCATGAAAAATGGTACCTCGTCCTTATGTGACTTGCCTCCTAGCAAGAAGGCCATTGACACTAAGTGGGTATGCAAGAGATGTGTAAGCTTGATGGAATAGTTGACAGGTATAAGGCTAGGCTTGATGAAAAGGGTTATGCATAGGAAAGAGACATTGATTTTGATGAGACCTTTGCACCTACATGTTGTATGACTACTCTTCAGGGCTTCTGTGCACTTGCAGCCCATCATGGTTGGAATGTACATTAGTTGGAAATTAAAACAACATTTCTAAATGGTGAAGTGCATGAAGAAGTGTATGTTCTTGAGCCTTGTTGCTTCATGTAGAAAGGGCATGAAAACCAAGTGTGCAGGTTAAAGAAGGTAGTATATGGATAAAAGCAAGCACCACATGCTTGGTATGAGAAGATACATGCCTATCTCAAGCACATGGTTTTGAGAACAATCCAGCTGAAAGCACCTTATATGTTAAGCGTGCTATGGATGTGCTTCTGATCATTATTGTCTATGTTGATGACATGTTGCTCCTTGGTCCTATCGAGAAGCATATTGCTGATTTTTAAGGTTGATTTGCATGCCTCATTTAAGATGTCTGATTTGGCAAATTTGCATCATTATTTGGGCATTTACTTTATGCACATTGATGGTGGAATGGCTTTGTGTCAAATGAAATATATTGTCACATTATTGTAGTGTTTTGGCCTTGAAGACTATAAACCTATTGCCACTCCTATGGAGACAAGTTTATGATTGAGTCTTTGTGAAGCTTCAGATGCATTTGATGTTGTTGTCTATGAGTACAGTGTTGGATGCCTGATTTACTTATGCATTACTCGGTGAGATATTCAGTTTGCTATCTCATAGATGAGTAGGTTTATGCATTGCCCAAGTGTCAAGAATTGGCAAGGGGTTAAGCACATCGTTTTCTACTTGAGTGGTACCCGGATACTTGGGTTGTTTTATCCCAAGGGGAGATCACTACCGCCATATTTGCATGCTTTTTTTGACTTTGACTTGACTAGTTGCTATGACACTCGTGTGTCCACTAGTGGTTTTTGCTTCATGCTTGGTAGCTCCTGCATATCTTGCCTGAGCAAGATGTAGCCTACTAAGGCCACTTCCAATTCAAAAGCAGCCTACTATGTGTGGCTCAGATGCCTTATGGCTGATTTGGGTGTTGGTTAATCTTCTACCACCACCATCTTCATTGAGAGTGAGAGCGCATTGGTAGTGGTGAAAAACCCTATCTTCCATGCTCGAACTAAGCACATTGAGGTGCATTATCATTATGTCAGGGAGAGGTTCTCTGCTAGTGAGATGAGTCTAGCATATGTGCCCACGGAGGAGAACATTGCATACCTTTTCACAAAGGTTGTGCCTAGTGAGAAGTTTTAAGCTTTCTGCAAAGCTTTAGGCTAACTTCCTTTTGTGGAGTGATTTCCACATAGCTTGGCACTTCCTTATACATGAGTGCCAGCTCCTTGTTCACCGCATCACTCACAGGGGGGATTTGTTGATATATTTAGGTAGTGATATGTATGAACACTCTAGGACTGTCACGTCATGTTTTTCCCTCTTTAGGAGGTTTCCCCCCTTGTATATATGCCTATTTCCCTAATGGGCTAGTTATCTTTGTACATTCTAGTCATAATACATTATGTATTGTGTGTTGTGCTCCGAGCTTCTTCTTCTTCCTTGTGTTGTTCGCATGCTTGTGTAGACGTCTAATGCCAATAGGAAGTACATTGAAGGAGACAATGAAAATGCTTTGCAATGTCCAGAGAGGAATCAGAGTGCAAACTAGATAAGAGCATATGAAGAAAGGAATCAAGGAGCATAGAAGGTAATGTATTGGATGTGTGTTTGTATACAGGATAGCATGATTGGGCACATAAAGGATGACAATCCACCAAAAGAGGCTTGGAACAATTTGGGCACATTGTATGAGATCAATACAAAGGCATGGAAATTGCAACTCAATAAAAAAATGCGTACATTAGAGAAAAAGAGCATGTCACGAAGTGACTACACCATAAAACTCAAAAGCATTTTTGAGTCACTTGCATCTATTGACATCAATGTAGATGATCATGATAAGGTGGAAGTGTGCATTTGTGGTTTAGGAATTGCATATAAAAATTTCATAACTTCTATCCATACAAGGGAAAATATTTCAAATTTTTTTTATATGGAATCCCTGCTGATAATTGAAGAAAGGAATTTTGGTGAGGACTCAAACTCCCAAGTAAAACCTTATTTTGAATAGGTATTCTACTCTAGCAGGGGAAGAGGTGGATGTAGAGGTTTCAAAAGTGGAAGCGGAAACACTAACCAAGACCAACGTCAGCAATAGAATCATGTAGGAGGTAGAGGATACTTTTGATGCAGGGGTGACCAAAGAGGCCACATAAATTTCCAAAAAAATGATTCAATTAATGATAGTAAAGGATTGTGGAATGGTGGTAAACCTAGTGGTTTTGAACATGATTGTAGGTTGAAAAATAAAAATAACACAAGGCAACAAAACAACCATGCATCCACAAGTGCACATGATTTGGAGAAGTTGTTCATGATCCAACATCACATGAATACAATTTCTACTAATGTTTCAAAATCCAATGCTAATGTCTGGTATGTTGATTAAAAGTGCCTCAAATCACATGACTATCCATGCAAAATGGTATAGTGGTTTGCAAAAATTATATGTTCTTTGATTTTTTTTGAAACAAGCAATGATACATCACATCCTATTAATCATATAGGAAACACATCACTATCCATAGAGGACAAGAAGGTAAAACATCTTGCTAATGTGTTGCATGTTCTCAACATAACAAAAAAATATCTTTTTTGTTGAACAAATGGTTGACCAAGGATTACAAGTCAGGTCCAATGTCGATGATTTGTATGTAGAAGAGTACAAACAGAATGCAAGGTTGGTCACCAAAGGGAAAAAAGTTGGTAGGATGTTCACCTTGAATGTGAAAATTCTTGAAATAAATGTAGCCATGTTTGCAAAAGGTAATATAAGATGTTGAACTTCTTGTTTCGAAGATGCAATTGGAAATGTAGATTGGGAGAAAGCTATGGATGGAAAGATGATTGCGCTTTATGGAAATGAAACATGGAAGCTTGTTCCATTGCCACAAGTAAAGAAACCCATAGGATGCAAGTGGGTTTACAAGATGAATCACAGTGTTGATGGTAGCATAAGAAGGTATAAAGCACGATTCATAGCAAAAGGAAATGCATCAACATATGGCATTCCTTACAAACAAACATTCAACCATGTAGCTAGAATGGTCAATGTTAGAGCACTTGTTGCATTAGCTACAACAAAATGATGGATTTCGCATCATATGGATGTGAAGAATGCTTTTGTACATGGTGAGTTGCAAGAAGAAGAATACATGGACCAGCCACAATACTAAGATATCAAGCTCAACATGTGATGATCCAGGATGACACGTACCAGTTTTTTGTTTCTCTGACATGTAAATGGTCACGCCGATATATGTCAGGGATACTTCATTGAGTTTTATTAGATTTATCTACTGAGAGTGATGGCATATTTGTTCCTTTCCAGCTCACACATTCGTGGACATTAGGTTTTTCCTTATCTACTGATCTTTTTATATTGCACTTGTGTTATTCTTGTTTTTAGGTCATTCTTATATATTTTTTTTTATGTAATAGAAGAAGACGAAAAAGAAGTTTATTCTTTCTTGCCTCAATTTGTGTGTGCTTCTCCTTGAGAGTGAGAGTGTGTGTGTGAGCTCTTTTCCTTATCTCCTTCCTCGTGACATGGTATCAGATCGAGCGTGGCTGTAGAGAGCCCGTGGAAAAGGCGATAGTGAAGAGTATGTAGCAAGGCATGGAGAAAACACGATTCACAAATGACCTCCGTTTGCTATGAAGTTTCAGAGCCATCTTGACCTTCATTTCGAACCTACAAGGTGGAGCCCACATAAAAACCAAGTCAATTTCAAGAATTGTAACTTGCGTCATGTTCGACAACACTCACATATTCCAGATCCAGAATTTCAACTAATTCCGTGTACTGTTGATACACAAAAACTATGTTTTTCTGATATCAAACTATCACATCATAGTGCGATAGTGTTCAAGAAAAAGTGCTACTTGTAGTGGTTTGCAGTGTTATGGGCTACTGCAGAAATGGCAAACGCACATGGAATGAGTCAGCTTATGAGCGATAAGCTAGAAAAGAACGACTTCCATGCTTGGAGATTGAGAATGACAAATTTTCGGATGGGAAAAGGCTACTAGAAGTACATCAAAGGAGAGAACAAAAATTCTCCGCAGTTACCAGAGAGGAATAAGACTGAAAAACAGATAAGAGCATATGAGGAATGGAATCAAGGAGCAGAAAAGGTAATGTATTGGCTATCTGTTAGCATACACGATAGCAGGATTGGGCACATACATGATGCCAAGACTCCGAAAGAGGCTTGGAATAGTTTGGCCACATTGTATGAGACCAATACAAACACATGTAAATTGCAACTCAAGAACGAGCTGCATACCTTGGAGAAAAAGAGCATGTCGATAAGTGACTATACCCTGAAAATCAAAAGCATATATGAGTCACTTGCATCTATTGAAGTGAATGTAGATGATGATGATAAGGTGGAAGTATGCCTTCATGGTTGAGGAGCTGCATATAAGCAATTCAGAACTTCTATAGAGACAAAGAAAAAAATTCCAATTTTTGCTGCTCTGGTATCTATGCTGATTATTAAAGAAAAGAATCTTGGTGAGAATTCAAACTCCCAAGGAAAGCCTAGTTTTGAGTAGGTATTCTACTCTTTTAGAGGAAGAGGTAGAGGTAAAGGTTTCGGAAGTGGAAGAGGAAATAGTAACCAAGACCAAGGTCAACAACAAAATCACACAGAAGGAAGATGACAATTTCGAGGCAGGGGAGCCAAAGAGGTCGCAAAAATTTCCAAAGAAATGATTGAGGTAATGATAGTAAAGGATGTTGGAATTGTGGTAAACCTGGACACTTTGAACGTGATTGCAAGTTGAAGAATCAAAATAATAGAAGGCAGCAAAACAACTATGCATCCACAAGTGTACATGATTTTGGGAAGTTGTTTATGGTTCAACATCACATGATGAATATGATGTCTACTGGTGTTTCAAAATCGAATGATAATATATGGTATGTTGATTCAGGTGCTTCAAATCACATGATCAGTCATGCAAAATGGTTTAGTACTTTGCAGAAATTACCACTTCCTAGATATGTTGAAACAAGTGATGATACATCACATCCTATTGAGCATACATGAAACATAGCACTACCTATGGAGGATGGAAAGGTAAAACGGTTGGACAAATGGTTGACGAAGGATTACAAGTTAAGTTCAATGCTGATGGATTATATGTAGAGGAGTACAAGCATGATGGGCTATTGGTTGCCAAAGGAAACAAAGTGGGTAGTATGTTCACCTTAAATGTGAAGATTCCTTAAATGAATGCAGCCATGTTTACAAAAGGTGCAAGACTTATTGTTGATATAGAGATCAAGCACAAACAAATTGGACATGCAAATCTACAAAGGTTGAAACTGATGTAGTCAAAGGAGATTGTCCATGGACCACCAAATTTCGAAGTTGCCGAAATGGAAAAGGTATGTTGAGCATGTCAATTTGGTAAATAGTCAAGAGCATCATTTCCATATGACAAGCATGTTAGTGAGAATGTACTAGAAGTAGTACATACAGATGTTTGAGGTCCAACAAAGAACACATCTATGGGTGGTTGCATGTTTTATGCTACTTTCATTGATAACCATACACACAAAGTATGGATATATTTCATGAAAGAGAAGAGTGAGGTGTTCAATCACTTCCATAATTTTAAAGTTATGGTGGAAAAGCAGACAAGGAAGTACATTCAGACATTAAGATCTAATGGAGGAGGTGAATACATGTCAAATGAGTTCAGTAGTTTTTTAAAAAATCATGGAATTTGTCATCAATTTTCATGTAGCTACACACCAGAAGATAATGGTGTTGCTGAATGCAAAAATCGACATATTACAGAAATAGCAAGACCCTTGATGGCTGAGAAGAATATTCCTCATTGTTATTGGGCAGAAGTTGTGCATCCTGTTGTATACATCATGAATAGAACTTCGACTCCTACTGAACATCAAGTTACACTTGAAGAGAAGTTTACAAGTAATAAGCCAAACTTATCACATCTGAAAGTTCTTGGCTGTATTGCATATGTACATGTCCCAGATGAATTGAGGATGAAGCTTGATCCAAAAGCAAAAAAGTGTGTCTTCATTGGATACTCCCTTGAGCAAAAGGGATATAAATGTTATAACCGAGTCACACGCTAGGTAAAGGTGAGCAGAGATGTGGTTTTTGATGAAATTTCAAGCCTCTATGCAGATGCTAAAGAAGAATTGAATCTTAAACCAAATTACAAAGAAAATGCTGAAAAATCAAGTGGAGAATCTCAGGTTTTGAGTGGACCCGATGCATTATCAAGCAATAGTTCCAACTTAAATCCATGGAGTGGAAGATTGCATGGAAATTTCAGTCTAGAAAATTCATCAAATACATCCAAGAAAGGTAACGAAAAGCTTTCTATTAGTAGTAAAACATGTGCAGGTTTTGAAGAAGTTGATGGAGATTCAAGCAGTTCAGAAAAGAGTCTTTGATGAGGAAATTGGATTGCCCTCTGTGAAGACTCGAGTAGTAAGAAGGGCACATGCAGATGATACAAGGAGAAGTGACCCAAGACCAAGAAGATCTGGGAGGATGGAGAATTCAATGCAACGATTGATGTATGACAGTTATATGGCTCGCCATTTTGCCTACATGAAAAAGGTAATACAAAATGTTGAACCTTCTTGCTTTGAAGATGCAATTGGAATTGCAGATTGAGAAAAAGCTATGGATGAGGAGATGGCTGCACTTTATGGAAATGATACATGGAAGTTGGTTCCATTTCCACAAGGAAAGAAACCCATAAGCTTAAAATGGGTTTACAAGGTAAAGCATAATGCTGATGGTAGCATAAGCATGTATAAAGCACAATTGATAGCTAAAGGATATGCACATACATATGGCATTGATTATGAGGAAACATTCATCCCTGTAGCTAAAATGTCTAGTGTCAGAACACTTGTTGCATTAGCTACAACAAAAAGGATGGACTTTGCATCAGATGGATGTGCAGACTGATTTCCTACATGGTGAGCTATAGGAAGAATTATATATGGACCAGCCACAAGGATATGAAGATTCAAAGCATCCAATATATGTTTGCAGGTTGCAAAAGGCTTTGTATGGGCTGAGGCAAGCCCCTAGTGCATGGCATGCAAAGATTGTTCATTACTTATCCAGCATTTGGTTTTCTATGTGTGATGCAGATCACTCACTATATGCAAGGAAGGCTCATGATGGCATCACTATTGTGGCTATTTATGTTGATGACCTGATTGTAGGTGTTGATAATGAAGGAAGCATCAAAGAGGTAAAGAAACTTCTTATGCAGGAATTTGACATGAAAGATCTTGGTGTGATACTTTATTTCTTGGGCATTGAGTCTATACATATAGAAATAGGTGTAATGATGTCGCAAAGGCAATATGCCTCGAATATGCTGCAAAAGTATGGTATGGCTGATTGTAAGCCAATTTCTATGCCATTAGATCAGAATTTGAAGTTTGACACTACATCAAGTGAAGCATTGGAAAATGCTACTATGTATAGGAAATCTGTGGGAAGTCTTATATATCTCATAATTACACGGCCTGATCAAAGTTATATTATTGGACTTGAAAGTCAGTTTATGCAGGTTCCCAGGAAGCCACATTTGGATGCTCTCAGGCGCACTCTATGTTATGTGAGTGCTATTTTAGATTATGCATTGTTTTATGAGGTTGATGTAGATTTGCATGTTTATGGATACACTGATGCCAATTGGGCTGGTAGCATTCCAGATAGAAGATCTACTAGTGGTTTTCTATTATCATTTGGGAGTGTAGCAGTTATGTGGAGCAGCAAGAAGAAACCCACTGTTGCTTTGTTGAGTACAGAGGCTGAGTATAGAGGTATTGCAATGGCAGCATGTGAGGCATCATGGCTAGAGATGCTACTTGCAAATTTAGGTGTGGAAGTGCAAGAGCCTATCAGCATTTATTGTGATAATCTTAGCAGCATACAGTTAGCACGGAACGCTGTTTTCCATGCTAGAAGAAAGCATATCGAGGTACATTATCATTTCATCAGAGAGAATGTATTAGCAGGTGATATTGATCTTGTTTATGTGAGAACAGATGAGCAGGTTGTTGATATTTTCACCAAAGCACTTGGAGCTGAGAAGTTGAAGAAGTTTCCGGAGATGCTTGAATTACAAGATATGGCGTTGAGCTTGAGGGGGAGTGTTTAGATATCAAGCTCAACATGTGATGATCCAGGATGACACGTACTAGTTTTTTGTTTCTCTGACATGTACAGTGGTCATGCCTATATATGTCAGGGATACTTCATCGAGCTTTATTAAATTTATCTATCGAGAGTGATGGCACATTTGTTTCCAGCAAGCTCACTCATTCGTGGACATTTCCATTATGTACTGATCTTTATATATTGCACTTGTTTTATTCTTGTTTCTAGGTCATTCTTCTACATTCCTTTTTATGTAATAAAAGAAGAAGAAGAAGAAGATTATTCTTCCTTGCCTCAATTTGTGTGTGCTTCTCCTTGAGAGTGAGAGTGTGTGTGTGAGTTCTCTTCCTTATATCCTTCCTCGTGGCACATAAGGATATGAGGATTCAAAGCACCCACCTTGTGCATGGCATGCAAGGATTGCAGATTATTTAACCGCCACTAGATTTTCTATGTGTGATGCAGACCAATCGTTGTATGAAAGGGTGATGATGGAATCATGATTGTGGCTATTTATGTTGATGCCTTCATTGTAGGTGGTGATAATGAAGAATGCATTAAAGAGGTAAAGAAACTCCTTATGTAGGAATTTGACATGAAAGAGCTTGGTGTGTTGCACTATTTCTTGGGCATTGAGTTTATACATATAGAAACATGTATATGGATTTCATAGAGGCAATATGCCTTGAGTATGCTTCAAAAGTAAGGTATGGTTTATTGTAAGCCAATTTCTATGCCATTAGATCAAAATCTAATGTTAGATACTACATCAGGTGAATCACTCAAAATGGCACTATGTATAGGAAAATTGTGAGAAGTTTGATAACTAAGCTACAACTATTGGACTTGAAAATCAATTTATGCAGCCTCCCAGGAAACCACATCTAAATGCTTTGAGACACGCTCTATGATATGTGAGTATTACTTTGGATTATGCATTGTTTTATGAAGCTCGTGCAGAATTGCAGGTTCATGGATACACTGATGTAGATTGGGCTAGTAGTATTCCAAATAGGAGATCTACTATTGGATTTCTATTCTCACTTGGGAGTGCATCTATTACATGAATCGTAAGAAAAAACCCATCGTGGCTTTGTCAAGAAGAGAGCCTGAGTATAGAGGTGTTGCAATGGTAGCATGTGAAGCATCATCGCTCAACATGCTACTTGCATACTTAGGTCTAGAAGTGCAAAAGCATATCATCATTTATTTTGATAATCTTTGTAGCATACAATTGGCACAGAACCCTATTTTTCACACTAGAACAAAGCATATCGAGGTACATTATCATGTCATTAGGGAAAAGGTATTAGTATGTGATATTTATCTTGTTTATGTGAGGATGGATGAGTTGCTTGTTAATATTCTCACTAAAGTTCTTGGAGTAGAGAATCTAAAGAAGTTTCTCAAGATGCTTGGATTATGCAACATGAAATTTCAAGGTTTCAGAGATGCAAAAGGTATGTGCAACATGTCAAATTGGTAAACAGTCAAGATCATTGTTTCCTCATGAGAAGCATGTTAGTGAGAATGTGCTAGTAATAGTACATACAAATGTTTAAACACATCTATGGGTAGTTGCAGGTTTTATGTTACTTTCATTGATGATCATACACGAAAAGTGTGGGTATATTTCATGAAAGAGAAGAGTGAGGTATTCACTTACTTTCACAATTTTAAAGCTATGGTCGAAAAGCAGACATGGTAATATATTCAGACATTAAGATCTGATGGAGGAGATGAGTACATATCAAATGAGTTCAGTAATTTTCTTAATTTTCATGGAATTTGATGTCAGTTTTCATGCAGGTACACATCACAATAGAACAGTGTTGTTGAATGCAGAAATAGACATATTGCAGAAATAGCCAGAGCCTTGATGGTTGAAAAGAATAGGCCTCATTGTTACTGGGCATAATTTGTGCATACGGCTACATACATCATGAATAGAACTCCACCTATTGTTGTACATCAAGTTACACCTGAAGTGAAGTTTACAGGTAAAAAGCCAAACTTATCACATATGAATTTTTCTTTTGTGTAGCATATGTACATGTTCGAGATGAGTTGAGGATGAAGCTTGATCCAAAAGCAACAAAATGTGTCTTCATTGGATACTCCCTTGAGCAAAAGAGGTACAAATGTTATAACCCACTCACATGACAGGTCAAGGTGAGTAGAGATGTGGTATTTGATGAAATGTCAAGCTTGTATGTAGATGCCAAAGAAGAATTGAATTTTGAACCAAATGACAAAGAAAGTGCTGAAAACTCAAGTGCAAAATCTCAAGTTTTGAGTGGAGCAGATGCATCACCAAGCAATAGTTCCAACTCAAATTGATGGAGTGGAAGATTGCATGGAAATTTCAGTCAAGCAAATTCATCAAATACATCCAAGAAAGGTAAAGAAAAGCTTTCTACTAGTAGTAAAACATGTGCAAGTTTTGAAGATGATGGAGATTCAAGCAGTTCAGAAAAGACTTTTGATGAGGAACTTGGATTGCCCTCTATGAAGACTCCAAGAGTAAGAAGCGCATATGCAGATAATACAAGGAGAAGTGACCCAAGACCAAGAAGACCTAGGAGGATGCGCAATTCAGTGCAACGATTCACGTATGACAATTATATGGCTTGTCATTGTGCCTACATGACCAAGGTAATACAAGATGCTGAACTTTCTTGTTTGGAAGATGCAATTGGAAATGTAGATTAGGAAAACACTATGGATGAGGAGATGGCTGCACTTTATGGGAATGATACATGGAAGCTGGTCCATTGCCGCAAGGAAAGAAGCCCATAGGCTACAAATGGGTTTACAAGGTAAAGCATAATGATGATGGTATTATAAACAGGTATAAAGCACGATTGGTAGCCAAAGGATATGCATAGACATATGGCATTCAGTATGAGGAAACATTCAGCCCTGTAGCTAAAATGTCTACTGTCAGAACACTTGTTGCATTAGCAACACTGTGGAAGGGGAATCAAGCAAGAAAAGAAGAAGAAAAGATCAAAATCAAAAGCGACTCAATAAAGAATGAAGATCATAATACAAAAAAACCACCCTCTGCCCAAAGCCCCGTAGGGGCATGCATCAGGCAACACCGCGAATCATCCAGGTCCTGAGAATTGGAATTAAAGATTAATCAGAACCAGGACATTTCATGGGAAGGACGGACCAGGGCCAAGAACCATACATGAAGAAGTGCAAGACAATATTTGGCAAGTAATAATCCTTCCACTGATAGTGCTCGTTGTCAACAAAGTAAACAGGCTTAGAACAATACAACTGGGTCAGATGTGTGCAACCAGGACAAATCAGAAGACTAAAAGCTAGAAAGAGGTGACTAAGGACAGCACGTTCCTGTCACTGGTGGCGTGCGTGGCAGCCTGACTGAATGCAGCAACCCAGATTTGTGATGTACGGGATATCAAGGGGAAAACAGAAGCAAAGGACTTACATCGGATAAAATAACAAATTCTCTGACAGTCCTTGTTGCCGCTTCGACCGCTGGGTGCATGCATTCAGACCTCTTAAACAAGCTGAAGACAAGAAGTAAAGCCTGTCAAGGGACGATAGAGACAAAGAGGGGGAGAGTGTTGTAGAGAAAAGAAGCATAAGAGAAGAGCTCCAAAATTTTCAAATTAATGGGCATAATTTTTCTTCTTCAAAGTCCTAGAGAATTCCTTCAAGCCATGTAAATGCACTAGAGGAGTCCTCTAGTTGCATAATCCCAACTTGTTGTAAAATATCTCTTGTAAATTAGTAGGAACTTCACTTTTTAGTAATAAAGTGATGATCTCTTGTGTGAAAGGACCAAACTTAGGGCACATGTATATAAGTCACTTTGTGACTCTTTGTAGAGACCTTTTGCCATTGTGAAGAAGAAGCTCTCAAAAATTTCGAATTTGCCTCTTCCTTGCAGATTTCCATCTTCCCTTCGATTTTGTATGTGTGTGTAGTGCTTGGAATGTGTGTGTAGGACTGTTGTCTACCCCTCCCCACTATTTTTGAGCTACTGTAGTGTGTGTGTGAGCTTGTAGGAGTTGTAAAGTGAGTGTGAGTACTTCCTGCCATTCACTATTTTGGTCATAACTTGAAGCACGGCTGTCAGAATTGAGTGAAACGACTTTCAATAGATGTGTCTCGTCGAGAGCTTCTAAAGGAGTACCTTATTGACTATGTTCAAAGTTTGAAGCTGAGAGAAATCATTGATTTACTGAAAACTGTTGTAAGAGGCATCTCGGCAGACACTTTTAGTCTTTCAGTGAGTTTGAGATGTGGATTAGTCTTTCCTCATGCATATCAGCTGAACCACTTCATTTTCCATCATGTGTGCCCATGTCCTCATACACTTGGTTAGGTCGTTCGATCGGATTGACATTTAAATGTGTGTTAATTTCCCACTATACGCACTTGTGTTGCAAACGAGGTATAGTCTCTTTGGCACAAGTCCTTGAGCCTTCTTGACTTAGGTACACACGTTTTTGGTGCTGTTGCCGGAGAACACTCAGCCAAGGTGCCTTCGTGATGGTTATAGATCAAGTGTGATGAAATCGTACTTATAGAAGTGAACTCATTCTGTGGCAAGTAGTCAATCACCTTAGCACTTGTTACTTCACATCCCGGAGGTGTGTGTAATGAGTTTTTAGGTTTAGGGTTAGTAGGAAGGGAGAGTAAGAGGAGTTAGGGTTAGGTTGGAAGGAGAGGAGAGAAGGAGAGGAGAGAAGGAGAGGAGTGAAGTAGGAGTAGGTCAAGATCACCAGAAAAGCCCAAAAAGTTTGCCAAAATTAGAGAAGTTCAGTTTCTATCACAAAAAGTATAAAAACTAAAAAAATTGACTCATTTGATACTTACTTGCATTCTGGTATCGTGTGTGAGCAGCGACCGGTATCCTGAGGGTGGTATCCCGTGCTACAAGCTGACAAGGCTAGATATTGAGCTCACTTTGCAATCAAGACACCACAAAGGTAAGTTTCAACAAGAATTCCTAGTCAAAAATACTCTAAAAGTGCACCAACACATGATCAACTGCGCATTCGGTATCGCGAGGCGAAACAATTTGTTTTCTGAACTTCAGTGAAAGAGACAGTAGGCTAGGAGTGAAGAGGGGTGAGAGAAGGGCAAGGGGGTGCAAAATTTTTTTATTTTTGAGGTATTTTGGCTTGAGTATCACGATCAGTTGAGTTTTTGGTATCGCGATACCAAAAATTCCCTAGTATCGCGATACTTGCCGAAGTATCGTATCGTCGGGTACCATTCTTGGTATCGCGATACCACTTTGGTATCGTGTTGCCAAGTTGGTATCGCGATCACAATTTATCCTAGTGGTATCGTATCGTTACCTACTGTGGTATCGTATCGTCCACCTGCCAGTGTCGCATTGCGATACCCCTTTTCAGTATCGTATCGCCTCGATTCTCAGAGAACGTATCGCGAGGACCTTGGTATCGTATCGCCCCTGATCTAGGTATCGTATCGTCAACCCCTGAAGTATCGTATCGCCCACTTACTAGTGTAGTATTGCAATATCATACTAGTATCGTATCGTGCAAGTTGGTGGTATCGTATGGCCACTTTTCTTGGTATCGTATCGTCTCATTGTCTGGAGTCGTATCGCGATACCAAGTTGGTATCGTATCAGTTTATATTCTAGTATCGTATCGGTGGAGTGCCTAGTATCGTCTGGTAGTTTGGTATCGTATCAAGAGAATCCCAGGGATCGTATCATCTATTCTGAAGGTATTGTATCGTCAGGATAGCTCGTATCGTATCGTGACCAACAGCAGTATCGTATCGTCTACACTACAAGTATCGTATCATGTAGATTTCAGGTATCGTATCGTGGCCAACTCGGTATCGCCCAGTGCAGTATCGCCTGGAAGTGGTATCGTCCAGAGTGGTTGAAGCATTTTGTCAGGCAACTTGAGGCATTGGGAGAGCCACTCAAGGAGAGTCTCTGAGACTTAGAGAGTCTTAGGAGGGTGAATGAACCTGAGGTCAGGGAGAGTGCTAAGTAGCCGAAGAAGTATCATATCTTATATGGGAAGCACTGCCTAGGTTAGTCACCGCTCTGTCTATTCAGATACCTCTAGTGACTCAGAGGAGGAAATACCCATGGCTTCGGAAGACATGCAGGGTCCAACTCCAAGTAGAAATTTCATGACTGATGTTGAGGGAGATTACCGCACTTCCTTGCAGTATGTGTCTACCAATGCCCAGGAGATCCCCATCTACCTGGATGGCTTAAATAGATCTGTGGCTAGGATGGTAACTTCCATGGATGCCACGATCGTGCCCAGACCTGCTGTCAAGTACGAGGGAGGAGCATACATAGACAAGATTGGTCACATCTACATAGTGACTGAATTTCCTGAGATGATCAATGAAAGGGGAGAGTTAGTGGAGCCAAAGAACTCAAGAAGAACAAACCCTGAGGAGCTTGTGACTACCCCTAGAGGCAGATCCCAAGTAACACGAGTCTTGAGAGGAGACTTGATACCTCAAGACGATTACCTATTGGAAGTCTATATGATCCATGGATCAGATTTATTGCTTCAAACAGAATTACCGGCTCCAGGGAGAGAAGAAAGCCCCATGACATTTTATGAGCTGAAGGATCCAGAAGACGAAACTAGACTCACATACTTGGACAAAAATCAGAGGAGATATTGGTCGGTTAATTCCTTAGACAGGGCTCGGCTGAGATACATGGGTGTGCCTGTATTCCCTCAGAGAGATCAGGCAACTACTTCGCAGAACCCCTTTGGAAATCAACCAGAGACAGAACACACCACATTAGGGCAAACCAGCCAGCGAACCGTGCCAAACGGTACCCATGTACAATTTGCGACTCCAGGAGTGCAAACACCCAATTAGGCCCCCGCAGGGATAGGTAATCAATACCGACCACTAGTAAGACCACGACCATTAGTAGGAGGGCAGCCGGGAATGCTCCTAGTTAGACCAGCAGATCCTGTCTTCCCTATGATGCCTAGACCGCTAGAACCATGAGAAGACTGAGACCTATCCAAGTGGCCAAGTGTGTAAGAAATCATTATGATGGATTAGGAGAACCCTACGATCACATTGTTGAATTTAAACAAGTTCTAAGGGCAGAGCAAGTACATGACTTCTTTGTGCAGTATGAGTCTTTTGAACTCACCCTCACAGGAACGGCTCTAACTTGGTTCCAGCCATTAGATCCTAATCAGTTTGGGAACATGGAGAAATTCTTTCAAGAATTCATTGGGGAATTCACGAAGAGAGGGATTAAACACAATTCTGTGTCTTTAATCCATAGTTTTAAACAGAACCCTAATGAAACAGTGAAAACAGCGGCTAGGAGATTCAATCAGTATGTGGATAGATGCCGAGTGGCTGAGAGACCCACTCAGCAAAAAATGATTTCATTATTTTTGGATGGACTCACGAATGGAACCCTGAGAACCTTAGTTTACGTGAAGAGGTTACAAACCCTGAGTGAATGCCTTCAGGATGCATTGATCTGGAAGATAACCTAGCCGAGGACCTCAAGAGCACACCCAGCCCCACTAAATCAAAAGACTCGCGAAGTACCATTACTTCCAACTCCAGTAATATGGAAGAATTAGCGGAGCTATTAGCAAAAAAACTAGGAGTCCAGGGACAAAGAACTTACCCATATCCAGCCCAAAGAGTGCCTATGCTACGAAGATGTAGCCTATGTGGAGGAGATCACCCCACAGACATGTGTGTGTGAGGAGGGACCGGTGCACATCAAACCTACCCATACAAGAGACAACACCAACCAGGAACTGCTTTGTACTGCCACATAGAACAAAAGTGCACTAATCACACCACTGAAAATTGTCCATTCAATAGACAGGCATGACCATTCCAACCACCATAGTATCGACCATATGGATATCCACCTAGAGAGCAAGGCAGAGAGATGCCCAGATACAATCCCTATCCAACACTAGTAGGAACACCAAGACCATATGAACAAGCACCATATCCACAACCACAACTAGTGTCAGGACCACAACTGTCACAACCGCAACAGGTAGTACCTGTGAAGTATGCCCAGCGAGAAGAAAATTTGGAAAGAGCCATAATGCCAGCATCATCGACAATGAATGTGGAATCAGTGAACACTGGATATGAGCTGCCACCAAGAGATTACTACCCATATGAAGCCAATATGTTAGATTACGAACCGACCTATGGTTCGGCTTATTATGGATATGAAAACTATGACCAAAGCTATGGCACTGAGGTCGCAACTCTAATGTATACCGCTCCTAAAGCACAACCACCCATGAGACCAACCATTAGACCACCTGTGCCAAGAGGACCGTGTTATAGATGCGGAGGGGACCATTTTATTACAGAGTGCCCTCGACCTTACAATCCACCACCACCTAGGACTTGGGAAGGATATTGCAATGATTGCGGAAAGGAACATCTTTTCAAGGACTGTCCTAAGAATCCAACCAAATTCCAAGATACTGCACCAATCAATGTAATTGAAGTAATAGAGGGATCTGGAAGTGATAAGGAGTATACAGTGCCATTAAAAGTCATTACGAGAGCTCAGATAAGGCAAAAAAGGGAAAACAACCAGAACAGGAACAAGAGAGCGATAAAACGGTAAGCCCTAAAGTTCAGGTAGTTGAAGATTATGAGGATCCACGCGAGAGTTCCCAGAACACCAAAGCACAAAAATGGAAGGAAAGAAGAGAAAAACTCAAAGATAAATGGGCGAAAAATGAGAGTCGAAAAAATAAAAAACAAATCCGGAACAAGATTAAGCATAAAGAACAAAGGATCCGGGAGGAGATTCCAGTGCCACCACTTATCCAAGAGATAGAGAAACCAAGATCGATTCTAGCTGACCCAAAACCAGATGACTTAGACATGTGGCTGAAAGCTTACCAAGCTAGATTTAAGACTCGACCGAATGTAGAGAAACACAAAAAACTTTACCCACAAGGGGAATTGGAAAAAGAAAGACTAACGATATGTAGAAAGCTTATAGAGGTGGCACAAGCAACCCTAGAAAAGACTATCCCAACTCTGCCAAAGACAGGGATAACAGATGATCAATACGAAGAATGTGTCAACTCCAAAGGTAAAGGACTTAGAAGGAAGGATGACAAAGGTGAACAAATGAAAATTCAAGATGAACCTGTGTCAATAATACCAGACTTAGAGGCAAGATGGCTGAAGGAATTATGGAATAGACTTCGAGAAGAACAATGGAAGAAAACTAGAGTATCAAAGCCTCCTTTTGAGGAAATAGATGTGGAAGTTGATCAACCAAATACCAACCTGGAGGAAGTATATGAGGAAGTATCAAGACTCGATAGAAATAGAGAGGAAACCCTGAGTGTTTCAACCTTACCTAATTACATGGGAGAATACGAAAAGGAGTCTATAATAATACAAGCCCCCACAGTGCATGGAAAAGGAAAGAGAAACTCAGAAAAAAATTCACACAATCTAACGGAACTAAAGAACACAAAAGTACAATGCAAATTGACTGTGGAAGAATTACTTCAACTTAAGCCACAATTATGGAGACAATTAGCGAGTCAATTAGAATTAGAGCCAGAGAAGGAAGAAAAGGAAGGAAAGGGAAAAGGGAACACTTCTAAAATACAAATCCCAGTTGATAAAGTGGGAGAATTTAGTGAAGGAGATGAAGGTAACACATGCCTACCTGTCACTTACAATGGGTACATGACCAAGGCTATACTAGACAGAGGAGCCTGAGTAGGTATTGCCACCAAGGAAATTTGGGAGAAATGGGGAAAACCTGCCTTACAACCCACACACATGAAGCTCCAATTAGCAGACGGGCATGTGGAGAAACCCTTAGGAATATTGGAAAGAATCAAATTAACACCTGTGGAGTAGAATTTGAACACACATTAGCCATTTGTAAGTTCGAAAAAGCTAACAACTACAAAATGATATTAGGGCGACCCTTTATGAGACAAATGCGAGTAGTGCAAGATTGGGGAAGAGATTCATTGTACCTACAACATCAAGGAAATACAACCAAGATAAACTTGCATACGTTTGCTTATCGAGATGTCCCTCCACTGCAGTGGAATCCCATACACAAGGAGGAAGATGACCTATCCATGCATAGTGCTGGATCGAGCAATCAATCTTGGATGCACGAGGATGCCCAGTTATGGATGTGCAAAGAAGCCAAGAAAGAGGAGAGTAAAAGGCAAATGTGGCCTATAGGACATCCTAACTACCGACCTGTAGAGGACCCAGGGTACATGCCCAAATCTTTCCAGATGAGACCTTTGAAGTGCATGGATGGATGGAAATTCTAGCAACCTTAGATGTGTGTGTGAATGAGGAAGTTTTGACAATGAACGAGTGCATAGATGAGGAGGGTTATGATGTAAATCTTTATATGGTTGTCCTTCAAGAAGTAGATGAAGGGGAAATCGTGGAGAAAGAATGGAAAGAGGAATATGAGAGTATAGAAATGGAACCAGAATTCGATTCCGAAGAAAGCTACCTGGAAACCATTCGAAACAGAGAGAAACATGAACCTACCAAGATCTTAGCAATCGAAGCTACTCCCATGGTACAAAAGCAAGCGGAAGACATGAGTAAAATAGGACCTGATCCAGATTTGTTTGAAGTTCCTGAACATTTTAAAAGATATGAAGTAGAAGAGAGAAAGGTAGCCATTCAAATGCCTAAACGAGAGGCTAGAGATGGAGGAGCATACGACAACAAAGAACAAACAAAAAAAACTGTAGTAACAGTGGAAGACAAAGAAGAGCGATGCACCTACATAGGCAAAGATGTATTAGAGGAGGAGGAAGAAGAACTCATACAACTGATTCAAGAATATTGAGACGTGTTCGCATGGACATATAAGGATCTCAAGGGTGTAGAACCCAATATTTGTTCTCATTGAAGGCCAATGACTGCAAATGCAAAACCATCGAAACAACACCCTTATATGTATAATGAGGTGTATGCAGCGAAAATTAAGGGAGAAATTGACAAGCTACTAGCTACAGGATTCATATATGAGATAGAACACACCGAGTGGGTATCGCCTTTAGTAGTTGTGCCTAAGAAAAACGGAAAATTAAGGGTGTGCATTAACTTGAAAAAAGTCAATGTAGCCACCATACGTAATAGCTACCCATTACCCATCACCGACCATCTACTGGAAAGGGTAGCAAGAAAGGAAGTTTATAGCTTCTTAGATGGATTCTCCGGATACAACCAAGTAGCTATTGTTACTAAGGATCAACATAAGACCGCATTCGCGACCGAATGGGGAGTCTATGCTTTCAGGGTGATGCCTTTTGGACTCACTAATGCACCTGCTACATTCCAAAGATTGATGTGTCATGTTTTCAAGGAATTCCTGAAAAAGAGCATGGAACTATATGTAGATGACCTATGCACATACTCCAATCAAAGACACGATCATATTCTTGAGTTGAGGAAGATATTCAATAAATGTAGACAGTACAGAGTCTGCTTAAACCTAGAGAAATGTGTCTTCATGGTGAGACAAGGAAAGATCTTAGGACACATAGTCTCAAGAAATGGAATATCCACGGATGAGGACAAGATCAAGGTGATCTTAGAGCTTCCTAGACCAAATAATGCGAAAGAGGTACAAGCCTTTATGGGACATTGTGGATATTACCGTCGGTTTATTCATATGTACGCCATAATTGACAAACCCTTGTACGGTCTCTTAACTCAATTCACTTGGACAGAAGAGTGCGAGAAAGCATTCAATGAATTAAAAAAGAGGCTTAGCACGGCCCCAATTCTGAAAATGCCCAATTGGAACAAGCCTTTTCATATTCATGTTGATGCTTCTAATTATGCAATAGGATGTATCTTAGCCCAACCGGATGATGAAGGAAAGCTAGATCATCCAATTGCCTATTCAAGTAGACAACTGAATCAAGCTGAAAGGAATTATACCACTACCGAGCGAGAAGGATTAGGAATGGTCTATGTAGTTAAGAAACGTAGACACTATCTATTGGCCAACAAATTCAAGCTCTTTATAGACCATCAGGCTTTACTATACTTAGTTAATAAACCTTGTAACACATGAAGATTAGTAAGATGGTTTTTACTATTAATGGAGTTCGACTTTGAAGTGGTAGTAAAAAAAGGAAATACGCATGTAAGAGCAGACCACCTTTCTAGGTTAACCCACGGAGAACCACCAAGTGGAGTACTCGATAATCTGCTAGATACTTATTTGTTCAATCTAGAAGTTTGTCCGAAGTGGACAGAGAAATTAATTCCTATACTCACCCATGGCACACAACACTCAATCAATATTTATAGCAAAAAGGAAATTTTCCAATCAAGAAATTTGCACATTATTGCTGGGAGTGTGTACTATAAGGAACCCAATGGAGTATTGCTAAGATGTGTCGAGGAGAATGAACAAAAGAAACTAATTGAGCAAGCACATGTGAGAAAATGGAGAACACACCAAGGGACTCATGGAACCAGCTGGGAATTAAAAAGACTAGGAGTGTACTAGCCTGACCTGCCCAAGGATGTCCATGACTACGTGAGTAATTGTGCAGAATGCCAGGAGACAACCCCAGAGGATCATATGTCCATACCTTTTTCAGCCATAGCACCCAATTGGAGTAAAACATTGGTTAAATTCCTAAAGAGCAGAGAGCATGAGGAAGGAATAAGTTTAACTAGAAGAGGATCCTTAGAAGAAATGAGCAAGGATTATGTACTTGTGGGAACACAATTTTTTAGGAGAGGAAAAGATAACCAATTACGATTATGCGTGCATGAAGGAGAATATCTACCCATACTAGAGATGGCACATGCAGGTGCTACGGGAGGTCATTTTTCAGCTGAGAGAACTATCAAAATGATCCTCTTCACCGGCTTGTGGTGGCCAACTCTACATATGGATGTGGAGACGTATGTACGAAGCTGCGAGACATGCTAGAGAGCCAAATACCCAATTCAGAGAGATGAAATGCCATTAATACCCATGGTTTGCGCTAGAGCATTCTCGAAATGGGGTATTGACTTCATAAGACCCATCAACCCACTAGCCAAAGGATCACATGCTGCGTACATCATAGTAGCCACAGATTACTTGACCAAATGGGTAGAAGCAAAAGCTACAAGAAAGAATGATGCTCAAACCACTGCTAAGTTCCTTCTTGAGCATATAAAAAGGTGATGACACATCACACCCTATCAAGCATACAAGAAACATAGGACTGTCTATGGAGGATGGAAAGGTAAAACATCTTATTGATGTGCTGCATGTTCCAAATATAACAAAGAGTCTTATTTCTGTTGGACAAATGGTTGACCAAGGATTACAAGTGAGCTTCAATCCTGATGGGCTATACGTAGAGGAGTATAAAAAGGATGGAAGATTGATTGCCAAATAAAACAAAGTGGGTAGGATGATCACCTTGAATGTGAAAATTCCTCAAATGAATGAAGCCATGTTTTCAAAAGATACAAGAGTTATTGCTGATATAGAGATTTGGCATGAACGAATCGGACATGCAAACTTATAGAGGGTGAAATTGATGCATTCTAAGGAGATTGTCAATGGAATACCTAATTTCAAAGTTGTAGAAATGCAAAAGGTATGTGCAACATCTCAATTCGGTAAACAATCATAGCACCATTTCCGCATGACAACATGTTAGTGAGAATGTGCTAGAAATAGTACATACAGATGTTTGGGGTCTTGCAAAGACCACATCTATGGGTGGTTGTAGGTTTTATGTTACTTCCATTGTTGGCCATACACGAAAAGTATGGGTATATTTCATGAAAGAGAAGAATGCTGTGTTCCCTCACTTCTAGAATTTTAAGGCTATGGTGGAAAAGCAGAGAGAAAAGTATATTCAAATATTAAGATCTGATGGAGGAGGTGAGTACATGTGAAATTAGTTCCGCAATTTTCTTAAATCTCATGGAATTTGACATCAATTTTCATGAAGGTACACACCACAACAAAATGGCATTGCTGAATGCAAAAATAGACATATTCCATAAATATGTCTATATACATCATGAAGAGAACTCCAAGTGATGATGTACATCAAGTTACACATGAAGAGAATTTTATACGTAAAAAGCCAAACTTATCACATATGAAATTATTTGGTTGTATTGCATATGTACATGTTGTAGATGATTTGAGGATGAACCTTGATCCAAAAGCAGAAAAATGTATCTTCATTGGATACTCCCTTGAGCGTAAGGGTTATAAATGTTAGAACCCATTCACACCATAGAAGAAGGCAAGTAGAGATGTGGTGTTTGATGAAATGTCAATCTTCTATGCAAATGCCAAAGATGTACTTAATCTTGAATCAAATGACAAAGAAAATGTTGAAAAATTGAGTGTAGAGTCTCAAGTTTGGAGTGGACCGGATGCATCACCAATAAATAGCTCCAAGTCAAATCCATGGAGTGCGAGATTGCATGGAAATTTCAATCTAGCAAATTCATCAAATACATCCAAGAAAGGTAAAGAAAATCTTTCTACTAATAGTTAAACATGTACAAGTTTTGAAGACATTGATGGAGATTCAAGTGGTTTAGAAAAGAGTCTTGATGAGGAACTTGGATTGCCCTCTGTGAAGACTAGAGGATTAAGAAAAGCACATGCAAATGATACAAGGAAAAGTAACTAGGACCAAGAAGATCTCGGAGGATGCGGAACTCAGTGTAGCAATTGACATATGATAGTTACATGGCTCTTCATTGTGCCTACATGACAAACGTAATACAAGATGCTGATCCTTCTTGTTTTGAAGATGCAATTGGAAATGCAGATTGGGTAAAAGCTATGGATGAGGAGATGGTTCCACTTTATGGAAATTAAACATGGAAGTTGGTTCCATTGCCACAAGGAAAGAAACCCATAGGCTGCAAGTGGGTTTACAAGGTAAATCACAATGCTCATGGTAGCATAAGTAGGTATAAAGCACGATTGGTAGGAAAAGGATATGCACAAACATATGGCATTGATTATGAGGAAACATTCAATCTTGTAGGTAAAATTTCTATTGTTAGAATACTTGTTGCATTAGCTACAACAAAAGGATAGACTTTGCATCAGATGGATGTGAAGAGAGCTTTTCTACATGGTGCGTTACAAAAAGAACTATACATGGGCCAGCCAGTAGGATATAAATATTCAAAGCACTGAGAATATGTTTGCAGGTTGCAGAAGGCTTTGTATGGCCTTAAACAAGCTCCTCATGCATGGCATGCAAGGATTGTTGATTACTTAACCACCATTAGGTTTTCTATGTGTGATACAGATCATTCACTATATGCAAGGAAGGGTGATGATGGCATCACGATTGTGGCTATTTATGTTGATGACTTGATTGTAGGCAGTGATAATGAAGAAAGCATCAAAGAGGTAAATCAACTTCTTATGTAGGAATTTGACATGAAAGATTTGGGTGTGTTGCGCTATTTCTTGGGCATTGAGTTTATACATACAGAAACATGTATATGGATGTTGCAAAGGCAATATGCCTTGAATATGCTGCAAAAGTATCGTATGGCTGATTGTTAGACAATTTCTATGACATTAGAAGAGAATTTGAAGTTGGATTCTACATCAGGTGAAGCATTGTAAAATGCTACTATGTATACGAAAATTGTGGGAAGTCTAATATATCTCACAATTACGAGACTTGATCTAAGCTACACTATTGAACTTGAAAGTCAATTTATGCAGGTTCCCAAGAAGCCACATTTGGATTCTTTGAGGTGCACTCTACATTATGTGAGTGCTACTTTGGATTATGCATTGTTTTATGAACCTATCATAGATTTGCAGGTTCATGGATACACCGATGCAGAGTGGGCTAGAAGCATTCCAGATAGAAAATCTACTAGTGGTTCTCTATTCTCACTTAGGAGTGTAGCTATTACATCGAGCAGTAAGAAGCAACCCACTATTGCTTTGTTGAGTACACAGGCTGAGTGTAGACATGCTTCAATGGTAGCATGTGAAGCATCATGGATTGAGATGCTACTTGTAGATTTAGGTGTGGAAGAGAAAAAGCCTATTGCCATCTATTTTGATAATCTTAGCAGTATACTGTTAGCAGAGATTCCTATTTTTCATGCTAAAACAAAGCATATCGAGGTACATTATCACTTCATCAGAGACAAGGTATTAGAAGGTGATATTGAACTTATTTATGTGAGGACAGATAAGCAGGTTGCTGATATTTTCACTAAAGCACTTGGAGTTGAGAAGTTGAAGAAGTTTTAGGAGATGCTTTGATTGTAGGATATGGCATTGAGCTTGAGGAAGATTGTTGAGATATCAAGTTCAACATGTGATGATCTATGATGACACGTACCAATTTTTAATTTCTCTAACATGTATAGTGGTCACACCAGTATATGTTAGGAATACTTCATTGAACTTTACTAGATTTTTCTACTGAGAGTGATGACACATTTGTTTCTTGCCAGCTCACTCATTCACGAACATTAGGATTTTCCTCATGTACTTATTCTTCGTTGCCTCAATCTGGGTCTATGCTTTTCTTTGAGAGTGAGTGTGTGTGTGAGCTCTCTTCCTTATCTCCTTCCTCGTGACACCTTTTATCTCTAAGGTTTAATAACCTCACTTTATAAAATTTCCTTCCCCTTAGTTCCATTTTTTCCTCCAAATGTATCAAAAGGAATATGGAAAATTTCCTTACCCTTAGTTTCTTTTTTCTTTTGAATTTCATCGAAAGGCATATGGACTCTCTAATGGTTTCTCACACTAGGCCCTATGTACAATACAATGTACATAGCCACTTGGAAGGTTTAACAAAAGTGGAAAACTATCTTACTAAGTGTCTACTATCCCTCATCATGAACACCTAGCTTCCAAAATATCACTTCCATACATGTAGCATCATCTAAGTGACCTTAGTCAATATGGTGATTCCTTTTGGAGCTAATAAATAGAGCTAATAAACCATATATTCCTTTGAAAGTAGAACAAAGTCCCATAGCAAAATTGAATGAAAAAAAAATACTTTTGTGAGATTCAGAAAGTCCATAAGTACCAATCTTCTTAAATGATGTTAGATCATTATCATCGTGAGTCAACACGAGGTAAGAAATGTATCATTCTATAAGTGTGATAAATGATTAATTTACTTCCATACTCCAATGCCAATAACTACATCTTCCTCATCTAGTGAAAGATGAGCATTAGAAATAGTAATAGCAACTTCTCAACTTAAATTCTTCATGTGGGACTCAATATAACTAGTATGAATATCAAATCTTTCTATCCCTTTTAATAGGATAATGCTACTTCTATGGAAGCAACCTAAAATAATATATGAGCAAGTTAGAGTAACTTTCTACAAACAAACCTCTTCTTAGAGTTATCTCAACAAGCAATTGGACATATTACTTCCACTAAAGTCGTTATCTAAGTTAGATAAGACAACTTTGAAAATTTTTTATTCTTTTTGTTTCTTTTTAAAGAGCCTTTGGATGATTAAAGCTACATCGCTTCTTTATGTATGGATCTTCATACACTCTAATAGAAAATATATGAGTATGCATTGTACATATGCTTGTATGCATAGTGTACTTTTCATTTTACAAACATAAGTGTACCTATGCCATAATGATGCATCTAGGTGAATGGAAGACTAACAATATCAATGGTGGAAGTGGTGAATGCGCATGTGCACCCACCCATGTTCATCCTCATTGATACGCTCACTCCCTTTGCCAAATAAATACATCGATTCTAAGGTAGGACTATTTTGCCTCCTCATAAAAAATACAATGAGTATGGTCTCCCTATGGACAAACCCTCATACAAGAATACATGTGTGCTTATAGATCATTGAATTACAAACTTTGTGTTAAAATCTAATTTCTAACTCCTTTTTGTGCATTAAAGAAGATCCAAGCGCCTAAAAACATCCATAAACTTCCTTTCCAATTTTGGAAGGTGAAATGATTCCAAGATGATCTCAAAAAAAGTTGCCAACATAATTTCCACATTTGTCGAGAGGTGAGTATTTAGAACAAATTCTTTTCCCATACTTATAAAAATCTCCTATGTTTCTAGTGATATTTATATCATTCAAAATTTTGCATGATAGAATTTCCAATAAACAAAAAAACACCAAGATCCAACACTTGAGAAACGAGTAACACTCATTTGAAGCTAATTGGCTACTAAGCGGTCATTGGATGGAAACTATGTGTGCATGTGCTACTTTGGGAGCTCTTCAAACATGATTTGGAGGTATCTTCTTTAATTTTGCACCATAAAGTTGTAATATTCCTCCCAAAATACACATGAGCATAAAAATCAAAGATATCAAACATTATTTGATAACTTGAGGGCACAAAGACCCCTTGCTGAAAATTTTGCACTTTTCTCAAAAATGCACTCTTCAAGGATATTCCTCCTCTTTTCTTGAAAGCTTGTTTCTTCTTATCTATAAAAGACATATGGATATGTAGAAGGCTTATTCCTTCCCTTATCATTGGCTTCTATTCATGTCCTTTAGGAGATATTCTTTATCCATGTTAAATGACTGCATCTTATTCGCTCTCTACTCTCTTCATTCTCCATTCCTTCTCTCAAGGAGGCCCATGAGCCCCCTTCATCTTCTTGCATTCCTAGCTACCCTCCTCCATCTATATCCATATTCTCTTGTTTTTCTCTCAAAGCCACATCATCCTTCCCTCTCTTTTTCCTTTTACCTTCTTTGTTGCCTCTTCATCATTCCCTGTATCTAGTCTCCCCTCGTTCTTGGAGGTTTATGCATTTTTATATAAGTGTAGAAGCGTGGAAGAGATGAGAGTGGTGTGTAGGAGATGAATGCAGAATCTATGTAGGAATGTCACTTAGAAGAAGGCATGGAGAGAAGAGAAGATATGAAGTGTATGCAAATATGGGTGCATCAAGCAACAAAAACAAATCCTACATTTCCTTGCCCTATCATCTATCTCCCTTCTCTTTTCTCATTGACTCCTCATGGAAGCATGAAGTCATGAATACTTCTTGCGAATGCAAAGGGAGCATCTGATAGGATGATTAGAGTTGGAGAAATTTGTGGATGAAGAATAGGATTAACTACTTGCCCCAAAAGCCATGGTTGAGGATTACTTCCTAATTGTGTCTCTTAGGTCATGCTTTAACCATCTCCTACTTGTCATGTTATCACATTCTTTCCCCCATGGTCGATCTGTTTCATCAATGATTAGCATCGAACCCCCCTAGGACCCTTGAATTGATGTCCTCACCCCCTCACAATTTCTTGAACCTCTTGTTCTTAGCTTTGATATCTTGAACCCCTTTTTCTCAACCTCACTATCTTGAACCTTGTTCTCACCCATGCTCGATATCTTTAAGTCTCAATTAAGGTGTTGCCCAAGAATTTTGAGATATTTCTAATGATACCTTACACGTCTCAATCCAATCTACACATTGGGAGATACACTCCCATATACGCTTAGAAAATTTCTCAAAGTTTCATGCACACCTTCCATCCACCTTGTGCAAGCCTACTTCCTAGGCTTTGATACCTCTGTTGTGAGGTCAACCATTCTACAAATAAACTAAGTATGAAGAGTACATAAGCCACTAGTCTAGGTCACCAATGTGAAAAGAGAGCATGTATCCATCCATCCAAATCCACGCATATATATACCTCTAGGCCTCACACCTTCATGATTGTGCATCTTTTCTTAAGTCTTTAATGTCTTGTTGATGTTCTCCTAACCTTTAAAAATTATGCGTGATCCCTATCACTTAAGCAAGTTTTCATGCTAAGTTATTCAAGATTTTGATCAATCTCATCCATTCTCATGTACCTTATGTTGGAAAGAACCTTTTTGTAAAGAAAAAAAAATTAATACCTTGTATTATAGTGGAACACAACATCTAAAGTTTTGTAAGAACAAAGAAGAGTCTTCCTCATGAATAGTTGTAGCTTATATAATTTTTGTCGAGTTTTTAGAGCTCTCAAGATAGTATATTTTTTTAGTAGAAAATTTGAAGGATCTATTTTAAGTGTGAAAAGGGACACTTTAGAATCTATATAAGTCAATTATGAATCATTTGTAGAGAATCTTGTATTTTTGGAGTTAATGAAAACTTGAGGGCTCTTTCTTCTTCTTAATCTCATCATCAAGCTTTAATGGTGATTTCAACTGAACGTTTTGAGTATTTCTCATGGATTTATCTTTTTGATTAGTATCTTGAGTTTTTCATGCTTCCATAAGTCTATTCCTACCTTCTAAGCTTCGTTAGTCAATCAAAGTATTGTTTCTTCATGACTATGTGAATCCATCATAATTATGATTCTCTCATCATAGAGATACAGGTACTGAAAGTTTAATTTTACTTCATCATTTTATTTATTATAAAGAAATCACATTTTAGGCACAAGAAACACTAAAAAAATCTATTTTGATCTCAATCTACATGAATAATGAAAATGATCAAGAAATTCTATAAGATCTCTGGGACTACTAATTTTTTGATGATAAATCTTGGATTCCATTGATAACAAAGGGGCTAGGGTCTTAGCATGATCCTTGGATTGAAAATTTAAGTGTTTGAGTTTTGTTGATCATTTATGCTATGATGATTGGAGAGGATAACTCTAGAGTACGACAAAAATTTTTTTGGCCCCATTTCTAGGAACAATTGAAGCAAAGCTTTGGATCTTGTAGGATCTTCCAAGTTGATGGTAACAAATTCTTTTCTAGAATACTTTTGAATCACCAAGTGTGGCAAAGATGAAAAGGTGAGTGTGTTTTAAACTTGGAAAGATATTTCTTCATTCATCTTGTTGACAAGGTAGTTTAAGATGTTGTTCTCTCATTCCACATATATGAGATTGCAATATTTCATCATGAGCTTTTAGCTTCATTATTATAGATAAGCTCACACTTTGTTGTGCAAGGGATGCTCAAGAAAGACCGTACATACTAAAATTTATCTCTAACTTTCTATTACAACATATTAGAGGATGCGAGACATCTCAAGAGACTTGGGATGCCCTCGAGAGTTTCTTTTTTGCCAGTATGAAAGCAAGAAAGATTCATCTTTGGAATGAGTTCAACCAAATGAAGAAGACACCTAAACAAACCATCACAAAGTTTGTTACCAAGGTCAAGGAGGTTGAGGATTAGTTAGCATCCATTGGAGATCTAATTGAAGAAGAGGCAATCATGAGGCAAATTCTCAATGGGATTCGAAGTGATCAAAAGTGGCAATCCTTCATCATGGCTTATGATCTCATCATGGATGTGCAAACTCAGGACTTCCACATCTTTCTTGGATAGCTCTTCAATCAAGAGGCCAACAAGAGCATGTAAATCCTATCATGGTAATTCAACTAGTGCTCTATATGCAAATAATAAAGACAAGAAGTTGAAAGGAAAGAACAAGGAAGAAGATTAAGAGGAGACTTCCAAAGCCATCTTCACAAGCAAGATCAAGTGGAAAGGGAAGAAGAAAGGACCAAACCATGACAAATCCAAAGGTGAGAATGTTCAACCTTATGCCATCTAGGATAAGACCAACCACACCAGTCAGAATTTTTGGTTCAATGGGAAGACCCAAAAAGGAAGTGGAAGAGGTGGATATGGAAGCAATCGAGGTAGAGGTAGACACAACTTTAACAACAATGATAGAGGCTATAATAGAAGGGACTTCAACAATTATTTAGAAGATCAACCACATGAAGAATCATTGCTTCTTATGAATGTAAGCCACAAAGAAGGTAAAGAAGTTGATCATTAGTTCTACATAGATTCAGGACGTTCAAATCATGTTGCAAGCAACATTTCTATTCTATCTGATTTGGAAAGTCCAAAGCATAGACATGAAGTTCAAATAGGGGATGACACAATACATAATGTGGAGAAGATTGGTAATGTCAAAGCATCCAATGGCAAGTCAAAAATGTTGACTATTCTCTATGTACCCTCTATCACTAAAAACCTAATAAGTATAGGCCAAGTAGTTGAAAAAGGCTTGCAAGTAAGGTTCACCCAACATGAAGATTTTCTGGAAGATCCATCTCAAGGCTTCAAGAAAATAGCGAGAGGTGAGAAGCATTGTAGACTCTTTACTTTTGAAGTAGGAGAAACTAGGAACAAGCTCCATTCACTTTTGGGTCTCAAACCTAAGTGAGCTTGAAGTGTGGCATAAGAGACTTGCTCATGTGAATGAAAGAACGTTGAAGGATATATGCAGGGATCAAAGTGTTGAAGGACTACCAAACATATCAAAGCAACACATGATGAATAGATGGGATGCATGTTAGATTGGGAAAGCATAAAGACAACCATTCAACCACAAAGGTTACATCCACAACAACTTATTGGACTTAGTACATACAAATATATGGGGACCAAGTCAAGAACCTTTATTGGTAGGATCATGGTATTATGTCTCATTTATTGCTGACCATAGTAGATGGACTATTCTATAATTTATCAAGAGTAAGAATGAAGTGTTTGATTGCTTCAAAAAGTATCTAGCACATGTGGAAAATCATATAGGTAGATCACTCAAGAAGCTCAGATCTCATAGAGGGGGATAGTACTTCTCCAAAGAGTTTGACGAGTTCTTACACGATAAAGGTATCAAAAGGGAAGTGACTAGCACGTACTCTCCTCAACTAAATGGAATTGCAAAGAGGAGAAACAAGACATTGGTTGGATCAGCTAGAAACATGCTTGAAGAGAAGAGGTTGCCGCATTGTCTATGGGTAGGGGCTATTTCAATTGTTGTGTACCTTTTGAATAGACTACCATCTAAATCACGTCAAGGTATGACTCCTTATGAAGCATGCCATGGAAGAAAACCTAGGCTTTGACATTGCAAGGTGTTTGGTTGTTTAGATTATGTTCATTTACCATCACAAATAAGAGGTAAGATAGATGAAAGTGCAACAAAGGCAATGTTTATTGGCTATGGCTCAACTCAGATGGGTTATAGGTTCTATTATCCTTCAACCAAGCAATTCACTACAAGTAGAGATGTTGTGTTTGAAGAACATAGGTCTTGGTATGATGAAGACAAAGAAAAGGTAACTCTACCATATGATCGTGATTCTCATAAGGAGATGGACGATTGGGATTTGGTTCCAATTTCATCCAATCAAAATGTAATTGGTCGCAAATGGGTATATGAAGTTAAAAGACTAAAATGGATTCTCACTAGTTGCAAAGATGACTAAAATCAGAACATTAATAAGTGTAGCTACTGCAAGAAATTGGAGATATTCCAAATTGATGTAAAAAATGCATTTCTAAATGTTTGGATAAGTGAAGAGGTATACATGTCACAACCTTCAGTTTTTGAAAACCATAATCATGCATCTTATGTTTGCAAATCTAAGAAAGCATTGTGTGGATTGAAACAAGCTCCTAGAGCTTGGAATTATAGGTTAGTTACATACCTTCAAGATCAAGGGTTCATATCTAGCAACTCAGATCCTTCTTTATTCATCAAAAGGGATCACAATGAGGTTATCTTTCTATGTGTATATGTAAATGATATTATCATGACAGGTGATGATATGGATGGCATTCAAAGGATCAAGAGACACATGCAAGAGGAGTTCAAAATTAATGACTTAGGTGAGCTCACATATTTCCTAGGTATGTAGGTCATATACACAGATGAAGGAATGTATTTGACTCAAAGGAAATACATTCAGGATCTACTTAAGTACAAAATGGAGAACACTAAACATGTAGGTACGCCCTTGGAGATGAATCATAAACTTAGTGTTTATGAAGGTGAGAGAATTGAGGACATGAAAGAATATCAAAGCTTGGTAGGTAGCTTGATATATGCTACTCATACAAGGATAGACATCTCATATAGTGTGGGAGTGCTTAGTCAATTCATGCACTTGCCAAGAAGAACACACATGGATGCAACTAAGAGAGTACGTAAGTATCTCAAAGGTATAATCAATGAAGGTATATTCTATCCTTACTCTTCACATTTGGATATCAAAATCCATTTAGATGTAGATTAGGTAGGAGCTAAGGATGATAGGAGAAGTAGCTCTGGTTACTTAGCATTTGCATGTTCAAAGCTAGTGTCATGGAGTTCCAAGAACCAACCAATAGTTGCTTTATCCTCAACCAAAGTAGAGTATAGAGGTTTGACCATAGCAGCTCAAGAGGCAATATGGTTAAAAGCATTGTATATAGATTTGGGGCTTGTGAGTTCCAAACCTCACATGTTTGGAGATAATGTAAGTTCCATGCATCTAGCAGCAAACCCTATTCTCCATGCAAGAACCAAACATATAGAGGTTCATTACAAATTCATGAGGCAGAAGCTCATGGAAAAGGAGATTGAAATTTCTTTTGTTCCAATTGAAAAGCAAGTAGCACATATGATGACAAAGGCACTTGATGGAATAAAGCTTTGTAGATTCAAAGCTATGGTAGGTATTAAGCTATTAGAGAATGAAGACTCAAGGATACTTTAGCTTAAGGGGGAGCTGTTGGAACATCAATCTTACAGTGTGCTTGAGGTTGATATGATCTATATCCATAAGCTATTGCTTGGATTGCACCAATGGAGGACCTCTCAAATCTATTTCCTAGGTTAAATATTAAATGAATACTTTTGAAGGCTTAGTACATGAATATGGAAATGATCATGTAAGCAGGTTCACCTCCTTATGTTGTGGATGTGCACTACAACATCGGGAGGATGTCATGCTATTACTCTTACCTTCTACGTAAAATGGACTTGCAAACAAATGGTATATTCACCATGTGGATGGGCACCTACTCATCTATGAGGCCTTGAACACCTCCTTCTCTAAAACATTTTGGCCAAGCAACTCTTCAGAGTGAGTCTTGGATGAATTGGTGAACGTGAAGTTATAGCCAATTGAATCCTTCCATGAACTTTATACACATGCTAAAGAGCTCATTTTTCATTTATTGCATGTTCCAAGAGAATTTCTAGTCAAAAAAAGGATATAGAAGACTCTCCCAAGGTCTTCTAAACAAAAGCTTTGGGAATCACTGAGACTAGATGCCACATTTAATGATTTTGTGGTGGGCACTTCTCGCATAGAGGAGACTAGAGTGCATTTTGAAGGTAAGCAAATTATGCCATAAGTCTGGACCCAATTGAGAAACTTACAAGGGAAGTGGAAGCACCGTAGATGCAATGAAGTCAACAAGAGGAAGTTGTTTCAACACCTACACATTACAATGATGATTTATTAGTGCAACTTCAATGTGAAATGGAGTTATAGACTACTCAAGACATGTGTAGGAAGATTTGGTGTACCACATGCAACAATACTAGCCACTCCAACATGAACTTCCCTAATTGAGTAAGCTATCAGTTTTGTGGCAATGGCCATGAGGTGTGTGACTCTTACTACCTCAGAGGAGATCGACAGAGAGGTAATATCTAAGTTCTTGACATACTTTATGCTACTACTTCAAATATGCACAACAAAGATGAGAATCACTCGAACCAACCTGGATATACTATACCTCTAATGTGTCGATGTGGAGAATACGGTCATGTGCAAAGCAAATGCATCCTACCAGAGGCCAAACCTCCCTGGCAACATTGCCCTCACACCAAGGATCATTGCACAAGGAATTTTCCTTGCAACTTCCCTGCTCCAATTCATATGATTGTAGTGGAAGGTATGACTCCACAATCCTTTGTTGTTTCATCATCTACAATACCTATGATGACTAGATCTAAGCAAGCGGGGAAAACCCTTATAGAAGAGTAACAGGGTGTCAAGGAAAAAGAAGACAGTAAGAAGGTTGATTTGGAAGAACAGGTGGCGATTGAAGAAGCCTATGACATGGTAAGGTCACCACAAGGTTAGTTTATTCCAACTCATAAAAATGGATGCAAAGGTGAGAAATGATTTATTGAAAGTCATACAATCCACCTACCTAAGCCCATCATCAAGTATAGATGGGCTCATGGTAGATTGTCCCCCCTATGCCACTAGTAGAATACTAGAGTTCAAGATTGTGTGTTTCCATAAAAAGTGAGATTTTGATAGGTATGATTGTAGATGGTGGCTCGAGCATCAATTTGATGCTTGATTTTAATATGAAAAAATTAAATTTGGACCTCAAGAAGGAAGCACCTTTTATTGGTGACACTGACTGACCAACATCGAGTCACACCATTGGGCATCATTGAAAAGTTCCTCATGATAGTTGAAGTTTTTCAATTTCTCTTTGATTTTGTGGTTATTTCCTTGACCCTCGAGGCCTCTTATTCTCTATTTATAATGGGATTCGGGAGAAAACATGCTATGGATTTCTACAAAGGCTAATAATAAGTTGCAGATACACTTGGAGGAAGGATGTGACACTACCAAGGCAAGTGGGTATATAGTGCACACTCAGGTCATTCCTTCTCTACCTCATGAAGATGATAATCTATTAAATTGGATGATATGAAGTGTAGAATGCTGCACAATTTGTGAGAAGAGATGGTGATACAATCCAAAGATGAGATTGTTGTTGCAAACACCTACTCTACACCTACCAATATTACTTCACGAATGCTTAGTAGATACTTTGAGCTTGCTAATAAAGCATTAATACCTCCTTTGTTTTAAGAACTTGCCATTTGGGGATGAAGAGCTCTCTAGATTTTCACTCAGAGCTCACAACGTGTTGAGAATTGACCATAGAAACTTTTCAACCATTCAATCAAATATATGAAGAATCTAAAGCAACAAATTTGATGAATTTTAATGGACTAGGCTAAGAGAAATCAATTTAGGAACATTGGGGTGTCATCCTGACTTTTCAAGAATAGTCTGCCTGCATACATAGGTTACTTCAGATCGATGTGGCTCTTAGATTAAAGATCCAAATGTGATGAAAATTGAGATAATCAATTAGACTTGTGACTTTACCTGTAACAAGTCAAACCACTTCAAAAGACTAAGTATACAGAGAGAAATCAGTGATCAAAGCTGAGTGAAAAACAATGTAAACATGAGATAGGAGTTGAAGTAGACTCTAAGATGATCTAAGAGATCACTTTTTATTGCATATATGGTACATGAATTGATTGGGTAGCAAGCATGGGAAGGAGGAGCAAAATTTTTGATTCAATGATGATCCAAATCACGACTATAATCTCTTCTAATTGTAGCATAAAAGTCTGCTTTGATCTGTGACTTTCTGCATGTGTTTTTATAGAGAAATTTGAGTTCAAACTTGGTGGGATTCCACCTAAAAGTTCCTCCATCATACAGGAATCTCATCTAATTGAATTCTCCTACTTTATTTCCATGATTTGCACCTAAAAAGGTCGTAGGATTTTCTTATCCTGTTTACTTTTGGAGATTTCACTTTTGTACTTTTACAAGAGATAGTTTTTATGGCATCTCTCATTGAGAGTACAAAGAATGTCATTACATAAATGATTTAATCAAGCACTAGGCTTGGTAAAGAATGCAGCAAAAACTCCCCATCAAGCATAGCATGCTTGAGTCTTCATTCTTCTTTGATTTGCATCAATCCAATCATGCCTTTGAATCTACTTAGCTTGATACCATCCAATGGCTTAGTTAATATACCTGCACATTGAAGATTAGTAAATACATAGGACAATTGAATGTCCTTGCTCAATAATTTCTCTTTTACATAATGATAATGGACTTCAATATGCTTGGTTCTAGCATGGTAAATAGGATTAGTTGCTAAGTGAACTAAACTAGTATTATCACCAAAGATGTGATGAGTTGAAGTATGTAATCCCAACTCTGAGTATAAACACTTCAACCACATTGCTCCTTGTGTTGCATTGGCCAATCCTCTGTATTCAGCTTCAGTAGATGATAAAGCAATAGTTGTTGCTTATTTGAAGACCATGAGATTAACTTTGAACCTAGAAAAGACAAATATCCTGATGTACTCTTCTTATCATCTTTAGATCCAGCCCAATCTAAATTCGAGTAGAGTTTGAGATCAATTTCCAAAGTGAAGGGGTAAAAAAAGTCCTTCATTAATTGGGCGTTTCACGTATTTGAGCTTGCTCTTGGCTTTTTCCATATGTGGCTTCCTTGGCTTGTGCATGAATGCCTAAGTATTCTAAGACTATAGCATATGTCCACCGTTGTGAGAGTTTCATAGTTCAACCTTCCTATTGAGCTTTGATAGCTTGTGATGTCCTCAATGAATTTTCCTTCATAAGCACTTAGCTCATGATTTATCTCCATGGGTCTACCTGCACACTTAGTGTTTTCCATTTCGAATTTAGAAAGCATGTCAAGTAGATACTTCCTTTGAGTGATGTAGATATCAGAATTTCTATAAATGAGTTCAAGTCCAAGGAAATATGTGAGAGGTCCAAGATCAGTGATTTTGAATTCATCCTTCATTCCAGCCTTCACTTGCTTGATTCCATTGATGTCATTTCTTGTAATTATTATATCATCAACATATACATAAAGATATATAATTTTTTATCCATTCCTTTTTTATGAATAACGATGTATCTGCTTTGCTAGCCCTGAAAACTTGATCCTACAAATAGGTTACCAACCTGTGATTCCATGTTGTTGGAGCTTGTTACAATCCATACAGAGCCTTCTTCAGTTTGCACACATAATTGGGATGATGTTCATCTTCATAAAAAGGTGGTTATGCCCTATAGAATTCTTCTAAAATGCATCCATTTAGAAATGCATTGTTTGCATCTAATCGATAGAGCTTCCAATTCCTAGATGTAGCAATGCTAACAAGTACTCTAATAGTAGGCATTTTAGCTACAGGTGAGAAGGTTTCTTCATACTCTATCCCATGGTTTTGAGCAAACCTTTTCGCTATTAACCTTGCCTTATGCCTATTGATACTACCATCTAGATTCTTCTCAACTTTATAAATCCATCTTGATTCAATTACCTTGATTGATGGTTTGCTTGGAACAAGTTCCCATGTGTCATTGTCCATGAGAGCTTCCATTTCTTCATTCATGGCTTCTCTCCATTCCTTCTTGCTTTGAGCTTCTTCATAGGATGTAGGTTCTTCATGGTTGAACTCCTTGGCCATGTAGATTGCGTGCTTTGTAACTAAGGATGTATCAACTCCATATCTTTCTGGCTTCTTCTTTTCTCTCATTGACCTTTTGATTGGTTATCGAGAGTTTTTTGGTCCTTGATTTAATTCTTCCATTTTATCTTTCCCTTTGTTCTTCCATAGCTTCAACTTTTCCAACTCTACCATGTCATCTTCAGAATCACTATCTTCAAGTTGCTTTGGCTCCTTTGTTGGAAAAGATGGAAATTCCTCTTCCAAGTCATATGGTGGCTCCACCTTCCTATCATCAACAAACCAAGATTTATTTTCATCAAAGACTACATCCCTACTAACTAGGAAACTTTTTTTAGTGGGAATCTCCATTTTGGTTTAGCTTTGCTTCATGTGTGAAGAGTTGGCCCATCTCAGTATTGAGGTCCGACAACTGCATGTCCATGTATAGATCCATGGCAGTGTGAATGATTCCCACTTGTCATCATCTTTAATGCCATTGATAATTTGGCTTATGATTTTCTCTTCTTCAATTGCCTCTCCAATGCTTCCTAATTGATCAGAGATATCCTTCATCTTTGTGACATAGTCAGACACACTTTGCTTAGGGCTTTTCTTCAATGTAGTAAACTCCATCCATAGCTGATTCTTCCTTGCTCTAGTATTTGAAGAGAAGAAAGCAGCAAGTGCATTCCGGGTCTCCCTTAAGGTCTTGCATCCTTTCACATGAGGTAAAACAAAATCAGAGATTGATTTTTGAGCATAAGACCTTGCCAATGCATCCTTTGGATAGCAATTTGTAAGTCTCTCTTGCTCTTCAAGTGATGGTTGCCCTTTGCTTCTCATTGTTGGCATGACTTCATCTTTAAATATGTATCCAAAGAGATTTCTCCCTTGAAGGTAGGCCTCCATCCTTAGAGACTAGGTTGGGTAGTTTTTCCTATCCAATGTTTCAATGGTAGAAGGAAATACATCTCCCATATTGATTTAGCAATTCTCTAATACCACTATGAGAAGAGATGGTGATACAATCTAAAGATGAGATTGGTGTTGCGAAAGCCTACCCTACACCTGCCAAGATTACTCTGGGAATGCTTAGTAGACACCTTGATCTTGGTAATAAATCACTAATACCTCCTTAGTGCTTTGGAAGATCATTCTCAAAATGATTCATCAAAATAGATGACTAGACACAAAACAAATGATTAAGAACTTGCTATTTTGGGATGGAAAGCACTCTAGAATTCCAATCGAGGCTCACAGTTTGTGGAGAATTGACCAGAGAAACTTTTCACACATTCAATTGAATATATGGAGAATGTAACCAAACAAATTTGATTAATTGTAATGGACTATGGTGAGAGAAATCAATTTAAAAACATTCGGGTGTCATCCCGACTTTTCAGGAATAGTGAGCTTGCATACATAGGTTACTTCAAATTGATGTCACTCTTAGAATAAAAATCCAAATGTAATGAAAATTGCGACGAAACAAATAGACTTATGAATTTACCAAGTTAAACAACTTCAAAAGAGTAAGTATACAGAGAGAAATCAGTGATTCAAAGGTGAGTGAAAAACAATGTAAACCTGAGACAACAGCTAAAGTAGACTCCAAAGATGATCTAAGAAATCAATTTGTATTACACATATGGTACATGAATTGATTGGCTATGAAGCGTGGGAAGGAGAAGCACAATGTGTGCTTAAATGATGATCCAAATCTTGACTAGAATATCTTCTAATTTTAGCACAAAAGTCTACTCTGATCCGTGACTTTCTTCATGTGCTTTTATAGAGAAATTTGAATTCAAACTTGGTGGGATTCCACCTAAAAGTTCCTCCATCATAGGGGAATCTCATCTGATTGACTTATCCTAATTTAATTCCATGATGTGCACATAACAAGGTCGTGGATTCTCTTCTCCCTTTTACTTTTAGAGATTTCAATTTTCTACTTTTATAAGAGATAGTTTTTATGACATCTCTCATTGAGCGTACAAAGAATGTCATTACATAAATGATTTAATCAAGCACTAGGCCTGCAAAAAAATGCACGAACACAATTAATATAAGTGAAGTAAATGAGGATTCTGTAGAGGATGCACAAGGAGGCCAAAATGTGGTAAAAATTGATCATTTACATTTGAAGAGTAAGGAAAGAGTTAACTCAAGTGATTGCAGGGCACTAGATCTAAAAGTTAAAATGAGGCCTCATGTGGCCCTAATTGGACACCTCTCCCAAGGTGGCCCAAGTGGGCAAGATTTTTCAAGTGGCCAAGGTGGTTGATTTAGGTGCCTAAATTTTGGTGGTCAAAATGAAATTTTTGGGTGACCAATGTTTATGCAGGAACAACTTGGGCGAGTGAATTCTGGCATACTTCAAGAAATTAGGTTCCTAATTTTTTTTTATTCTCATGGAGTTGGGCAAGTGTATCACAAAGTAGGCACCTATCAAGTACTAGGCAAGTAGGCAAGGAGCCTTCACTTGGACAAAATGGGACAATTTTCTTTGTAAAACTAATCCACCTTGTGGAGCAAGGTGGAAAAGCTCATTTCATTCAAGTGCCTCCCGAGAGATAGAGATCTCCAGTTCAACCACATGACCAAAGTGGTCAAATTTTGCCAAAAGCAGCCGCTACACTGTACACTGTGTGGTCTCAAAATTGTGCGCGCTTCATTTAATAGAACATGTATCTAATATTAGGTAAATGGTTGACAAAAGTTCTTTGCATTTTCATAAATGACTTTTCAATATTCTCAGGTAAAGATAGAAGAGTATTGGCTAAGATAATCATCAACATTTGGAAAATTTGAAGGAAATCTTTGAAGAGTGTCTCAAAATAAGTTTGAAGTTGAATCCTACTAAATGTCAATCTTTGGTTACCAAAGGCACTCTTCTTGACCACATAGTTTTGTCCAAAGAGGTAACTCTTGATCTAGATAAAGTAGCTACCATTCTTTCCATGGCCATTCTGTGAACTCCTAAGGAAGTCAAAAGTATTCTATGCCATACAGGGTACTATAGATGATTTATATGGATGGATTCAGCAATAACTAAGCCTCTATCAAGACTTACCAGTAAAATGATCCCTTTCTCTTCGAGCCTTGAAGCAAAAAGAGCATTTAGTGAGCTCGAGCTAAGATTATGTATTGTGCCACTCTTAACTATCCCTAATTGTTCACTTGAATTCCATGTGCATACCAATGTCAGTCTTCATGTAGTTGGAACAATTTTGGCACGACCATCCGCACACAAGGTGGACCAAACTATTGCCTATGCAATCAAATTACTTATGAAAGCATAGAGAAATTATAATACTACAGAAAGAGAAGGTTTGGCTATTCTGTTTGCAGTTCAAAGGTTTTGGCACTATCTTCTAGGCATGCATTTCATTGATATTTTTTATCATGAACCTCTAAGGTATTTAATAAATAAGCCGAGAGGATCTTCAAAGTTTTCGTAGTGGGTACTACTATTTTAAGCATATGACTTTGAGATTCACATTAATCTAGGGAAGGAGGACTCCAAGGTAGATCACGTCTCAAGGATGGCCATGAGAAAAAGGCCAATAGATATTAATGATGATCCCATGGATAGTGGAATCTTTCTTGTAGAGCCTCAAATTGATTAGTGTGATGAAAATTTGCAATTTTGTATTTTTGGAAAATTTCATGTGAATGTGATTCCATTAGAGAAGAGAAAATTATTGTTTAAGACCAAAGCATTTTCACTCAATAATGTTTAGTTGTATAAATAATTCCAAGATGGTATTTTGTGAAAGCTTGTTCATCTGCAAGAAGTAGACTTTTTGCTTGAAGTAGCACATGGTGAAGGGCATCTTAATGGAAAGGACTTGGTGCACAACATCCTCCACAAGGGATTATGGTGGCCTTATATTTATAGGGATGCTATCAGATTTTCCAAAGAATGTGACATCTATTAGAGATGTGCTCCTAGGACAACTAGGCTAAATTTTCAACCATTAGTCATTTAAACTAGGTGGAAACCTTTTGAACAGTGGGGTCCTGATTTCATTGGATCTATCAATCCAACTAGCCAACCTAGTGGTAAAAAGTATATGTATAGATATACTTCTTCAAGATTTGGTTGCCCACTAGAAGTTACTAGAGATGGGGGCACAGATTTTGTAAATCATTTGCTGCAATTCATTTTTTACAAGTACACAATTTTCCACAAGAATTCATGTACCTATTATCTGAGAGGAAATGGGTAGGCAAAAATCTCCAACAAGACTATGATTGGGCTTCAATGCAAATTGGATTTTGACCACCATAGATCTTGGTTGCAAGCTCTTATTGGTGCAATATAGGCCTTTTGTACAACAAGAAGAAGTACCACTAGTGAGAGTCCATTCCTCTTGGCCTATGTTTAGGATTCATTGACCCCTTTTGAATTCATCATCATGAAATAAATTGAAACCAAAAAATATTGGAATTGACCCCACATTAGCAGCCTTGTAGCATTAGAAGAATGCAACAAAGCAACCATGAGGAAATTTTAGGTAAAGCAAGAGGAGTGCAAATGGATTCATGAAAGGTATCTAAGGGCCAATGAAGTGCAAGAGGATCCTTGGTCCTCTTGCATCTGATTTTTCTGGTACCTAGCAAACTAACTCCAAAGTACATAGGACCCTACAAAATTGTGAAGATATTAGCACAAAGAGCAATACAATTGGAAGACTTGCATGGTGGGAAGTCGCCCCTTGTCAACATCTCCAAGGCAAAGTCTTACTTGAATTCAAATCAGCAAGATGAAATTCACTTGTAGATACCATTAGATTAATGTATTTCATTTCTATAGTTCATTTCGTATAAATAAGCAAATAATGAGATGTTTGCATTGAGACGGTGCAAAGACTTGACATGGGGGTTTGTAAATTTCATTGTCCTGAATCTATCCCCATTCAATGAACTTTAGAAGTATCTTTTCCCCTTGCTTTGGGGATCATTTTCTCTCTCTAATTCCTTGGTAATTAGTTATGATACCTCTACTCCCCCTAGGATTCAAAATTATCCTAAACATTTGATGGTTGGGATAGGGTCTCCCTGGGTGAGGGGACTTCAAAAAGGTATATCAAAGGCAATTTTGGCTTCACATACAAGGCAACCTTACTATTTGGATTCAACATCAAGGCCACTTTTCCATGTCTCAGGATTTGGGTGATCCATATTGAGCATACAAGGGTGATTGTATCAAGGGCGAAATTCTCATTTATTTTTTGGCCACTATGAACATGACTTTATATCAAAGAAAGTGCAATGATTAAGTATAATAGGGAGACAAACCATGGATGAAGCAAAAGCAATGTGACAATTACAAAGCAACCACAGGTTATTGGTTACACTATGACAGTATGGTTCACACTAATAATTTTAGTGGGAAATTATCAAGCTATGGAGATTCTAGTCTTTTGGAAGTTGTTATACTCATTGCAAAGTGAAGATGAGAAATGGTAAGGACTACATAATTCAGGTGGAAAAAGTATCACACACCCAAAATAGGGCACCACCTCCACCTCTCTTTGTCACTCACAAAATAGGGTGCCACCTCCATCTATTTTTGGCATGCCTGCCTTGGGCAATAGTGTGACCTCTCATTTTGATGCAGCATGGAGTAAATCTTTCTAGACTTGTTATTAAAGGGTTAAAGTGTAAATAAATGCAGGGAAGGTTGTTGCAAGACTCTAGTGGTGTCAAAAGATCTAAATTAAGGACCTAAAGGTGATTGGAAACTAGTGCCAAAATAAGCCCACTTCTATCACTAGTATCTTCAATTTTGTGTGTGCGATAGTGAAAGCTTGGACTCTGCAAGACCAATTCTCCTCACCTCTAGAGTCTGTATAAGAAGAGGCTTGGCACTCATTTTGGTATTATCTCTAGTATGCCATCTAGTCTTTGTTCTAGTTGTACTCTCTATCTAGCTATCTCTTGGTCACCCTCTATGATCTATTTTTGCTCTATCTAGTGTGTGTCAATGCCACTCTGTGGTGAATATAAAAAGTGTTGGATTCTTATTTGTGTGATTGGCACATTTGGCAAGCCTAGATGCTTGACCAAATGATAAGGACTTCTCACATATTGATTTGGAACTACATATGACTACCTTTTGTAAAAGTCATGGACTTTACCTCAATGGATAAAAGTAAATGGAAATGCATTGAAGGAATCAGGTAATGTTAGGAACCAAGAACCATGACTAGTTGGTGGTTGGAATTGTTGATGTATTTAGGTTGTCATGGGTGTGAACACACTAGGACCGCGAGGGCAATTTTTCCCCTCTTTATGAGTTTTTTTTCCCCTCGCTTGTATGTACACATATAACCCTAATGGGCTACTTATCTCTGTATATTCTCTAGTAATACATTCAGTATTGTGTGTTGTGCTCCAAGCTTCTTCTTCATCCTTGTGTTGTTCGCATGCTTCCATAGACATCTAACTCCAACAATTGGTATCAGAGCACGTCGTCGCTTCATCTAGGGTGTTGTTGACACCTCTCCGGTTGCAGTCCTAGAATTGCATGAATTTTTGTGAGCATACTCAGATGTTTCTGAGATGGAGCTCCTTTCGGAAATCTAAGCTCCTTTCTGTCTCTGAACGCACTATCGCAGTGCTTGTGCAGGCTATTTTGTCTTTTTGTGTCAAAGGTATATACCAGTTTTGATTCGCTAGTTTAAGTGTCTTGAAGTCTGCTACAGGTTTAGCAGAATTCGTTTGGGCATGAATGAAGGTGATTCTATCGACAAGTTTCTAACAAAGATCAAAGACTTGAAGGAATAGTTGATTTCTATAGATAAGGTTATACTGGATAGCTCACTTGTGCAGACCATTCTAAATGTTCTTCCTGATTCATATCAAAGTTTTGCTTCTACTCTTCAGTTGATGATGAAAGGCAATCCAAATGCCTTGTCATTTGAGGAGTTAGTCTCTATTCTGTTGTAGGAAGATTGTCGTGGCATATCAAGTCCATTATGTGTGTTGCACATCAAGCTTCCCTAGCTAGTTAGAAGGGCAAAGGAAAATGGAGCTCTTCAACTAGCAAGTAGAAATCTCCAAATGCTGCACATTCGAAGAAGGAAGACAAAGATGAGAAAAAAATAAAAAAGCAAAAATTGTTTTGCAAGTACTATAAATGAAATGATCAAATCATAAAGAATTATCTAAACTGGTTGCAAAAGAGGCAAAGAAGAAAGAGTTCGGAATGGTTGTTGTAGAGGCCTCTACACCCAAAACAGAGTTTGCAAATCTTGTGTAGGAAGAAGAATGGGCGTTTACTACTGCTTGCAATTTTGACCCATCTTCTCACAAGCAATGCATATCTACAGTAGACTCAGATGTTTGGTACTTTGACAATGGGGTGACCAAACAGATTACCTTGTGTTTGTTATTGATCTTTGGGGTTGTGCTCTCCAATCATTTAGCATAAAGAATCAACAATACATCTTTATTTTGTCAATCCTGGAAGTATTCATGAGACCAGAGCCCCTTCAAGATGATAGAATCCAAGAAATAAGAGAATAATGGCTGGATTTCTGAGAATGGTGAAAATGAAGAGGAATTTCTAGGGTTTAGATTATCTTGAGCAAATCTCCACCATTTTCCACAATCTTGGTGTCTAATACATGCTATTTTATCAGTAGAACACAATTATGAAGTCAAAACTAAAAAATATCACCTGTAACATGCAGACAAGATAATCACAATTCTGTGAAAACAGATGATTTTCATCTCCGGCACCATTCTTCATCAACTTATCACTCAACACATCAGTATTCAGCTCTCTTCATACACATTCAATCAGAATCACACAATAGAAGCTCACAAATCTCCATAGATACACAAGAATTAGACTCACAAATCAAAGAAACCACAGAAAGAGGAGAAAACACGATTTTCAGCAGAAAACTCCTTCTCTATCCACTTGGATAGCATGTGAACAAATGATTAACCAACCCCCTCATAATAGAGGAAATTATCTTATATACATTTTCAAGTGTCCCTTTTCACACTTCAATTTTGGTCCTTTCCTCTATTATTCTAAAAATATACTATCTAGGAGTTTCCAAAAATTCTAAGAAAATTACATAAGATTCTATCCTCCATAAGGAAGACTCTTCCTTATTTTTACAACAGTTGCATAAATATTTTTATAATTTTTTGTCATTTTACAATTATTTTCCTTCAAAAAAGGCTTCCAAAAATACATCTTCTAATATCCTTCCCCTCCTAAACCTTTTGGCTCCTGACAAAAGACTTTCCTACTCTTCTGTACTGATAGCTTTTCTTCACTTCTTCTTTCTTTGATAGACTTGTGACAAAAAATCATGAATTTTCCCTTTTGTAATGTTTAGATTATTGACCATTTCAAACAATGCCTTTCTCCACTATACTGCAGCTTCTGGTTTATCAATGACATCCTTTTTTAAGTACTCTGTATAGGTAGCTTCAGAGCCTTCATAAAAAGGTCTGCAATGTTCTCCTACGTGGGCACATATGCCAAGATGATCTCCCCAGTAGAGAGCCTCTCCCTGACATAATGATAATGCACCTCAATGTGCTTAGTGCGAGCATGCAACATAGGGTTTCTCGCAACTGCCAATGCACTCTGACTGTCAATGAAGATGGTAGTGGAAAAAGACTGAACAACGCCCAAATCAGCCATAAGGCATCTGAGGGACACACACTCAATAGTTGCTATGAAAGCTACCCTATACTCAGCCTCACAATTTGAAGAGGCCACAGTTAGGCTGCTTCCTACTCAACAGAGATATACATGAGCTACCAAGCATGAAGCAAAAGCCACTAGTGGACACATGAGTGTCATAGCAGCCAGCCTAATCAGAGTCAAAAAAAGCATGCAAATCTGGTGGTAGTGATCCCTCCTTAGGATAAAACAACCCAAGTAGTCGAGTACCAATCAAGTAGTGAAAGATGCACTTAACCGCCTGCCAATGCTTGACTCTTGGGCAATGCATAAGCCTGCTCATCTGTGAGACAACAAACTGAATATCTGGCCAAGTAATGCATAAATTAATCAAGCATCTAACAACTTGTTGATAGAGAATAGCATCAAATGCATCTCCAACATCATGAAGACTCAAACGTAAACCTGTCTCCATAGGAGTGGCAATAGGTTTATAGTCTTTGAGGCCAAAACGCTACAATAATGTGTCAATATAATTTGTTTGACACAAAGCCATTCCACCATCAACATGCATAAATTGAATGCCCAAATAATGTTGTAAATGCCCCAAATCAAACATCTCAAATGAGGCATGTAAATCAGCCTTGAAATCAAAAATATGCTTCTCATGAGGACCATTGACTCAACATACACCACAATGATCAGAAGTACATCATTAGCAGGTCTAACATATAAGGTGCTTTCAGTTGGACTATTCTCAAAACCATGTGCAATCAGATCGGCATGTATCTTCTCATACCAAGCATGTGGTGCTTGCTTTAAACCATATCATGCTTTCTTTAACCTGCGCACTTGGGTCTCATGCCCTTTCTACACATAGCCATGGGGCTCAAAAACATACACTTCTTCATGCAAGTCACCATTCAGAAATGTAGTTTTAATGTCCAACTAATGTACATTCCAACCATGATGGGCTCCAAGTGCACAGATGCTCCGAGTAGTAGTCATACAGCATGTAGCTGCAAAGGTCTCATCAAAATCAATGCCTCTTTCCTATGCATAACCCTTTGCAACAAGCCTACCCTTATACTAGCCAACTATTCCATTAGGTTTACACTTTAGCTTGTAAACCAACTTAGTCCCAATGGCCTTCTTGCCAGGAGGCAAGTTACATAAAGATCAAGTACCATTCTTCATTATAGCATCATATTCAAAGTGCGTAGTAGCCATCCAATTTTTTGAATTTTGTCCTTCATCAAACGAAACAGGCTCATTCTCATCAGAGAGACTAGATGGAGCCATAGCAAAGCAATCTGATGCAAAAGAGGCACCATGAGAGCCTGAACGAGTACGATATGAGAGGTGCATCTAAGTTGTTGTCACACAAAGTCTACACCAGCCATTTTGACATAGTTTTTGCCTCTTCAATATGAACTCTCTCATCAACAAGTGCATCATGTAAATCTGCATCAGAAATGGGATGATCTGCATCATCACATGAAACCTACAAAGGCTGAGAAGTTGCCTCATTAGGACAAGCACTAGACTGTCCACCTGAAAAAAGAGGCAACAAAGTATCATGCATGTCTTTGGAGCTAAAAAATGTCTCCTTAGTACATGAAAGCAATGGCTGAATAGCATCTTCCACAAAAACAACATCACGACGAACCAAAATGTGTTTAGTGTGTGGATGATAAGACGATAGCCTTTATTTTCAGAATTGTACCCAACCAAAATACATTTTACTACTTTATCATCCAATTTTTGGCAATGTTGTTCAGGCACTAATGCATATGCCAAACAACCAAAAACATGTAGATGAGAAATAGATGGCTTGCAATCATTCCAAGCCTCATATGGAGTGATAGGCTGTAGAGCTTTAGTTGGACATGTCTTAAGTACATATGATGCACACATAACATCCTCAAGCCAGAAACTAAGTGGTAAAGCAAAACTCTTGACCATACACCTCGCCATCTCCATGAGTGAAATGTTTTTCCGTTCAGCAACTCCATTCTATTGAGGTGTATATGGCACTCTACACTAGTGTTTTATCCCACGTTTAGCTAGAAATGCATGAAAATGAGAAGACATATATTTCCCCCCTCAATGAGAATGGAGGATGCCCATTTTACATGCTGATAGATTTTCACCAAAACCAAAAACTGTTTGGAGCACATGAACACTTCAGACTTTGCCTTCAATGGATATACCCATGCATGCCTGGAAAAATCATCGATGAAAGTCATGAAGTATAGATACTTCCCAAAAGAAGGTGTCTGCATAGGACCATAGACATCACTATGTACAAGCTACAATTTTTTAGTAGCCCGAACTGAACCATCTTTTGGAAAGGAAGAATGTTGTATTTTGCCCAAATACAGCCCTCACATACATGTTTACTGGGGTGCCTCAAGTTTGGGCAAGAGGACACCATTTTATATTTCTACAGGCATAGCAAACTAGAAAAATTCATATGACCAAAGCGTGCATGCCAAAGCTTTGCATCTGGTATAGCCTGAGAATCATGTAGTGCACATGTTGAATCATTTCTAGATCTTTCATAGACTATGATCTTATACAACCCATGACATAAAATGGCAGAAGCAATAATCACGTCACCATTTGACAGATCATGAACCGTACATCTCTCATCAACAAATTTCACAACCAAGCCAATCTTGGCTAATGCAAAAACTGATAATACATTTTTCTTGATCCTTGGCACAAACAAAGCATCTCATAAATTCAAATAACTACCATCAATAGTAGTCAAAATGATCTTACCAACTCCCATAACAGGATAAGGGGAGTTGTTGGTGCATGTAACAATATTCCCTCTAGAGGCAGGCTCGAGTGAATAGAAGAAACTGTGCTGCAAGGTGTTAGAAGATGTATTTTTGGAAGCCTTTTTTGAAGGAAAATAATTGTAAAATGACAAAAACTTGTAAAAATATTTATGCAAGTGTTGTAAAAATAAGGAAGAGTCTTCCTTATGGAGGATAGAATCTTATGTAATTTTCTTAGAATTTTTGGAAACTCCTAGATAGTATATTTTTAGAATAATAGAGGAAAGGACCAAAATTCAAGTGTGAAAAGGGACACTTGAAAATGTATATAAGATAATTTCCTCTATTATGAGGGGGTTGGTTAATCATTTGTTCACATGCTATCCAAGTGAATAGAGAAGGAGCTTTCTGCTAAAAATCGTGTTTTCTTCTATTTGTGTGGTTTCTTTGATTTGTGAGTCTAATTCTTGTGTATCTATGGACATTTGTGAGCTTCTATTGTGTGATTCTGATTGAATGTGTATGAAGAGAGCTGAATATTGATGTGTTGGGTGATAAGTTGATGAAGAATGGTGCTGGAGATGAAAATCGTCTGTTTTCACAGAATCGCGATTGTCTCGTCTGCATGGTACAGGTGATATTTTTGAGTTTTGACTTCATAATTGTGTTCTGCTGATAAAATAGCATGTATTAGACACCAAGATTGTGGAAAATGGTGGAGATTTGCTCAAGATAATCTAAACCCTAGAAATTCCTCTTCATTTTCACCATTCTCAGAAATCCATCCATTATTCTCTTATTTCTTGGATTCTATCATCTTGAAGGGGCTGTGGTCTCATGAATACTTCCAGGATTGACAAAATAAAGATGTATTGTTGATTCTTTAAACTAAATGATTGGAGAGGACAACTCCAAAGATCAATAACAAACATTTTTTGGCACCGTTGCCGGGGAGTATCTCAAAAGCTTCATTGAAGTTGGACCTTGCTGGATCTTCTATTGATGATGGTAACAAACACATGGAAAAGGTAACACTCTTTAATCAAGAAATGTGAACATGAAAAGGTAGATTTCTTTGTTTGTCTTTTGGGAAAAGAAAGCAATAGATCATCTTTTAGAGTTGGAAGTGCTAAAATTTTTGTAAATCGATAGTTGCTCATGTCATTTTTTTGAAGTAAAAGTGCAGGTGTGTGAGAAACTTGAATCAAGAAAGCTGAAGATGAGGTAACATGTGTCTATTCTTGCATTTTTAGAGTTCTTTTCGACCAAGTACTAGGCAATATTGTTGATCTTGGGAAGATAACATGGTTGCATTAAGGAAAAGTCAGGTAAAGCAGCTATATGCAAGTGGAAAAGATTCATTTGTTAACCAAATCAAAGCATAAATCTTGAGAAACAAAGCTGATTTGCATTTTGAACAGAAATTGTGTGATTGAGTTTATCTTTGCAAAAACTGATACTTGCATTTCATAGCACATTTTCTTTGGAAAGTTTTTCTCATGAACTGTTTTGATAGCTAATCCATAAGAGATCATAACCAATCAAGGAACATAGGATCAGTAGATCACCAAACAAGAAACCCTAAGTGAAGTGTTTACCTTTATTTAGGGCAAAATGCTAAAAAAAAAATCATAAAATTCATCAAAAACAATCAAACAAATTTCTTTTCTTCTTAGGAAGTTGGACTGAAGCCTTGTGGATAAGAGTAATAGGGACCAAGTAAAAGAAAAGCAAAACATTTATCAAAAAATTAGCAGATTTGAAAAAACACGATTTTCTGTACAACATCACGATTTTCTGATTAATGTTGTGACATGAGGTGAAATTGCAGGTGATTGTGGAATTGGAGTTTGTAAAGGGTACTGAAGGGGAACAAGAGAGAAGAATACTCAAATTTACATAAAATCAGAAGTAATAGAAAAACACGATTTTCTGCACAAAATCACGATTTTCTGAGTAAGGTTGTGATTTTGATACAAAAGTACAGGAGTCTGGTGAATGGCAATGGGTAGAGGGTATTGAAAGAAAACAAGAGAAAAGAATACTCAAATTTGCACAAGATAAGATCTACAGAAAAAACACGACTTTCTACACAAAATCGCGATTTTCTGTAAGGGAAATTTTCTGGAATTTTTAGCATATTTGGGTTTTTGGAGAAATATAATTGCAAGAGATGTCATCAAGATTGGGGAAGTAAAGTTGGACAAATAAAAGAGTGAAGAAAAGTGGAAATCACACAAAATCGCAATTTTCTGGACACTATAAAAACCTGGAATTCAAAGAAAAATTCATTTGAGTGAGTGTGAGAGAGAGAGAGCAAGAAAAAATCGCGATGTTCTGCAAATTCAAGTCTTGAGGAGCTTTTTGAGTCAAGCAAGCAAGGTGAGTGGTTTCTATATCACTTCAATTACATGCCTTTAAATTTTTATGATCAATAAGCACAAAAAAATAGGAAATAATCAAAATCATGAAATCGCGATTTTTTGAGTTTTTAATTTTCAGTAAGAAAATATTATTTTTTAGTTAAGCTTTCTCATAGCATGTTAAAAACTTGATAGGGCGATTCTATTAGAAGAAAGAAAAAATTGAAAATCAATACTTTAAAAACTTCAAAAAAGTGTTCAGAATCGCGATTCTATAGTCAAACACAAAATCGCGATTCTCTGATCTAAGGACAATATCGCGATTCCCAGAACACAATTTTCATAAGAAAATCGTGTTATTTACGATTGTGAGCAATCACGATTGTCTGGGAACAAAATTGCAAAAAACACGATTTTGAGCACAAAATCGTGAAAAACGCGATTTTGAGCACAGAATCGTGAAAAACGCGATTTTGAGCACAAAATCGTGAAAAACGCGATCTAGAGCACAGAATCATGAAAAACACGATTTTGAGTACAGAATCGTGAAAAACACGATTTTGAGCACAGAATCGTGAAAAACACGATTTTGGACACAAAATTGCGAAAAACACGATGTTGAGTAGAAAATCGTGAAAAACACGATTTAAGTCATAAAATCGTGAAAAAACACTAGCTTAGTTAGAAAATCGTGAAAAACACGATGTTGAGTAGAAAATCGTGAAAAACACGATTTCAGTCATAAAATCGTGAAAAAACACTAGCTTAGTTAGAAAATCGTGAAAAACACGATTTTGAGCACAGAATAGCAAAAAACACAATTTTGAGCACAGAATCGTGAAAAAGACGATTTTGAGCACAAAATCGTGAAAAACACGATTTTGAGCACAGAATCGTGAAAAACACGATTTTGAGCACAGAATCGTGAAAAACACGATTTTGAGCACAAAATCGTGAAAAACACGATTTTGAGCAGAAAATCGTGAAAAAACACGATTTTGAGCACAGAATCGTGAAAAAATACGATTTTGAACAGAAAATCGTGAAAAACAGGATTTTCAGTAGAGAATCGTGAAAAACACTAATTTGAACACAAAATCGTGAAAAACACAATTTTGAGTTGAAAATCGTGAAAAACACGATTTTAGTCATAAAATTGTGAAAAAACACTAGCCTAGTTAGAAAATCGTGAGAAACACGATTTTGAGCACAAAATCGTGAAAAACACGATTCTCACCTCAGAATCGTGAAAATTAGGTGAATGATCCTTAGGTCTGGGAACAAACTAAATTCACATACTAAGCAAGACCTAGGTAGGAAGGAGATAGAGTCAGTAGTAGGGGAAGTGCAAAAAAGAAATTTAGGGCAAGGAAACAACATGGAAAATTTAAATGAAACAAATGAGCCCATTGAAACTAGGGATTATAGAAATATCCTCAAATACATGTATACAAATAGGTTTGGCACCTATGTATATCAGGATGGAATGCATAAGTTTCTCATTAGATTGAGAAACTTGGAAGTTCCCCTAAACATAACACCAGTAGCTCAGCTCAAAGATGGTAGGTATGAGGATAGACAAGGGTGTGTGTACATCTTCTCCCAAGACCCAGAAAATTCAAATGACTTAGGGCAATCTACTGAAAAAGGACCTTGGGAACATAACATGGGACAACCAGATTTACCTAGACCACATGAAACAACCAGATTTACCTAGACCACATGAAAACTACACTAGTACTGAGCAACAACAAGGGAGGAGGACACATGCTTCCCCAAATCCCTTTGACAAGGAACCAGAAGGATATAATGAATTTTCACTCAGAAGAAGACATCATTGGCAACCTCAGGGTAGAATGCTTAGACCATATCAAGTAGCCAAATGTATGAAAAATCAATATTAAGGGTACTCTGATCCTCATGCTCATGTTGCACAGTTTAGACAATTAATTAGAGCTGAGGAGGTGGAAGATTACAAAGTTCAATTTAAAGCATTTGGTCTAACCTTAACAGGACCAGCATTATCTTGGTTCATCCCTTTGAGAAAAGAAATGTACCTAGATATTGAATCCTTCCTAGAAGCCTTTATTGGGCAATTCTCAAAGACCAGAATAAAACATAGCACAGCCACTCTGATACACAGTTTTAAACAACAAAAAGATGAAAATGTCAGAGAGGCAGCCAAGAGATTTAAGCAATATATTGACAGATGTCCTAGAGAAGAAGTACCTTCCATGGCTAGACAAGTATCCCTATTCATAGAAGGGTTAAGGAGTGCTCAATTAAGAACCCTAGTGTACTACAAGAGATGCCCTGACCTAGGAGCTTGTGTAAAAGAAGCAATAGATTTGGAAGATAACAGAGGCCAAGATCTGTTAGCATTTGATCAACCCAGATCAAATGAAGATAAAATTCCTCCAGCAGAAGAATTGGCTCAGGCCATTGCTAAAGCCCTAGAGGTAAGCACTAAAACCAATTTGATAAACTCCAGGATAAACACAAATAAAAAATGCTACAATTGTGGAGAAAGTCATCTGGTACAACATTGCCCATATAAAAAACCTCCACATTTGCAAGATAGAAAAACACTCAAATATTGTACACTAGAGAGGAAATGGACAAATCATACAAGGGAGGAATTCTTCTATAATAAACAACCCATAAAGGAGAGAGACTATGGGAGCCAAAGAGAATCAGTGTATATTGAGCAACCAAGACCTGTGCTTGGGCAACAACCTCGTATACCAACAAATGTGGTACCAATCAAATACACACCAATAGAGGAGGGAAACTCAAGAACAAAGTCACCATACAAGGAAGATTATCAATGGAATGAAGGATATCAAGAAGAATGGGAAGGTTATGAATCAAGAGAACCAGAATTACAAGCCCTAGACTTGGGAAATGGAAGAATTGAGATGGACACTGCCACTTTCATGTATCTAACCAATAATTATATGTCCAATCAAAAACCTCAATTCAAAGGAGGACCAAAGATAACTTGTTATAGGTGTGGGGGAGATCATTTCATTAGAGACTATCCACAACCTCCTACATTAAGAATAGAAGGAGCATATTGCAAGGATTGTGGTAGGGAGCATTTGATTAAGGATTGCCCAAAAAATCCTCAAAAACAACAAAACACACCTAATAACATACCACTAAAAGCATTCAGTATCATGGAACAGGAAGAATTGAGTGACATTGACCAAGTAAATGTAAATGCTATAACAAGGTCACAAACAAAACAACAAAGAACAACTAAGGCACAGAATGAAGGTTCAATCTCAAAGGTGAAGAAAAATAGACAAAAAGGGAAATGGGAAAGGAAACTGAAAATGGGTAAAAATATTGAAGAAGAAAATAGGGAAGAATCAAACAGTACTTCTCCTCAAAAGACACAAACCCAGTTGGAGATAGGAAATTCACGAAGTCTAGACACTCTAATAAAAGCATACAAAGGAAGAATTCAAGAGGGACCAAGCCCTACTGATCATACAATGGCTTATCCTATGCCAGATTTAGAACATGAAAGAATGCAGAAGTGTAAACAAATCATACAGGAAGTGCAACTCAAAATGTGGGAAGAAGACAATTCTCAAAAAACAGTTGAGGAATCTAAGACCATAAAAACAAGAGGAAATAGTATCAAGGAAGAAAAACCACAAGTAACACTCCAGGTGAATATAGATAAACGATGCACAATTCTTTATCATACCACATGGGAAGAGTTAATGAAACAAAATCCTCACTTACAGAACCAAATGAAGAAATGGGAAACAACACTAGAAAATCTTCACCCACAACTACAGGAAATGGAGGAGTTGTGGTATATTCCCATTGATAAGATAGGAGGATATTGTGAAGGAGAAGAGGGAAACTCAACTTTTAAAATACAATTTGGTAAAAACCAGGCCAAAGCTATTTTGGATAGTGGATCAGGAGTGGCCATCATGACTAAACAAACTTGGGAGAAATGGGAAAAAAATGAATTATTACCCACAAAAATGAGATTGCAATTTGCAGATGGACACATAGAAAAACCCCTAGGAATATGGGAAAAAGTGATTGTGGACATATGTGGAATAGAGATAGAACATACCTTTGCTATAGTTGAATTCCCACAATCCACTTCATATGAAATTATCCTAGGAAGACCCTTCATGAGACAAATGCAAATTGTACAAGATTGGGGTAATGATTGCTTATACCTGCAGAGCAAAGGAAGAATAACTAGAGTAAATCTAAGAAATGGGCACTATTGTGACATATCTCCTCAAGAATAGTATAAAATTCATCAGAATCAAGAGTTGAGTGAGGAATCAGAAATAGAAGACCAGGATGACATTGAATCATCAGTATGGAAGTGCAATATGATAAGAAATCTGACCAGCAGGAAAAGGAGATTAAGAAGAGAGGATTGTGTGGAAGGAAGGAAGTAACAAAATGAGAACTATGTACCACAACAATTTAAGGATGAGGAATTTGAGCCTTATGGGTGGAATCAAATCTTGGCTACCATGGATCTAGCCAGTGATGAATATGTAGGAGTGGAATTTCAAAATGAAGAAGGATATGATGTTTTTCACATTGGAATACAAATGATAAAGGTATCCAGAACAGAAGAGGACATAGAAGAAGAAATGATATTAGAAAAAGGGAAGACACAATTTTTGGAGGAAGTAAAAGCTGAAGATGCTATTAAGGATAAAATCTCAGGCAAGTACAAGAAAAACAAACACAAGGAAATAGAAGAAAATCAGGAGAAGGAGAAGAAGACAAGAGAAATGAACAAAGTTCAACAGTTTGATGTACGAGAAAATTTCAAGACCTATGAAGTAGAAAACAGACTACTTCTCAAGAGGAAACCAAAGAGGAATAAGAAGAAAGGAGAGGCTTATGATAATGAGGAAGAAACTAAAAAGATCATGATCACTCAGGAGGAGGGACAAGAAAGACACATTGTAGTGGCTGATGACGTGACCACTCAAGAAGAGGAGGCACTAAGAAACTTGGCAAGAAACTATAGGGATGTGTTTGCTTATAGCTATAAGGTTTGAAAGGAATTGATCCTAAAATCTAGACATTACACATTCAATGATAAATACTCTGCAAAAATAAAGGAAGAAATTGACAAGCTATTAGCTGCCAATTTCATCTATGAAATTGAGTATACAGAATGGATATCTCCTATAGTTGTGGTACCAAAAAAGAATGGGAAACTTAGAGTATGCATCAACTTGAAAAAGGTAAATGCAGCAACTATAAGGGATAACTATCCACTGCCTATAACAGATAATCTTCTAGAAAGAGTTGCAGGGAAGGAGGTTTATAGTTTTTTAGATGGTTTTTCAGGATACAACTAGGTCCCCATAGCATTGGAAGACCAACATAAAACTGCCTTCTCCACAGAATGGGGAATTTATGCTTTAAGGGTTATGCCCTTTGGGTTAACCAATGCTCTAACAACTTTTCAGAGATTGATGTGTCATATCTTCAAAGAGTTCCTGAGAAAGGTAATGGAAATCTATGTAGATGATCTTTGTACTTTTTCATGAAAAAGACAAGATCACTTGTAGGATTTAGAAAATATATTCAGGAAATGCAGAACCTACAGAGTATGTTTAAATCCAGAAAATGTGTATTCTTTGTAAGACAAGGAAGAATGTTGGGTCATATAGTCTCTAAAAATAGAATTTCAACTGATGAGAAGAAAATAAAGACCATAATAGAGCTTCCAAGACCAACAAGTGTAAAGGAACTTCAAACTTTCATGGGACATTGTGGGTACTATAGGATATTCGTACATAAATTTGCTGACATAGCTAAACCCTTATATGCCCTAATTACAAAGTTTGAGTGGACTAAGGAGTGTGACCAAGCCTTTGAAACTCTAAAACCTTGTTTGGTAACAGCCCCAATTCTGAAAACACTTGAATGGGATAAACTTTTTCATGTCCATGTGGATGCTTCAAATTATGCTTTGGGATGTGTGTTAGCACAACCAATAGAAGGAAGCAAGTTAGATTTTCCAGTGGCCTATGCTAGTAGACAATTGAATCTAGCAGAGAAAAATTACACAACCACTGAAAGAGAGGGATTGGGCATGGTATTTGCTATAAAAAAATATAGGCATTACCTTTTGGCCAACGAGTTTAAGTTCTTTGTAGACCATCAACCTTTGTTATATTTGGTAAATAAACCTTGTCACACAGGGAGAATAGTCAGATGGTTTCTTTTGTTAATGGAATTTGAGTTTGAGGTGGTGGTCAGACAAGGGAAAACACACTTGAGAGCAAATCATTTATCTCGAATTCAGTCTAAAGAACCCAGTTCACCTTTAGATGACAATCTGCCAGACACTTATCTGTTTAAGGTAGAGAGTGTTCCTAAGTGGGCCATGACTTTAGTACCATTATTAACCATGGGACCTTGCAGAACAGTTGGGAACAATGCACACTTAGTGTTACAAAGTAGAAACTTTATGTTACTAGCTGGGCATTTGTACCATCTCAACCACACAGGCATATTGGAATATTGCACTCCTGAGGGAGAACAACAAGAATATCTGAGGAGAGCTCATCATTGGAACCCTTGCACTCATGCTTCTAGGGTAGTCACCCTAAGTAATCTCAATAGGATGGGGGTACATGTAGAAAGCTTGCTAAGTGTAATGAAAAGACGTGCATGTCTACTATTGAAAATTCTTCAAATGCAAAGAATGATGAAGCCAACATAGCTCAAGGTTTTTGGACATGTGTTATTACATGTCATCATGATGCATCATTACATTCTAAATGCATGGTTGTGAGTGAGGTTGATTTATATTGGCTCTTTCATAGTGGTGCTTCAAAGCACATAACTTCATGCAAACGGTTTTTTGCATCTTTGAAAGATGCACCTAAAGGAGGACATGTGGCATGTGAAGAAAATTCCTCTTATCCTATGGTTGGAGTAGGAGAAATTGAGTTTATGGCTAGAAATGGAGGTGTGATTATCTTGAAAACATCATTGTATGTGCTCAGTATAAAGAAGAACTTAACTTTAGTTCCTTTGATTCCCAAAGTTGGACTTAATGTACACTTTGTTGATGATAAGTGTATGGTTCATGATCTCAGCAATTGTAATATTATCATGATTTCTAGTACATTATGTAATGGTTTGTATTGCCTGGTAAATACAAGAGGGATGCCCCAATGCCTTGGTTGCTCATACTTCTTCCATAGCAAAAAAGGAGCTTTGACATGCTCATTTTTAGTTTGCTTTATTTGCAACATGGTTATTAGTTTGCCATTGAGTTCCTTGAAAAGCATACATGTGAAAGGCTGCATTCTTGGAAAAATGCATCATGCTTCTTCTCCAAAAGATAGTCATACACACACGACAAGAAAATTGCAGTTCTTTCATAGTGATGTATGTGGTCTCATCAAGACTCCATCTTTTGGGAAGCATATATATTTTTTTATTGAGGATGCTACTTTTCATACATGGGTGTATCCTATGGAAGAAATGAATGAGGTATTTTCTTGCTTCAATACATTTTTAGCTATGGATGAAAATGTTTCTTCAAACATGTTTGACTCTATGCATAGACCATGGTGGTGAATACATGTCACATGATTTTAATGATTTTCTTCATTAAAGAGGAATTTCACACCAATGTATCAATGAAATGGTGTTGCCGAGTTTAAAAATAGAACACTTCTTAAAATGGCATGATGTATGTTTAAAGAAAAGCACCTTCCTAACAAGTTTTGGATGGATGCAGTCACATGTGCAAACTATGTCTTGAATCGCTACCCTACAAAGGCATTGAGAGTCATCACTGCTTATTAGGCTTGGAATGGACATAAACCTATGGTTAGTCATATGCCCATGTTTGGTTGTTTGGCATATGCTCTTATGTCATCACAACAACATCACAAACTTGATGAAAAAGCAAAAAAATGTATGTTTTTTGGTTATAGTGCTAAAATTATGGGATAACATTTGTACCATCCATTGACAAACATAATTATTGTGATTTGAGATGTGGTGTTTGCTGAAAAGTCAGTTTTCCCTCTACTTGAATGTAGAAAAACAACCAACAATTAGCTCACAAGATGTATTCAATACACTCAGCCTTTTTTCCAAAGTGGTCGCCTTGATTAATACCATGTATACTAGCAAACTGAGGTTCAAAGGGCTGAAAAATTCCAAAAAAAAATAGAGCTGAAAATGTTGAGAATTTCAACCAGACATGGCTGAAAGTTTTCATCCAAAAATTATCAGAACTCCTAGAAATTTCCAGCCACATATGAATGAACATTTGCATCAAAATATGGCTGAAAATGAGCATAAAGTTCAACCCACGCATGGTATACATGTTGACAATGTATTACATAATGAATGCATGTCTATCAAGGGTGCACAAAGTGTGCCAAGTGGTTGAAACAAACTTTACAAGATAGAAAATTGTGGGCACCTTTACTTGGTAGAGCAAGATTAAGCTCTCACCATGCACCAAGAAATTTTGTGGATTATTCTCTAATTGAAATAGTATGTAATGAAGAGCCACTTACTTTTGAAAATGCATGTGATAATCCACATTAAATGAGTCGTATGCAATAAAAAGTGGATTACATTCATAGGAATGGTACTTGGGAGTTATGTGAATTGCCAAAGGAAAAAATCCGATTGGTACAAAGTGGGTTTACAACATTAAGAGAAAGTCACATGGTAGCATTGATCGCTACAAGGGTAGATTAGTTTCCAAAGGATATGCACAACAATATGGCATTGACTATGAAGAAACTCTTGCAACTACTTCATGTACGATTATCATTCATACCATGGTAGCATTGGTTGTCCAAAAAGATTGAAAAGTACATTAGTTGGAGATGAAAACAGCTTTCTTTAATGGTAATTGCAAGAAGAGGTTTATGTGAAGCAACCTCTTGGATTTTTCATGAATGGGAAAGAGCATATAGTTTTTCACTTGCATAATGCCTTGTATCATCTCCGGGAAGCTCCATGTGCATGGTATGACAAAATCCATAAGCACTTGATTTCTCTTTGACTTCACATGTAGTCCAGTTAAAAGCACACTCTATGTAAGCAAAGATGGGGCTCATCTTACAATGCTTGTTCTTTCTCTTGATGACATGCTCTTGATTGGGTCATGTGATGCAAAACTTGACATCCTTACGACTGATTTTCAACATATTTTTTATAACAATTATCTTGGTCTCTTGAGCTACTATCTTGGCATCTAGTTTGTATCCATTCAGGAGGGAATTATTGAGGAGGGAATTGCTATGCATCAAGCAAACTATGTTGAAAAACTACTTCAATGTTTTAACTTTGAGGATTACAAGCCAATTTCTACAACAGTTGAGAGAGGATTTATGACACCTCTTTATCAGGACGTTGTGGGATGTCTTATATGTGCATGCAACACAAAATCTGATATATAGTGTGCAGTTTCCCAAGTGATTCGAGTCATGCATAGCCCTAAAATTGACAATTGGCAAGCGGTGAAACGTGTGTTTAGATATCTCAAAGGCACTTCGAGCTTAGGTCTATTTTATGGCAAAGATATTCAGCCATGCTTGCATGCTTTTATAGATAGTGATTGGGTTGGGTTCTTATGATACTCACATGACCGCTAGTGGTAATTGCTTTTTCCTTAGAGACTCATGCATATCTTGGTTGAATAACACGCAAGCTAAATTGGTGATATGAAGTTATGAAGTTGAGTAAAGGGCATTTTTCATAGCTACAGACGAGTGTATATGGTTGACATGCTTATTGATGGATCTTTGCAAAGAGTTTGATGTTGTTACACATATTCTCATTGATAGTCCAAGTGCATTGGCTATTGCACAAGTCCTAGTGTTTCATGCATCAACAAAACATATTGAGGTGCATTATTACTATGTGAGAGAGTGCCTTCATGCAAGAGATATTGATTATGTGCAAAAATAATGTGGCAAAAAAATTCACCAAAGCTCTTCCATAGGAAACGTTTGAAGCTTTTCACAAAGCTTCAAGCTTATTGCTTAGTGGAGGTAGATATGTCACTCCCTGTATGTGAACACATAATTTGCTCTAGGGGGGTTTGTTACACTTAAGTGTTCCTTAAGGAGCTTTGATCTGAACCTTTTCCCTATATATGGGCACTTTTTACTCTAGTGCTAGCTAGAGGTTTTTTCCCCATGGTACCATATACATGATTCGCTCGTATGAGGTGGTACTTTGTACTTAGGGATATTATTCAGCTCTTACTACATTTCTATTCATTATCACTAGAGTGATCTATTCTAGCCATCCATCTTCTCTGTATGTCTTGCTACACTTGTGCTCCTTGTTTGTGCTTCTTGTGTGTCTCTTGCACTTCTACATACACCCAATAGGTTGTACAACTCTCTTTATTGTGTGGATTGCTTTAATTTAAAATTGTGCAACAAGGATTCTTGCACCATGATTTCATGCTCCAAGTCACTTATCCACTAGATGTGGAACATGTTGGATTCTTGTAGATTTTTGGTTTGCTGGGTAGTGAGCTCCTTCTCTTTCATGGCTTCCTCAAAAAAAAATTGTAGTAATATTGTTTAGGCTCGCAATAAATTTAATCTACAAGGTGGTAAGATTCCTTGCTATGAGCAAACCAAGTCTAATTGGAGTTCATTCATATTGGTGCAATTAAGCCCAAGCATACACACTTGATCACTTTACACAAAACTCGATGTATTAGCATATCACTTGGGAAGCTCATATGTACAACCTCTTGTAACTTTGAGTTTAATTACCCATTGTAAAAGGTGAATAAACCCACGAGGAGTTAGGAAGAATCTATCTCATATCATTTGGTAGCTGAAGTCAAGAGGCAATGAGTCGTATACTTTAGGATTACTTTTAAGTGGAGATTTGAATTCAAATTCATATCCTTGACTCCAACAAAAAGCTATGAAACATGAGAAAAAAATCCCACGTGTATCTCGAGGTTCAGAGATCATTTCTCATGTACCTTCATTGAGAAGAGGAGCTCTCTCATTCTAAATTCATTGAGCAATGCCTTATTGCCAATGACTCTATAATGTTACATGATTTAGTCAATACATATTCATTACTTCCTACTCTCATATCTCTATCACACTTCATTAGAAGAGTGATTTTGTCTGAGCTATTTCTCATTGTGTAGTGCATCATTTTACATGATTTAAAGCCTCACATCTTCAGCATACTCTGTACTTTACTCCTACAAAGTCTCATCTATAATACGTCATTTGATTGTTAGATATTAATCAAATGGTTCTCACTATTTTGTGCTTGTCAAGGCCCGTAAAAGTTAGGGTGTATTCTCAGCTTGCTAAACATAATTCTCTGCATATAGTTTATCATTCTAGATGATTCTACCCATGATTGGTATCTTATTAAGCCAATTGAAGTTCCCCACAAGGAATTTTACTAATTTCTATTGTACTCAGAGAATTGAGTAAAACACTGAGCAGGTGTCTCAACCAAAATAACAAGTTTTGTGCATTGGATCATATGCCTACCTATCTGTTTTGATTTTATCATTTGTTCGTCATCTTCTAAGAAACATATATGATCATTTATGCTTATTATCTAGCTTAGGAGGCCCACAACACTCTTGAGTGATCACTCATAGCAGGTGTGAAGCATCGTTTAGCTACACCAACTGATCTCTTATGATTGGCCACCATCTTGTCCAACAATGCTATTAGAGCAAGCGCAATATGGATTTCCATCCTTCATTAATAAATTGGATAGGAACAACTACTCAGCATGGTTCCTAACGATGCAAGCATACCCTCAAGGGAGAAGCTTATATGGATCTATCTTAGGAGATGAGGACATGTCAATCTTCAAGAGCAAGAATCAACCAACAAGGGAAGAGCAAGAGAGGCTAACCACATAGTGTGCAAAGGATGCTCTTGCATGGTCATATTTACTAAACTCAATCTCTGATTTCTTGTTACCTCATGTTAGAAACTGTAAAACCTCCGAAGAGACTTGGAAAGTGCTTTCATCATACTTCTACTCCAACTCAAGAGCTAGGAAGAATTAGTTGTGGAAGGAATTCACAACTCTCAAGAAGCAATCAAAGTAGGGAGTGTCCGACTATGTAACCAAAGAGAAAGATGTTGTAGACCAACTTGCAAGCATTGGAGAAGAGATAGAGGAAGAGTACATAGTGAGGCAGATCATCAATGGGATTCAAGCTGATGACAAGTGGGAATCCTTCACCACTGCAATGGATCTCTACATGGATACGTAGATACCTGATCTCAACACCTTGATGGGACAACTCTTCACCCATGAAGCAAAGCTCAACAGAAATGGTGAAAACTTAAGAGGTTACCAATCTTCTTCCCTTTATACAGATAAAAATAAAGCTAAGGATAAAGGTAAAACTAAGAAACGAGATGAAGAGGCTAATACGTCTCAAGCCAATTATGCAGGAAGAGAAAGAGGTGCTAGAGGTAGGGGCAGAGGAGGTAAGCAAGGTAGGGGGAGACCCTACAACAACTCACCATGCAAAATATGTGATTTCAACAACCACACTATAGAAGAATGTTACAGAAGTACAAGGAACCAAAGGGGAAGAGGTTTCCATAGAGGAAGCTATGGACATACTAGAGGCAGGTACAACAATGGTGGAGGAAACTACAAGCACAACTTCAATCAAGGCTACAAAAACAACAACAAAAACAAATATCAAGGAGGATTTAGAGGAAGAAGGACTTCAATAACTACACTAAAGACCAAGAAGATTATCTGCTCATTATGAACATGACATCCAAACAAGGTAAAGATGATGAGCATCTCTTTTGCATTGACTGAGGTTGTTCAAATCATGTGGTAGGGAATGTGGAACTATTGTCTAATCTTGAAGAACCAAAGGGAAAGCATGAGGTACAAAAAGGTGATGAGACCAAGCATTCAGTTAAGCAAATTGGAAATGTTAAGACATCTAATGGTAGTATGAGCGTTTTGAGCAAAGTTCTATATGTGGAAGACCCCCAACAAGTATTCAAAAGGATTTCGAAAGGTGAGATGTCAGGTAAATTGTTTACTTTTGAAATTGAAAACACAAGGAACATAGAACTATTTAGTTATAGAGACCAAACCCTATCTGAGTTGGAAATATGGCACAAGAAGCTAGGGCACATAGGAGAGAGAACTCTGAAGAAAATTTGTAGGGATCAAAGTGTGCTTGGGATTGTTGCAAACATTTGTTTTATGTAGGGTACAAGTTTCAAATTATGTAAATACCTTTGGGAAGTCTTCAAATACTTCAAGAAGGCTCATATTATTCATAAAAGATAGCAAAAATACCACGTGAGGTCTAGAACATGGTGACTCAAATTAGTAAGTCACAAGGGAGCTGCAGTGGTGTCCTAGTGGAAGGTCGATGTGGCTAGTTCTCAAATTCCATCAATACTTTGCTTATTTGAGCACTTGAGTCATGTAATACCTCCACCCAATTATCTACCACAAATTTAGATGTATTAGGAAGGTTTTAGATTAGTTTCTCATGCTATAAAAAGAGGAGAAAAGTCGTGATCTTGTGGGAAGTCCAAGAGAGGCATATGTGTATCTCTATACTATTGTAGTTTTGTATGCAGAGATTGCAGAGCTTGTATCTCCCTTATTATATATCCAAATTACATGTTTGATAGCTCATTGCAAAGCTCTTACTCTCTGCATGCTTCCTCTAAGTTTTCATAATCATTGGATTTTGGAGCTGAGAGTAGTACTCTCTGCAAGTAGTGTGTGTTCTCTGGTTTCACCTCTTCTGAAGGTCTCCATTAAACCTCTAACTTGCAGAGGTCATATCTCCTTGTGTATGTATCCAAATTGAGTGTTCTTTGGCTCATTGGAAATCTGTTTCTGTCTACTATATGTGGTTAAAAAAGGTTTAGAAAATTCTAATTCATTAGAGAATAGTAAGCTCTGCAAGCATGACTAGTTTTCTGTGATGAAGTTTGTGAGAAGGTCAACTTGTTCCTAGGGGGTTCCACCTACTTCTTGATATATTTTGGAGGTCAATAAACTCCAACATTGTTATCAAAGCAAGGAATTGAAGCTTGGAGAAGGCTATAATACCTTGATGAAGAATTTGAAGCTATTGGAGAAGAGGTTCATCATCGACACTACACAAAGGTAGAAGGAGATAGCAAGGAAACATCTCAAGCAACATCCAAGCAAAGAAAGGTGCATAAACTTTATAACAAAGGTAAATCTCATACTTATTTCTATCACACATATGCAAAAGGAGGGTTAAAGGAGGAAGTTTAGTATTTACACAATGGGCGATCAACATGCACAAATAGAGAAGCTTGATAAGAACAACTATCAAGCATGGCAATTTAGAATCACAACATACTTGCAAGGTAGAGGCTTGTATGGTTTCATTGATGGAACGGATATCAAACCTATATTACTAGAGGATACAAATCAGCAACAATTGAGGGAGTTTAGACTTTGGAATGAAAGAGGCAAAAGGGTTATATTCATTTTATCACATAATATTCAAGACTCAATGGTAGGACACATACAAGATCTAGACATAAGTAGAGATGTTTGGCTTGCATTGGAAAGGTTGTATGCTACAGGTACAAGAGCAAGGAATATTCAACTCAAAAATGAGTTGAATAACATAAAGAAAGATACAAGGACATCGGTCAATGATTACTTGTTGAAGGTTAAAGAGATTGCAGATCAACTAGGATCAATTCAAGCTCATGTGGAGGACGACGACTTGGTTGCACATACTCTCAACGGACTCAAGGATGATGAGAGATGGAAACCATTCATTACTTCAGTTTATGTTAGAGGAGAATTACCAGACTTTGATGAGCTTGTTGCTCTAATGGTCACGGAGGAGATGAATCTAAATGGCTCTACTTCAAATAAAAAAGGATCTCAAGGACAAGCTCTTTATGTAGGATCATCAAGAGGTGGAAACAGAGGAAGAAGAGGTTCAAATAGAGGTCGAGGAAGGAGTGATGATCAAGGGACTTCAAGTGGCTTCTTCAACACAAGAGGAAGAGGAAGATCAAGCGCTAGAGGTACGAGAGGCTACTACAACTAGAATCAAAGACAAAGGAGTGAAGATAACAACAATTGCTATATATGCGGAAGGTATGGACACTATGCCAAAGATTGTTATCAAAATGAAAATAATCAAGGTGGTAATCGAAGAGGAGGCTATTCAAGAAGAGTTAAACAAGGAAATTATGTAGTTGAAGGTAAAAGTGATGATTATGTTTCTCTTGTTATGATGAATGTAGAAACTAAGATGAATTGCAATAATGATGTATGATATTTAGATAGTGGTTGATCTAACCATATGTCACATGATGCTTCATGGTTTTCTAATATGCATGTTGAAACAGGAGATGATACAACACATAAGATTTTGTAGGTTGGAGATGTTGTTATGCAGGATAAGAGCAAGACGAATTGCCTGAAGGATGTACTTTATGTGCCAACGATCACAAAGAATTTGATGTTTGTTGGTCAAATGGTAGAAAAAGGTTTGCAAATAAGATTTAATCATGTAGGTTGCTTCATTGAGGATCCAAAGCAAAGGAGGGTAATTGCTAGAGGTCAAAAACAAGGTAGATTGTTTACATTCAAGGTAAACCCAAATCATACAAACTATTTCTCTTATGGTATGCATCGAATAGCAGAGCTTGATCTATGGCACAAAAGGATTGGACACATGAATGTACACAAGTTAAAGGAGCTATCAAAGAAGAGGATTGTTGAAGGATTACCTGATCTTACTTAGCAACATATGGTGCATCTTTGTGAAGCATGTCAAATGGGTAAGCAGAGTAGACAGCCTTTCAAGTATTCAAGCTATGTAAGGAGTGGATTGGTAGACGTTATACACATAGACGTATGGGGTCGTACTAAAGAGGCATCCTTAGCTGGTAATAAGTACTATGTATCATTCATTGATGATCATAGTAGAATGACATTTGTGTATTTCATTAAACATAAGAGTGAAGTCTTTGATTGTTTCAAAAAATTTAAATCATTTGTCAAGAGGAAGATATGTTAAGAAGCTAAGATCTGATGGAGGGGGAGAGTATTTCTCTCAAGCTTTTACTCATTTTTTGTATGATGAAGGTATCAAAAGAGAAGTTACATGCAGGTATACTCCACAACAAAATGGAGTGGCAGAAAGAAGAAACCGAATCATAGCAGAAGCATCTAGAAGCATGCTAAATGATATTTGTTTGCCTAATTCTTTTTGGGGTGAAGCTGTTAGCACAAGTGTGTACATTATGAATAGAGTACCTACTGCTGGAGTTCATTGGCATGGAAGGAAACCAAGTGTAAGTCATTTGAAAGTATTTCGTTGTGTATTTTATGTACATGTACCTAGTGAAGTGAGATCAAAACTTGATGTGAAATCAGAAAAGTGTATATTTATTGGTTATGCAGATACTCAAAGAGGATATAGATGTTATAATCCTCATACCAATAAGGTGGTTGTTTCAAGAGATGTAAATTTTGATGAATCACTTTGATGGTATGTAGATAAGAAAAGTTTGCAGGTCATAAATGAAGATGAAGAAGATACAAGTGAAGGAGATAAGTGCTTACCTCAGCCCACAAGAAGTTTAAGTGATGAGAAAAGCGGTTTGGATGAAGAAAGAGAGCTACCTTTCAATGGAAGATTATGAGAACTTTGTTGGCTTTAGCTGCAAGTAAAAGGTGGAATATATATCAACTCGATATAAAGAATGCATTTCTTAATGGTGAGTTAAATGAAGAAGTGTATATGTCACAATCAGATGGTTATGTGGATGCAAAATGTCCTAATCATGTATGCAGGTTAAAGAAGATATTGTATGGTCTTAAACAGGCACCAAGGGCATGGAATGCAAGGTTGGTAAAGTAACTTATGCTGCAAGGATACATAGCGAGTCATGCTGATCCTTCACTTTATGTAAAACATGTAGATGGCATGTGTGTCTATGTATGCATTTATGTGGATGACTTGTTGATTACATGGAATGATCCAAAAGAAATTGATGAGATAAAAGGTAATTTGGGAAAGGAATTTAAAATTTCAGATCTTGGTTTGCTTAGATACTTTCTTGGGATTGAAATTGTGTATGGCAATGAAGGTATGTGGTTGATACAGAGAAAGTATATATGTGATATGTTGAAAAGGTTTGGTATGCAGGAATGTAAATTTGTTTCTACTCCAATGGAATGTAATGTAAAGTTGAGTGCAAAGGAAGGTGATGAGTTGCATGACATGAATGTTTCTAGATCCATGGTAGGATCTTTGATTTATGCAACAAAAACTAGACGTGATATATGCTATGCAGTGGGAGTATTGTCACAATTTATGCATGAACCTAGAGTACCTCATATGCATGTAGCAAAAAGAGTGCTTAGGTATTTGAAAGGTACCATGACCGAAAGATTATTTTATAGTCATGACGCTGATCTAACTCTTAAAGTCTTTAGTGATGCAGATTGGGCTGGAAGCAAAGATGACAGAAGATCCACAAGTGGATATGTGGTAATAGCAGGAAACAACACATTAACATGGAGTTCAAAGAAACAGCCTATAATTGCGTTATCTTCTAGAGAGGCTGAGTATAGAGGTTTAGCATTGGCTACTACTGAGGTTATGTGGTTTAAAAAGTTGTTTCATGACTTGAATGTATAGGTTGATGTACCACTGATATATGGGGATAACTTGAGTAGCATTCACATGACCTCAAATCCTATTTTTCATGCTAGAACAAAGCATATAGAGGTTCACTATCATTATGTTCGAGAGAAGGCCATAAACAATGAAGTACAAGTTTCTTTTGTGGGAACAAAGGATCAAGTTGCAGATGTCTTCACCAAATCCTTAGACGGACCGAAGCTTCAAAGATTCAACTATATTCTTGGAATGAAGGAAATACCCTTTGAAACTTGAGGGGGAGAATGTTGAACATTTGTTTTATGTAGGGTACAAGTTTCAAATTATGTAAATACCTTTGGGAAGTCTTCAAATACTTCAAAAAGGCTTATATTATTCATAAAAGATAGCAAAAATACCACGTGAGGTCTAGAACATGGTGAGTCAAATTAGTAAGTCACAAGGGAGCTGTAGTGGTGTCCTAGTGGAAGGTCGATGTGGCTAGTTCTCAAATTCCATCAATACTTTGCTTATTTGAGCACTTGAGTCATGTAATACCTCCACGGAAGTATCTACCACAAATTTAGATATATTAGGAAGGTTTTAGATTAGTTTCTCACGCTATAAAAAGAGGAGAAAAGTGGTGATCTTGTGGGAAGTCCAAGAGAGGCATATGTGTATCTCTATACTACTATAGTTTTCTATGCAGAGATTGCAGAGCTTGTATCTCCCTCATTATATATCCAAATTACATGTTTAATAGCTCATTGGAAAGCTCTTACCCTCTGCATGCTTCCTCTAAGTTGTCATAATCATTGGATTTGTGAGCTGAGAGTAGTACGCTCTGCAAGTAGTGTGTGTTCTCTGGTTTCACCTCTGCTGAAGGTCTCCATTAAACCTCTAACTTGCAGAGGTCATATCTCCTTGTGTATGTATCCAAATTGAGTTTTCTTTGGCTCATTGGAAATCTCTTGCTGTCTACTATATGTGGTTAAAAACGTTTTAGAAAATTCTAATTCATTAGAGAATAGTAAGCTCTGCAAGCATGACTAGTTTTCTGTGATGAAGTTTGTGAGAAGGTCAACTTGTTCGTAGGGGGTTCCACCTACTTCTTGATATATTTTGGAGGTCAATAAACTCCAACATTGGTATCAGAGCAAGGAATTGAAGCTTGGAGAAGGCTATAATACCTTGATGAAGAATTTGAAGCTATTGGAGAAGAGGTTCATCATCGACACTACACAAAGGTAGAAGGAGATAGCAAGGAAGCATCTCAAGCAACATCCAAGCAAAGAAAGGTGCATAAACTTTATAACAAAGGTAAATCTCATACTTATTTCTATCATACATATGCAAAAGGAGGGTTAACGGAGGAAGTTTAGTATTTACAGAATGGGCGATCAACATGCACAAATAGAGAAGCTTGATAAGAACAACTATCAAGCATGGCAATTTAGAATCACGACATACTTGCAAGGTAGAGGCTTGTATGGTTTGATTGATGGAACAGATATCAAACCTATATTACTAGAGGATCCAAATCAGCAACAATTGAGGGAGTTTAGACTTTGGAATGAAAGAGACAAAAGGGTTATATTCATTTTATCACAAAATATTCAAGACTCAATGGTAGGACACATACAAGATCTAGACATAAGTAGAGATGTTTGGCTTGCATTGGAAAGGTTGTATGCTACAGGTACAAGAGAAAGGAATATTCAACTCAAAAATGAGTTGAATAACATAAAGGAAGATACAAGGACATCGGTCAATGATTACTTGTTGAAGGTTAAAGAGATTGCAGATCAACTAGGATCAATTCAGGCTCATGTGGAGGACGACGACTTGGTTGCACATACTCTCAACGGACTCAAGGATGATGAGAGATGGAAACCATTCATTACTTCAGTTTATGTGAGAGGAGAATTACCAGACTTTGATCAGCTTGTTGCTCTAATGGTCACGGAGGAGATGAATCTAAATGGCTCTACTTCAAATAAAAAAGGATCTCAAGGACAAGCTCTTTATGTAGGATCATCAAGAGGTGGAAACAGAGGAAGAAGAGGTTCAAATAGAGGTCGAGGAAGGAGTGATGATCAAGGGACTTCAAGTGGCTTCTTCAACACAAGAGGAAGAGGAAGATCAAGCGCTAGAGGTACGAGAGGCTACTACAACTAGAATCAAAGACAAAGGAGTGAAGATAACAACAATTGCTATATATGTGGAAGGTATGGACACTATGCCAAAGATTGTTATCAAAATGAAAATAATCAAGGTGGTAATCGAAGAGGAGGCTATTCAAGAAGAGGTAAACAAGGAAATTATGTAGTTGAAGGTAAAAGTGATGATTATGATTCTCTTCTTATGATGAATGTAGAAACTAAGATGAATTGCAATAATGATGTATGATATTTAGATAGTGGTTGATCTAACCATATGTCACATGATGCTTCATGGTTTTCTAATATGCATAATCCTTCATGTAAAGGTCATGTTGAAACAGGAGATGATACAACACATAAGATTATGTAGGTTGGAGATGTTGTTATGCAGGATAAGAGCAAGACAAATTGCCTGAAGGATGTACTTTATGTGCCAACGATCACGAAGAATTTGATGTCAGTTGGTCAAATGGTAGAAAAAGGTTTCCAAATAAGATTTAATCATGCAGGTTGCTTCATTCAGGATCCAAAGCAAAGGAGGGTAATTGCTAGAGGTCAAAAACAAGGTAGATTGTTTACATTCAAGGTAAACCCAAATCATACAAACTATTTCTCTTATGGTATGCATCGAATAGCAGAGCTTGATCTATGGCACAAAAGGATTGGACACATGAATGTACACAAGTTAAAGGAGCTATCAAAGAAGAGGATTGTTGAAGGATTACCTGATCTTACTAAGCAACACATGGTGCATCTTTGTGAAGCATGTCAAATGGGTAAGCAGAGTACACAGCCTTTCAAGCATTCAAGCTATGTAAGGAGTGGATTTCTAGACCTTATACACATAGACGTATGGGGTCCTACTAAAGAGGCATCCTTAGCTAGTAATAAGTACTATGTATCATTCATTGATGATCATAGTAGAATGACATTTGTGTATTTCATTAAACATAAGAGTGAAGTCTTTGATTGTTTCAAAAATTTTAAATCATTTGTCAAGAAGCAAATAGGAAGATATGTTAAGAAGCTAAGATCCGATGGAGGGGGAGAGTATTTCTCTCAAGCTTTTACTCATTTTTTGTATGATGAAGGTATCAAAAGAGAAGTTACATGCAGGTATACTCCACAACAAAATGGAGTGGCAGAAAGAAGAAACAAAATCATAGGAGAAGCATCTAGAAGCATGCTAAATGATATGTGTTTGCCTAATTCTTTTTGGGGTGAAGCTGTTAGCACAAGTGTGTACATTATGAATAGAGTACCTACTGCTGGAGTTCATCATTTGACACCATATGAGGTATGGCATGGAAGGATACCAAGTGTAAGTCATTTGAAAGTATTTGGTTGTGTATTTTATGTACATGTACCTAGTGAAGTGAGATCAAAACTTGATGTGAAATCAGAAAAGTGTATATTTATTGGTTATGCAGATACTCAAAGAGGATATAGATGTTATAATCCTCATACCAATAAGGTGGTTGTTTCAAGAGATGTAAATTTTGATGAATCACTTTGATGGTATGTAGATAAGAAAAGTTTGCAGGTCATAAATGAAGATGAAGAAGATACAAGTGAAGGAGATGAGTGCTTACCTCAGCCCACAAGAAGTTTAAGTGATGAGAAAAGCGGTTTGGATGAAGAAAGAGAGCTACCTTTCAATGGAAGATTAAGGCAAGATTCACCTCCTAGTGTTAAAAGTAAAGGTAAACTCAAACTTTTTGAAGTTAATGATGAAGGAGAGGAAATTAGTGATGTATGTGACTATGGAGAATCATCAAAAGTTCCTAATAAGAAAGGAAGAGCATCTATGTTGGAGGTAAGAAGAACTTCAAGAGTGAGTAAGCAACCTCAAGCGTATACGTATGAATCTTTCATGAATACTCATTATGCTTTTATGACAAAAGTTGAGCAGGAAAATGAACCCACATGTTATGATGAGGCAAAAGGAGATGAAAAGTGGGAGAAAGCAATGAGCGAAGAAATGGAAGCACTACAGGATAACAAGACCTGGAATTTAGTTCCAAAGACACCAAAGCAAAAGGTAATTGGTTGCAAGTGGGTTTTTAAGATTGAAAAAAATAGTGATGGTAGTGTGTCAAGATATAAGGCTAGACTTGTAGCAAAAGGATATAATCAAACTCAAGGATTGGACTATGATGAAACATTTAGTCTAGTGGCAAACATGGCAACAGTAAGAACTTTGTTGGCTTTAGCTGCAAGTAAAAGGTGGAATATATATCAACTCGATATAAAGAATGCATTTCTTAATGGTGAGTTAAATGAAGAAGTGTATATGTCACAATCAGATGGTTATGTGGATGCAAAATGTCCTAATCATGTATGCAGGTTAAAGAAGACATTGTATGGTCTTAAACAGGCACCAAGGGCATGGAATGCAAGGTTGGTAAAGTAACTTATGCTGCAAGGATACATAGCGAGTCATGCTGATCCTTCACTTTATGTAAAACATGTAGATGGCATGTGTGTCTATGTATGCATTTATGTGGATGACTTGTTGATTACATGGAATGATCCAGAAGAAATTGATGAGATAAAAGGTAATTTGGGAAAGGAATTTAAAATTTCAGATCTTAGTTTGCTTAGATACTTTCTTGGGATTGAAATTGTTTATGGCAATGAAGGTATGTGGTTGATACAGAGAAAGTATATATGTGATATGTTGAAAAGGTTTGGTATGCAGGAATGTAAATTTGTTTCTACTCCAATGGAATGTAATGTAAAGTTGAGTGCAAAGGAAGGTGATGAGTTGCATGACATGAATGTTTCTAGATCCATGGTAGGATCTTTGATTTATGCAACAAAAACTAGACGTGATATATGCTATGCAGTGGGAGTATTGTCACAATTTATGCATGAACCTAGAGTACCTCATATGCATGCAGCGAAAAGAGTGCTAAGGTATTTGAAAGGTACCATGACCGAAGGATTATTTTATAGTCATGACGCTGATCTAACTCTTAAAGTCTTTAGTGATGCAGATTGGGCTGGAAGCAAAGATGACAGAAGATCCACAAGTGGATATGTGGTAATAGCAGGAAACAACACATTAACATGGAGTTCAAAGAAACAGCCTATAGTTGCTTTATCTTCTATAGAGGCTGAGTACAGAGGTTTAGCATTGGCTACTACTGAGGTTATGTCGTTTAAAAAGTTGTTTCATGACTTGAATGTATAGGTTGATGTACCACTGATATATGGGGATAACTTGAGTAGCATTCACATGACCTCAAATCCTATTTTTCATGCTAGAACAAAGCATATAGAGGTTCACTATCATTATGTTCGAGAGAAGGCCATAAACAACGAAGTACAAGTTTCTTTTGTGGGAACAAAGGATCAAGTTGCAGATATCTTCACCAAATCCTTGGACGGACCGAAGCTTCAAAGATTCAACTATATTCTTGGAATGAAGGAAATACCCTTTGAAACTTCAGGGGGAGAATGTTGAACATTTGTTTTATGTAGGGTACAAGTTTCAAATTATGTAAATACCTTTGGGAAGTGTTGGAAGCAGCCAGAGGCACAGACACCACGGAAGCATGTAACGACGGAGCAGGGAGCCAGTCGGATCAATTTCTCAAGTAAATATGTTTTTTATCACTTTTCAAAACATTCAACAGTGATTTTTATCACTAATTGTAACATATGTAACATAGAAAACCCCATTTTGTAATCCATAGCTCCATTTTGTGCAAGCCGAGGAGTCCTCGAGCTTGAGGAGCTTAGGTAGAACAAGCGTATCAATTTTCGTTAATTTTAGACATCGTTTACCCCTCCAAATAGCATCTAGGACCTAATTTTTAACTATGCCGGTCACTAGATGTGAAACCGGTCAAAACTAGTCTAGAAACTATAAAAAGAGCTAGAGAGCTCATTTTTGAGGTTGGTTCATGTTAGCTAGTGTGAGCTTAGAGCTATTTTGAGCTTGTAAGAGTGTTCTTGAGTAATAGAGCTAATTTCCCACCTTCCATTGTGTCTTGCTTGTCTCTTCATTGTGTGTGTGTATGTGTGTGTGCATCTTGATGCTTCTCACCTTCACTCTCACATCATCTCACATTCACGATCTTCATATCACTCCTACCTCTTCCGCGGATTGACATTAAGGAGGTGAAGCTTCTTAACGTGGTTCTCACCATTGTGCTAGAGCAACACCAAATTTGGCGCCGTTGCCGGGGATCGAGTCTAGGACGAATGTGTGATGGTAAGAGTATAGCAAGAAGTGGCGTTGGAAGGTAAAAATTTCAGTTTTTGTTGTTGTTTTTACTTAGTTTTTAGTGTTTTTCACCTCCCCCACACTCCATCTTCATCACCGCATCATCATCTTCATCTCCAAAAAAATCATAAAATTCACCATATCCACCCATTCTCCTCATTTCCCCTCATTTGTGCATGCGAGAGAGTGAGAGAGAACTTTTGTGCTTGTGTGTACTTCTGTTTTCTTGTGTTTTCTTGCAGGTACAGAGCTCCAGTGCATCAGGAAGGCTGCAAAAAGGTAAAAACTTCAGTTTCTGTCAGAAATTTCCGACTGTGTCAGACCATCGCGATGGTCTGCAAAGTTCGGATTTTGAGGAAGGCGAGTTCAGCAGCGTGTAGGCGACCCCTGGGTGTGTAGGAATCCATAGCTGCATTGCAAAAAATCACTGTTTGGTGGACCATCGCGACGGTCTCTGACCATCGCGATTGTGTCACGCCATCGCGATTGGCTCACGCCATCGCGCCGACGGTGCCATGTGGCAATTCAGACCATCGCGACGGTGCACTTCAGACCATCGCGACGACACCCTCACACCATCGCGACACTTCAAAAATCCAGACCATCGCGATTGGCTCACGCCATCGCGCCCAGACCATCGTGATTGGCTCACGCCATCGCGTTCAGACCATCGCGTTCAGACCATCGCGACGGTTCACTTTGGACCATCGCGATTGTCCACGTTGACCGTTGACTGACGCCATCGCGACGGTGCAAGTTCACGCCATCGCGATTGTCCGATTTCACGCCATCACGACGGTGCAATTTCACGCCATCGCGATTGTCCGATTTCACGCCATCGCGACGGTGCAATTTCAGACCATCGCGATTGTCCGATTTCACGCCATCGCGACGGTGCAATTTCAGACCATCGCGATTGTCCAAGTTCACGCCATCGCGACGGTGCAATTTCAGACCATCGCGATTGTCCAAGTTTACGCCATCGCGATTGTCCAAGTTCACGCCATTGCGATTGTGCACCTTCACGCCATCGCGACGGTCCCAGACCATCGCGATCATCTCAGACCATCGCGATTGTGCACCCCCATCGCAAATTTTAGGGTTTCAATTTTTGGCCAATTTTGGGGCTATTTTTGGGAAATTTTTGGGTGATTATACTCATAGGAGACCCCTTAGCTCATATATGGTGAAAAACCTGTTTGTCAGTTTTTACCCCCGAGGGCCTGAATGGTCATAACTTTTTCATCCGAAGTCCGTTTTTTGAGCTTAATAGCTCATTAGAAAGCTCTTTACGAGTACTACGTGACCTGAATTGTTTTTTTCTTAAAGGATACGTCTATTTTTTGATAAGCTATTTGGAGGTTCACCTAGTTTGGGACTTGAAAGCCAGGGGGCAAGCATTAAAAAGTTGGGCAAAAAGGGAAGGGACTTAAAAGGTGTATATACTCAAGTGCTTGATCATCCAACTGTGAATTGGTCTAATGTTGGATTTGTCCAGGTCTAGCAAGGGCAATCGAAGGCAACCAAGGCAAGGCAGTGAAGGGCATAAAGCTTGGGAAGCGCGGCTTCTTGGGCATCAGAGCAACCAAAAAAGCTGACTCGAGGTTGGAAGATTACTCAACCCCCTCAGTCAATTCTTAGCTTAGGCTAAGCGGTAGTGTTGTGGATTAACGACGATAGGAATGCCTCAAGTTCAAGATATTTAATTCTTTCAAGTTTAAGACTACAAGTAAAGGTGTGTGTGACGAAAACCTAAAGGAAAGAACATAAGTCTGACGGAACGAGAACTCAAAATTATAACGGAAAGTCGAATTCCTGACGCATACATTAAGACAAGAATCTAAAGAAATCTAAAAAGAATCAAGACAGTAATAACAAAGAATCTGTGACGATCTGAGCGAGTACTGAGTGTGCAAGGAACAAAATTAATGAACCTTAGATCGGGCAAACATATAGGTAAGTCAGACCGACGAAGCCTTAGATCATCAAAGGCAAGTGTAAGAACTACTGCACGATCGTGGGCTCAACAATTGAACACTAGTTATCCCTACGAGAGCTCAGATACTAGTGAATCAGAAATGGCATTTAGCACAGAAAGACCAGAAGAAGGGTCTAATGTAGCCTATTTAGAAAAACCAGAAGGACCCTATAGGACTCAACTAGAGTTTCTCCGAACCAACCGATTAGGTGCTCGCATCTATGAGGATGGTTTGCGAAGGCAAGTTGTGCAAATGCACAACCCCGATCAACCCATTGGATTGGAACATCCAGCGGTGAAATTCGAGAGAGACGCGTACATAGACAAGGAAGGAACGATGTACATCTTAAGTACGCAGCCAAACAATACCAACGAGTTTAGCGTGATTCAACCAGAGACGGAAGCAAAATCTCAAGGAAAAGAACCATTAGAAGAGCCTAGAACACCTAGAGGGAAATCTGTACTGACACGAGTACTAATCCCAGAATGGATCCCTCAGGACAACAGAAGCATAGAGTTGTTTGTAAATAAAGAAACTGATGAAGCCTTTTGGAGATACAAGACCGAAATACTTAGTGAGGTAGGTATCATCACGATATACGAGTTCAAGGACCCGGATACACCTGGAAAGGTTGTATACCTGGATGAGACTTCAGAAAGAGTCTTTGTGGTACCTGACCGCGCTAAAAACACATACACATGGCGAGGTGAATTGGTATTCCCTCCATCTAGAACGAACATGAATACAAGTCAACAAGGGGCAGGAACATCCTCAGCCCATGGAAATCAAAGAGAAAGGAATAAAGAGAGACCCGAAGTAAGCTTTACTCATCCCATAGGGAGAGATAGAACAACCACAGACACTAATAGAGCGGATAGACAAAGAGATCATGGAATACTAGGTGGTAGAGATGATTTTCCTCTACCTAGACCACGCGAACACGCAAGAACATTGAGACCCACACAATTAGTAAAATCAATGAAGAATTATTTTGATGGGACAGGAGATCCCTATGACCACGTCGCAGAATTCAAGCAAGTACTAAGAGCAGAACAAGTCGAAGACATGTTCACGCAATACAATGCATTTGGACTAACGTTAAAGAATACCACTTTAACTTGGTTCCAACCTCTACAACAAAGGCAATTTAGAGACATCCATCACTTTTTAGAGTCATTCATCACTGAATTCTCTAAAAGTGGGATTAGACATGACACGTCTTCGTTGATTCATAGCTTTAAACAGACCCCTCAAGAAACAGTTAAACTGGCAGGACGTAGGTTTAGACAATATGTTGAACGATGTCCAATGCAAGAGCTACCCTCACAAGCTAAGCAAGTGTCATTGTTTGTAGACGGCTTGTTGAGCTCTAAACTACGCTCCTATGTGTACCTAAAAGAACCCAAAACGCTAGACCAATGTGTAAGAATTTGTATAGACATTGAGGACAACTTAGGAGACGAGTTGGAACTCTCCAAGGTCTACAAGGACTCAGACTGTTCATCTCTAGCATCCACAAAATTGTCTAACTCGATAGAAGACCTAGCAGAAAAAGTGGCCCAGAAACTAGGAGTTTCTAGCAAACCTAGGGTGCTAACTAACAAGCGTTGTTACACCTGTGGTGGTGATCATATGGCAAATGTGTGTCCCAAAGCACCACAACCTCAAGCCAACCCTAGTGGCCAATACTGTACAATTGAGAGAAGATACATGAATCATACGGCTTAGGACTGCCCATACAACAAACAAACCGTGAGACAGAACTACCCGCAAGCATATCCGCAGCCAGGTAAGTATCAAGGCCAATACAATACTCAACCTTATTACTATAGGCCTCCTCAGAACTACCCATACCAGGCGCAACAGAGGCCTCAACCTGTCTTAGCTCAACAACCACCCCCACCAGCGAATGTCATCTCAGTCAAATACGCTGCTGCAGAAGAGAACCTAAGTAGGGCTTTAGTGCCTTCTTCACCTTTGATCACAGAGAGTGACCCACACTCAAACAGTTTTGACTCTACGCATGTAGATAGTCCACCTGCATATTACACAGAGTCACCAGAACACGTAGAAACATATCATTACGATAGTCCACCAGTGGAACCTAGTTGGGAGCCAGACTATGCTAATGTGATGTACACCAACCCAAATCCACGACCCCAATTGAGACAACAAAGACCACAGGGCCCTAGAGGACCATGCTTTAGGTGCCAAGGAGATCATTTCATAAAGGATTGTCCACATCCCCCGATAGCAGGACAATCACAATACTATAACATCCAAGGCTGTTGCGCTGATTGTGGCAAAGAGCACATAATCAAAGATTGTCCTAAGAACCCTATTAACGCTTCGAATGTGACACCGATCAACGTGATAGGTATTGTAAGTAACGCAGATGGATCCAACCCTACATACGTGCCTATCCAAGCTATAACAAGAGCCCAGGCCCTCTTACAGAACCAACAGCTTAATCAAGAGAAAGTAGTCGGAACTAGTGAAGTTGCAGAATCTAGCAGTAAAAAGACGAAATCTTGGAAAGATTCGAGAGAAAGAATAAAGAGAAAATGGAGTAAAAAGATAAGTGAGTTGGAAGGAAGTTTGAAGGAATCTAGAGCCAAAATCCAAGAATTGACTTCATAGGAATTGGATCAAGAGAATCCAGCTCAGAAATCAGGATCAGTTTTAGCGGAACCCGTACCAGAAAATCTAGACATGATGTTTCGTGCATATCAGGCTAGATTAAAAGAGGGACCTCAGGTAGATGAAATGAGCAAAAACTACCCTCGAGCTGATCTAGAAATTGAGAGAACTAAACTTTGCATGAAAATGGTAGAACTAGCACAAGCTTTGTTCGAAGCCTCTAGATATCTTAATTGGAATAACATGGCAAAACCGGAATTACACTTCCAAGGACTAATGGAGAGGCTAGAATATTTGATTGATAGCAAAGAGAAAAACGATCAGCATAGGAACCCTATTGTCCTAGAGACACAGGAAAGGAATGTGCGATCCTGTCTCAAGTACCCAACTCAGAAAGTCAAGACAACCTGTCTTCCATACATAGGTACTCACATGAATTTTTGAGAGAAATCCAAGAAGAGAAATGGAGAAAGGAACAAGAAACCCATCCTCCTATTCAAGAAATAGATGACTTGCAGGAACAATTTCCCCAAGACATTCCCTCTATTTACGATGATGTAGAGGAAGAACAACTGAGTGAACACACAAGATTTGAATCTAATTCTTTACAAGAATTACCTCAGTTCACAGGACGTTGGGAAGCAAAGTCTATTAGTATGAGAGCACCCACGATAATAGTGAGGAATGAAGAATCAGTAATCCCTAGAAACACGGAAGTGATCAAGAACACTAAAGTACAATGTAATATCACTGTAGAGGAGTTGTTGAAGGTAAAACCAGAATTGTGGAAACATGTAGCAAATCAATTCCCCGAGCTTGCTACTACTCCCTCACAAATAGGATCACAAAATAAGGTACCAGAGATAACCGTAGAAAAGATTGGAGATGTAAGCGAAGGAGAGGAAGGTAACACTTATCTTCCAATAACCCATCAGGGCTACACCACAAAAGCCATCTTAGATTCAGGAGCCGGAGTAGCTATAGCTACCACCGCTTTATGGAAACGTTGGGGTAAGCCAGCATTGAGACCCACCAGGATGAAGCTACAAATGGCTGATGGACACATAGAAAAACCATTAGGCTTACTAGAAGGAATATCTCTCACCACTTGTGGTGTAGAATTTGAGCATACTTTTGCAATTTGTGACTTTGCAAAAAACCATGCTTACGAGATGATATTGGGATGACCATTCATGCGTCAGTTGCAAATTGTACAAGATTGGGGAACTAATTCTTTGTACTTGCAACATTTAGGAGTGACTACCAAAGTCAATCTTAAACACTATTCACATAGAGACGTACCCCCAATACAATGGAATACCATCCATAAGACACTAGTAGAAACGGAATCCGTGCACTCATTAGAATCAGATCCTTCTTGGTTGCATGAGGATACCCATTTATGGATGTGTAAAGTAGCCAAACAAGAGGAAGAAAGGCTAGAAGCCAGGACCTTAGGTGCAGAACAACATCCACGAACCCTTCAAGATCCAGCCTATGCACCTGTAGTATTCCCAGACGAAGAGTTTGAACCCCATGGTTGGGCAGAAATCCTAGCAACCATGGATGTAGCCATCAATGAAGAACAATGGACACCCCACTGTGACGAGGATGGCTATGACATTTCAGTTTTCACGATAGAGCCAATCATGTGCGATGCAATTTTAGAAGAGTGTGAACCTAACACTAATGCATTTGAGGATGCAAGCGATTTTGATTTAGAATCAATTATCATGGATTCTCCCTTTGCATCAGAGGAGGAATATTTTTTCGAAGTAGAGACTCACACTCAGAGACACGAGGAAATTACGAATGAGGTGAGGTTAGCCATGGAAGTGACTAACAAGAGTGAGGGTAAGAAAAGAAAGAAGAAAGAAACCATGTCAGAAAAAGAAGAATCTTTGTTTGAAGTACCCGAGAATTTCAAGAAATATGACATCGAAGATAGAAGGATCATGGTACGAATGCCTAATAGAAAAGCGAATGACGGACAAGTATATGATAACCGAGAGAAAACCAAGAAAATAATAGTTGCTATCGAAGGAGAAGAAGAAAAATGTACATACATAGGGCATGATTTGACAACTGAAGAAGAAGAAGAGCTAGTTGCCCTATTGCGCGAATATAGAGATGTTTTTGCGTGGAGTTACAAAGATTTGAAAGGAGTAGATCCAGATATATGTTCTCATAGAATCCCTATGACTCCAGATGCAAAACCGACAAAACAGAAACCGTACACGTATAATGATAACTACGCTGTGAAGATTAAAGAGGAGATAGATCACTTGATAGAAGCAGGATTCATTTACGAAATTGAGCATACCGAATGGGTATCCCCCATTGTGGTTGTGCCCAAGAAGAATGGAAAATTGCGTGTGTGTATTAACCTTAAAAAAGTTAATGCCGCCACGATTAGAGACAGTTATCCTTTTCCTATCACGGAACATCTATTGGAAAGAGTTGCGGGAAAGGAAGTTTACAGCTTTCTTGATGGATTCTCAGGCTATAATCAAGTAGCCATTGCTCCAGAAGACCAACACAAGACGGCTTTTGCCACTAAATGGGGCATATTTGCATTTAGTGTGATGCCATTTGGCTTAACAAATGCACCCGCCACTTTCCAGCGACTCATGTGTCATGTTTTTAAGGAATTCTTACGCAAGAGCTTGGAAGTTTATGTCGATGACTTATGTGCACATTCAAATGTAAGACAGACACATATCCCAGAGTTAAGGCAAATATTTGACAAATGTCGAGAATATCAGGTTTGTTTGAACCCAGAAAAGTGCGTTTTCATGGTCAGACAAGGCAAAATTCTAGGACACATTGTGTCAAAAAATGGAATCTCTACGGATGAAGAAAAGGTGAAGGTAATAGCAGATTTACCTAGACCAACTAATGTGAAAGAGGTGCAAGCATTTATGGGCCATTGCGGTTATTATAGGAGATTCATACACATGTATGCAATCATAGCCAAGCCTTTGTACTCTCTTTTAACCAATTTTGAATGGACAGATGAATGTGAAAATTCATTCAATGAACTTAAACGACATTTGTGCTCAGCACCTATATTGACTACCCCAGATTGGAGTAAGCCATTCCATGTACATGTGGATGCATCCAATTATGCCATAGGATGTGTGCTAGCACAACCCACGAATGAAGGTAACATAGATCTCCCCATAGCTTACGCGAGCAGACAATTGAACGCAGCAGAAAGAAATTACACCACGACGGAACGAGAAGGATTAGGGATGATCTACGTAGTAAAGAAGTTTAGGCACTACTTGTTGGCCAACAAATTCAAGTTCTTTACAGATCATCAAGCACTATTGTATTTAGTCAACAAGCCATGTAACACAGGACGACTAATACGTTGGTTTCTATTACTCATGGAATATGATTTTGAAGTTGTGGTTAGGAAAGGAAAGACACATCTCAGAGCTGACCACCTTTCAAGATTAACCTCAGGAGAAGCTCCTCAAGGAGTAGCAGATGATCTACCAGATGCATACTTGTTTAATCTTGAGATAGCACCAGAATGGGCTAAGCCTATAGTCCCTATTCTCACATATGGACCCAAGAATCCTAGGATAAAGATCAAAGAGGGAGAGATTACCAAGTCTCAGAGATACTAAATAATGGCAGGAAGCATATATAAACAGGATAATCAAAAGATTCTTGCTTGTTGTGTAGATGAATCAGAACATGTGAATTGGTTGCAATTAGCACATGTAGGTGCACTAAAGCAACATCATTCAAAACATCGAACATTACAGACTCTGCATAGATTAGGAGTATATTGGCCTACGATGGAAGCAGATGTCTACAGGTTGTGTAAGGAATGCAATGTTTGTTGTGAAAGACCACCAGTAGAGCATGCTACATTATATCACGTGTCTCTCACACCAGAGTGGAGTGAACAATTAGTGACATACTTGAGGACGAACACATTCCCTCAAGGCATGACCTTAGCTCGACAACGTAGTCTAGAGCAGGAAGCTCACGACTATTCACTTATTGGCGATAATCTATACAAAAGAGGATGAGATGGATATCTAATACAGTGTGTTCATGAAAGCGATTATCTGAGCATACTAGAGACTGCAAACCAAGGTGTTGCAGGAGGTCATTTTGGACCCGATAGGATAATCAAAGCCATCCTCTTTGCAGGATTATGGTGGCCCACTCTTCACATGGATGCTCATACCTATGTCAAGAGATGTGATGTGTGCCAAAGAACTCAGTTTCCTACTCGCAGAGATGAAATGCCATTGAAACCCATGATGGGCGGACGTGCATTTTCTAAGTGGGGTATAGACTTTGTAGGACCCATTAACCCCCCTGCAAAAGGTACACATGCGGAATACATTATTGTTGCCACAGATTATCTTACGAAATGGGTAGAGGCAAAAGCCACGAAAAAGAATGATGCACACACAACTGCAAAATTCTTATTTGAAAATGTCTTTACAAGATATGGATTGCCTATAGAGTTAGTGAGCGATCGAGGCACTCACTTTCTAAACCAATTCATTGAATATCTGTTACAGGATTTTATGATGATTCACAAGAAATCCGCACCATATCATCCTCAGGCCAATGGTCAGGCTGAAAGCACTAATAAGATCCTTTGTAACGTACTGACGAAACTCGTGAACAACAAACGTTCAGATTGGGACAAACAGCTACACCACGCTGTTTGGGCATATCGAGTGGCCTACAAGACCGTACTCAATGCAACTCCCTTTCAGATGGTTTTTGGTCAGAATGCTATGCTTCCTTTGGACTTCTTGATACCGACCCTTAAGGTTGCACAAGAACATCAGTGGACCGGCCATGAATTATCAGCAAGGATAATGGACTTGGAACGATTAGGAGAAACCAGGTTAAAGGCAGCAGCAGGAATATATGCAGCGAAGAAGCGACAGAAAGCATATTTTGATGCACATGTGAAAGATAAAGGCCTAAAAGAAGGAGATTTAGTTCTAGTATATACGCTAAAGCAACACGCACGTAAGTTAGAAAAGCGAGGTTATGGACCTATGATCATTAACAGACTCTCAACAAGTGGAGCAGTACAATTAGCCACTTTAGAAGGAGATATAATGCCTAATTATATTAGTGGCTGTAGAGTCAGGCTATATCAGGAACCTCTTACTGAGGATATGGACGACTCACGTTGGCAAAGAATCGTAAGGAGGAAGAAAATAGAATACGAGCGGAAGCTCAGGCAGAAGCAATAGAACGCATTAAACGCATGAAGTTAAGAAGACAAGGACTAGGGAGAGAACACTATAACCATCTGGAAACTACACCCAGATACCCCATGGCCATGTGTCAAGTAAAGTCAACCACTCATCCTAGTATAGTGGACAAGAGACCATTCATTACAGTCAGGCTAAAGCACGGCAACCCTTGCCAAGAGCTCAGGGCTTTAATTGACTCAGGTGCTGCGACTAGTGCGATTAGATGGTCCAACTATAAGGATTCAGGAATAGAAATGCGGCCAATTGAGGCATACCTCGTAGGGCTAGGAGGCATGGAAACCCCTTGCATGGGTGAGGTGGACCTTCCTATCCTCATTAAGGATGTGACCATGACAGTGAAGCTACTAGTGTGCCATGATGACGACCTGATAGAACCCCTAATCCTTGGCCAAGATTGGCTATACGATCACTCAGTGGACCTAAATCTTAGACAAGGCTCCTTATAGATTGGAACCTTAGAACAGAAGCAAGTGATACCGCTTGACTTCCCTAACGGCATTCCGATTGAGGTTGGTAACCCTAGACCCTATGAAACACATGCGACGGAAGACCGGAAGATCTTGGGTCAGACCAGTCACGTTACGTCTACTCCAACCCACTCGGGCTTGGGTAGGGACAATTGTCAATCAGAAGGACGACAGGAGATCTTCCCTGGGGCTTCCTACAAACTAGAAGGGGCAGCTACCCAACTGCTAGGGCAGATGAACACAATCAGCGGTCAGGTGGGTTGCATCAGCGGCCAAATGAGCACAACACCCTGCGGTGCTCATCCTTCCAAACTTGCTGCGGACTGGCCTAGATTAAAGATAAAGAACGAATCACTTCCTAATGGGCAGGTCACGCAAGTGTTGGATCTCCCTTCTTTTCCAAAGCAGAGCGTCCAATGGACCTCTCAAACCCAATCACGAACAAGTCAACCACAACAGAGGAACCCAGACCGACGACATCACCAGACAAGGCAAGGAAAGCAGCAGTATCAACATCACAGAACAAGTGGCACGAAACAAATATGGGTGCCAAAAGGACAGCAACCACAGGCTATTGGCAACACTGCAGTCGAGAACAGGACAAAGTTTCAAAAGAAGAAGAGTCAGTATCCAAAGTCCCCTCGATCTTCTTCTACAAGTACAAATACTCGACAGATTTGGATCGCCAAGAAATACCTTATCCATAGACCCACACCCATGCAGATTTGGGTACCCAAACAATGTATTATATCCCAACCCTCAAGCCATGTAATATATACCCCTCAGAAACCTTTTCATCCTTCAATACCACCAAACCCGATACCACTTTTTGTACCTCAGCAGAAACATACCACCCACTCAAAGACTCTTAGGAAATGGATACCGAAACGTATCCAGACGTCTTCTTGTGACCCATTATCTAACAATTTTCCCACCCCGTTTAAACTCCACCCCTGTAATAATTCACCCTCAACCAAACCTTGTATAAATTCACACACCATAACCCCACATCATGCATAATAAAAGCTCATCAAGAAATGTATGCATAATCTGCCCATGTAGGTGTCTAGAGACCTGCATTAGTTTTGCAAATAATCATTGCACAAATCACTTCATGACGCTTGGCTACACGGGTTACACATCGGTTATGGAAAGGGATTGCGGTCTCACCTTAATGGGAACTCATGTTTGGGCCAGAGCCGGCTTCACGGAGTATTTCAGTGATCCTCTACCCAAACCTGACTTTTATAGGTGTTATTATTTAATCACCACTTTGCTGGCCTCAGAGAATAAGGACATCCCAGGAACCTTTATTTTGCCTTCTTTAGTGGATGATCCACCTTACAAAAGATTTTATCTTTCGAAGGATTTAATCAGGGCTGCCATCAAGATTCATGGAACACACACTCCAACGGAGAAAGAACGGCTAGTCTCAGAGCAGATGAAGCGTGGTGACGTAACTAAGTGGGAGGATATTTCTACTATAACACCTGAGCTCTCTAAGCCATTACGGATATGCATGCAGCACTTTGCTTTCCCAGCTCAGGATCGTTTTACCATGCCCCACAAGAGAATCTGGTTTGGATTGTACTCAGCATGTACTGGACCGCAAACAGTTGATCTAGCCAGCTGGATCATTGATCAGCTCTATTTGGCACAACATAGATGGGAGAGAAAGAAGGTAATCAATGGATGCTGCGCCCTCACCAGGATCATATATATGTGCTTGGCATATGATTTACCCATCGAGCGTGCCATGACGAGTGAGGAACTGAAAGCATTTAAAGGCACCACTAGGAAGGCTAGAAAGTCTAGCAAAGGCAGAGCCGGAAAGCGGATGAGAGGTACTATTCCGTGCCTACAAGTCCCAGAATCACCCTCTCCACAACCATCTCCAGAGCAGTCACCAACAGCAGCCACTCCCACAGTACAACCTATTCGCATAAGGTTATCTAGACCAGTGGTAACGGAGGGCACCACCAGTACTGTCGCACCCCAAGCAGCCACAACCACAGAACCTATCAACACAGCAGCTGAACTTCCCACCACTATCGGTGCGGAAGCTTTCTCTTTTCCAATACCGCATTTAGAACCAGGACAAGCAGAGCCACTGGACCAAACCTTTGATTTTGAGATGCCCGATGCATTCTCCAATCAGTTCCAGTATTCAGAAGGACACTTGTTTTCTCAAGAATTTGAAAGGCCTAACTACCCTACCACACCCAGGGATCAGCCACAAGGACAGATCGTGTCCAGCTCTGATGACGAAAGAACAGCAACCGATGACAACGAAGGAGACGACGAAGCTAGCCAGGGAACACAGGAATCCCAAGAGCATGAACACACGGATGGCCAAGGCCAACAAACAGACACACATGGCGATACAAGTACCCATGAAGACGAAACTTACGAAGCAGCAGCTTACACACTGGCTATCAAGAAGTTGTATAGAACCATGGAAAAAGTTTGGGCACGCAAGAAGCTGACAGAGGAAGAGAGCCAAAAAATAATAGAACAAGAACTTGTCACAGGCGGATTCGAGGATGCATATATCAAAGGATTCAAAGAATTAGTCCAATCAGTAGGCTCCAACGAGGCACTCAGGTACTTGCAACGAAAGCCACTGCCACAGTTTGACCCCCGCAGAGTACGATTACTTTCAAAGCCCTGCGAATACATTCGTGTACCAACCGGAGCACAATCTTCAGAACAAGCCAGGGAGGCACGCCTCGTCCCCGAAAGTTCGGTGGCAGTTGAAACCATCTTTGTAGATTCCCCACCCCGCGCTACAGCTGTACAAACCTCAGTAGTCACTGAAGTACCGACCACCCCAACCGCTCCTCTCTCACCACCCGTCCATCCAGCCTCCCCTCCTCACCCTCCTTCCCCCAGACCAACATCTCCATTCGCCGGTGGTGTTGCAGAAACCGTCTTTACGACCACTCACCCCACAATTCCCGCGCCCATTAGCCCTACTCTACCCCTTCCCACACCCACCTTTCTATCCAACCCATTCCTTCATCAATCTTTTCCATCTTTCCCCACAACTCCAAGACCCCTCTTCCCATTCCCCCCGCCGTTAACCTTCTCCCCCGTCTCACCTCCCCGACCCACTGTAACCCCTCTTTCCCCTTTCCACCAAGCTCCTCCAGCCAGCCCCCCTTTAAATTACCCCTCAACCTTTGTAAATCCCGTATTTACACCAGCACGAGCACCGACGATCACACCCATATTCACGGTCACCGCACTAGACACATCCACTGACATGGACATCTCACCACCCACTGCATCATCACTACCTTCACTCACGGCACAAACACTTTTAGGCACATCACAATTTTCAACAATCACTACATCATCCACCTTCCCATCCCCATTCCCCGTTCCCGTTGCATCTACACCAACTGCATCTTCATTTAGCACCCCGTTAATACTATCACCCATTGTAGATAATGCATTCCGACAGATGTTCATGTGTATGACGCAAGTAAGAGATGAGTTCACATCTCTTGGTGATAATTATCAGCAGCTGCAGAGGACAACCAATGACCTACAGTCGCAGCTTAATTTATTGTCTATTGAGAATGCCTCTCTGAACACTCGCTACCAGGAATTACGCGAGGCATATCACAAATTGGAGCTAGAAAGCAAAGAAAAGACCAAGGAAGCCACTGCTGACTTGGATAATTTATTAAGAGCCCAGACAGTCCGCAATGCAACGCTAACACGAAACATGGGCTTACTAAGAAGACACCTAGCCGCAGCAAAAGAGGAGAACCAGAGACTCCAAGAGCAGAATAGAGAGAATTTGGAAGCGGCATTGGACCATCCAGAACAACCCTTAAGTCCTAGCAGATTCAAGGCAATCCCATCTGAAGCAATGAAGTTGTTGCTAGAAGACCATGTTAGACTGCTCGAGGACTATGATCGGATGAACGAAGAGCACCAGAAGTTAAAGGAAGATCACAAGCTACTACAGCTCAGAGAACCGGCACCACAACAAGTACAAGTAGCAGCAGAATTACCAGAACCTGTGGACCCCTCTCTTGAACTCCTAGAGGAACTCAACTCATTACGGGCCCAGGTAATCACTCTCCAGTCAAGAATTGACGTATATGAAGCGCCACCATGGCCCGACTCCCCACCGGAGATCCCAGTTGACGAAGAGAACATAACTATTCCGGTGGAGGAAACATTTGAAGAGGCGTACGAGCCACAGCCCATCCCAGGCGGACAAGTCACGGCTGAAGGCCAGATGACGTACGAACTTCTGACCCCCGCGTGGATGAAGACTATTGAGGAAATTGGAACAACGCACTCAGCTAGAGTCGAGGCCCATCTACATGCTATGGCCATGATCGAAGAAAGAATTTTGCAATCTCCCTACTTTGCTCAATTGGCCCCACGCAGGTACATATCCGGGCATGAGCTTCAATACAAACCTTACTTCATGCTAATGGCCGAATACCAGCTGGCCATAGAGAAGCGAACTGGCAAGAAACCATCACATGCAACTCAATTCGAGCCTGAAGACTTGCCACTGGATGCGCAACAAGGCACTATTTATCAACCAGATTGGCGTACACGTCTTTTACAGGAGTACCCTGAAATGATGAGCACATGGGTTAAGGCACCTTTACATTTGAAGTACAATCGGTGTTGGGGACCAGTGCCACGACGCCGCTCCTGGACTGCCTTCGCTATCAAGGTACAAAACAATAAGCAGTGCCAAGACTGGCTGAACTACCCATATTTCAGGCCACCTACAGGATCACCGACAATTGGCTACATGATGGCAACGATTCGTCACTGGCTCCCTCGCTTGAGATATATGGATGATATCGCAGCGCATATGACTGTCAAGATCTTTGACATGATGCAAATGACATTTAAAGTCTTCCGGCGAGTCAAAGAACCCCATGTTAATACCCCGGGCTTTGAGCATGGCAACTTAGATCTCGCATATGACATGAGTATGACGCCATCGCTACGGGTTTGTTATGCCTGGCACTGCAGAATAAAGTACCTACCGGCGTGCTACAAGCAGACATTCGAAGAAATGTTCACCACCGACTTTTGGGAATACCATTCAGAGGTATTCATCAGCAGGCCTACACATTTATTACAATTATTTGCCTGTGAACGAATGGTCTATTCCACTCACTATCAGCTCCCGCCACCGGAAGAACCGCAACCAATCGACTGGGAGAAACTCGAGGCAGACCTGGCCCGAGGCATTCGTATCTCCGAGCACACCCTCGCTCAAGACCTCCTACAGAACTATATCCGGCAGACCTCACAGCAAGGTTCTGTCAGGGACGACAGAAGCGAGAGGGAGGGGGGTGTTGGAAGCAGCCAGAGGCACAGACGCCACGGAAGCATGTAACGACGGAGCAGGGAGCCAGTCGGATAAATTTCTCAAGTAAATATGTTTTTTATCACTTTTCAAAACATTCAACAGTGATTTTTATCACTAATTGTAACATATGTAACATAGAAAACCCCATTTTGTAATCCATAGCTCCATTTTGTGCAAGCCGAGGAGTCCTCGAGCTTGAGGAGCTTAGGTAGAACAAGCGTATCAATTTTCGTTATTTTTAGACATCGTTTACCCCTCCAAATAGCATCTAGGACCTAATTTTTAACTATGCCGGTCACTAGATGTGAAACCGGTCAAAACTAGTCTAGAAACTATAAAAAGAGCTAGAGAGCTCATTTTTGAGGTTGGTTCATGTTAGCTAGTGTGAGCTTAGAGCTATTTTGAGCTTGTAAGAGTGTTCTTGAGTAATAGAGCTAATTTCCCACCTTCCATTGTGTCTTGCTTGTCTCTTCATTGTGTGTGTGTATGTGTGTGTGCATCTTGATGCTTCTCACCTTCACTCTCACATCATCTCACATTCACGATCTTCATATCACTCCTACCTCTTCCGCGGATTGACATTAAGGAGGTGAAGCTTCTTAACGTGGTTCTCACCATTGTGCTAGAGCAACAGGAAGTCTTCAAATACTTCAAGAAGGCTCATATTATTCATAAAAGATAGCAAAAATACCACCTGAGTTCTAGAACATGGTGAGTCAAATTAGTGAGTCACAAGGGAGCTGTAGTGGTGTCCTAGTGGAAGGTCGATGTGGCTAGTTCTCAAAGTCCATCAATACTTTGCTTATTTGAGCACTTGAGTCATGTAATACCTCCACCCAAGTGTCTAACACAAATTTAGATGTATTAGGAAGGTTTTAGATTAGTTACTCATGCTATAAAAAGAAGAGAAAAGTTGTGATCTTGTGGGAAGTCCAAGAGAGGCATATGTGTATCTCTATACTACTGTAGTTTTGTATGCAAAGATTGCAGAGCTTGTATCTCCCTCATTATATATCCAAATTACATGTTTGATAGCTCATTTGAAAGCTCTTACTGTCTACTTTCTTCCTGTAAATTTTCATAATCATTGGATGTGTGAGCAAAGATAAGTACTCTCTGCAAGTAGTGTGTGTTCTCTGGTTTCACCTCTGTTGAAGGTCTCCATTAAACCTCTAACTTGCAGAGGTCATATCTCCTTGTGTATTTATCCAAATTGAGTGTTCTTTGGCTCATTAGAGAATAGTAAGCTCTGCAAGCATGAGTGGTTTTCTGTGATTAAGTTTGTGAGAAGGTCAACTTGTTCCTAGGGGGTTCCACCTACTTCTTGCTATATTTTCGAGGTCAATAAACTCCAACAGGGATTCCTAATGTGACAAAGCAGCTCATGATTTACAAATGTGGAGCTTGCCAATTTGACAAAGCTCATAGGCAACCATTCAACAGGAAAGGATACATCCATGAAGATTCTTTGGAGCTTGTACACACTGATGTGTGGGATCCTAGCAAAGATCCATCCATCTCAAGCTCAACTTACGATGTCTCTTTTATTGATGACTACAGTAGGTGGACAATTCTCTATTTTATGAAGCACAAGGATGAGGTGTTTACATGTTTCAAGAAATATTTGGAATTAGTGGAAAACCAAACAGGAAGGAGCTTGAAGAAAATCAGGTCTGATGGAGGTGGTGAGTACTTTTCACATGAGTTTGATCTATTTCTATAGGACAGAGGCATAAAAAGGGAAGTAACAACTAGGTATAACCCTAAATTGAATGGAGTGGTAGAGAGAAGGAACATGCTAATTGTTGAGGCAGCTAGGTCTATGTTAAATGAGAAAAAAATACCTAATTATTTATGGGCAGAGGCTATTTATACAACCACCTATTTGGTTAACAAGCTTCCATCCAGGTCATTGGATGGTATGATACCATATGAAGCTTGGAATGGCAGGAGACCCTCATTGGATCATTGCAAGATATTTCGGTGCATTGCCTATGCACACATCCGATCACAAATCAGAGGGAAACTTGACCTTAACGTTGAGAAGTGCATATTCATTGGGTAGATCAAAAGGGATATAGACTTTATAATCCCACTAGCAAGGCATTCATAGTTAGTAGGGATGTAGTGTTGGATGAGAATAATTCTTGGTTTGAAGATTATTGCAAGAAATTAAAATTACCATATGATTTGGAAAATGATTTTTCAACCCTAACTCAAGAAGACCAACACCAAATAGAGGATATCAAATCAGAGGATGAGGAGTAGATTGGTTTGAAATCTTGGAAGTCAAGAGGCAAGCTCAAATACAAACAAGTAGAGGATCTAACCAAGTCTTCCAATCAAGCTTTAAGGAGATCACAAAGAGAAAGTAAGAAGCCCATAAGGTATGGATATGATACATCTTTAGTCACAAAGAACTATGTATACATCACTAAAGATTCAATGGTAGAAGAGCCTTCTTCATTTGAAGAGGCTAAGAAGATGAAAGAGTGGATAGAAGCTATGTAGGAGGAAGTGGAAGCATTGCAAGAAAACCACACTTGGGACCTAGTTCCCAAGAAACCAGATATGAAGATAATTGGTTCAAGGTGGATATATAAAGTTTAAAAGAACTCTGATGGTTCTATAAAGACGTACAAGGCAAGACTAGTGATGATATTGTTATTACAGATAATGGTTATGATGGTATCAAGCAGGTCAAGACTCAATTGGTAAAGGAATTCAAAATCACCGATTTAGGGTTGTTAACCTATTTCCTTGGCTTAGAACTTCTGTATATAGATTCAGGTATATCCATCACACAAAGGAAGTACATACATGATATGTTGGTAAAGTTTAAAATGAAGAACACTCAAGATGCAGGTATTCCTATGGAGATCAATCATAAGCTAAGTTCACATGAAGGTGAACCACTTGATCATATTACAGGGTATGAACAACTTATGGGTAGTCTTAATTATGCTACTTTGACAAGAGTAGATATTGCATAGGCTGTGAGTACATTTAGTCAATTGATTCACATTCCAAGGAAGCCACACATAGAAGTTGCAAAGAGGGTTCTTAAGTACCTAAAGGGTACAATGAATGAGGGATTATTCTTCACTTCTGACATAGATAGAAAGTTATATTCTGATGGAGATTGGGTTGTCTCCAAGGATGATAGGAGGAGCACTTCAGGGTACCTATCTTTTGTACGATCAAAACTCATATCATGGTCATTAAGAAGCAACCAACTCTAGCCTTATCTTCCACAGAATTAGAGTATAGAGGTTTGGCAAATCCATCTCAAGAAGCCATGTGGCTTAAGCAATTGTGTGCATATTTGAAGATATATTCCTACACTTCAACTATCTTTATAGATAATACTAGCTCACTTCATTTTGCTACTAATCTTGTGTACCATGCCAAGACTAAGCACATTGAAGTGCACTATCATTATGTTAGGGAGAAATTGCTAAGAAAGGATATTCAATTAGCATATGTATCAACTCATTCGCAATGTGCTAATTTACTTACCAAAGCATTGGATGGAACAAAGATGAACAAGTTCAAACTCATGATTGAACTGCAAGAAATCAAGGAGCAATGAAGATCAAGCATGTTAGGCTTGAGGGGGAGCTATTGGTGCAATTAAACCCAAGACTACAAACTTGATCACTTCACCTAAAACTTGATGTATTAGCATAGCACTTCGGAAGCTCATATGTACAACCTCTTGTAACTTTGAGTTTAATTACTTAATGTAAAAGATCAATAAACCCACGAGGAGTTAGGATGCATCTGTTTCATATAATTTGGTAGCTGAAGTCAAGAGGGAATCAATCCTATAGTTTAGGATTACTTTTAGGTGGATATTTGAATTCAAATTGAAATCGTTGACTCGAACAAAAGCTATAAAACATGAGAAGAAAATTACTACATGTATCTCAAGGTTTAGAGATCATTTTTTAGGTATCTCCATTGAGAAGAGGAGATCACCTCATAGCTCTCTCATTCTACACTCATTGAGAAATGCCTTATTGCCAATGACTTTGTAATTTTACATGATTTAGTCATTACATGTTCATTACTTCCTACTCTCATATCTCTATCACACTTCCTCAGAACAATGATTTTGTCTGAGCTAGTTCTCACTGTGTAGTGAATCATTCATCATACAATTTTTTCTTCAAGGTTTCATCTATAATGGTTCGCTTGATCGTCAGATATTCATCAAACGCTACTCACTCGTCTATGCCTATCAAGGCCCATAAAAGTCTAGGTGTGTGCTCAGATTGCTAAACATAATTCTATGCATATGGTTTATCATTTTAAATGATTCCACTCATGATTGGTAGCTTGTTAAGCTAGTTGAAGTTCCCCAAAAGGAATTTTACTAATTGCTGCTATACTTAGAGAATTGAGTAAAACACTAAGCAGGTGTCTTAACCAAAATAGCAAGTTTTCTGCATTGGATCATATGCCTATGTATGTGTTTTGATTTTATCATTTGTGCATCATCTTCCAAGGAACATATAGGATCATTTATGCTTATTAGCTAGCTAAGGAGGCCCACAACACTCTTCAATCATCACTTATAGTAGGTGTGAAGAAGGTTTTGGCTACAACAACTCATCTCTTGTGATTATCCACCATCTCCTTCAACAATTCATATGGTGCTATAGATAGTAATTGTTGCATTGCAAATCATGTAAGTCCAATTAAAATAATCCATGTCGTGGCTAATCAACTATTGGATGTGAACAAGATATCTGATGAGTTGGAGGAACTCTATGATGTGGGAGTTATCATTGATGCTGAGAGATGAGAATTCTTCATGGGGGGACGAGAAGGGAAGGAACCTTAGGAACATCAAAGGGATTAGGTGCAGTGTAGGGTTGCATAGGAGAACCAACAAGTGACCAATTGGGACTCTAAGGGGGAGCATTGAGAGAGGGTGAATAGTTGGGAGAGGAAGGGGTGGTAGCTTTAGGAGACAATGGAGGCAGATAAGTGTTGAGATATCAAGCTTCACATGTGATGATCCTGGATGACACGTGTCACTTTTTTATTTCTTTGATATTTATAGTGGTGATGTCGATATATGTCAGGGATACTTCATTGAGCTTTACTAGATTATCTATCGAGAGTGATGGCACATTTGTTTTCTTGTCAACTAACTCGTTCGCGAACATTAGGATTTTCTTATGTACCATTCTTTATATATTGCACTTTTTGTATTGTTGTTTTATTCCTTTTATGTAATAGAAGAAGAAGAATGATGATTCTTATTTGCCTCCATTTGTGTTTGTGCTCCTCTTTGAGTGTGAGAGGGTGTGAGTGAGCTCTCTTCCTTATCTCCTTCCTTGTGAAATGGTATGAGAGACAATCTAGCTGTAGAGAGCTCATGGAGAATGGTGAGAGTGAAGAGTACATGAAAAGACATGGAGAAAGTGCGATTCACAAATGGCCTCAATTTTCTATGAAAATTACTGTGAAGGTCAGTTTTAGAAATTGTAAGTTCTATCCTATTTGACAACACTCAAACATTCCAGATCTAGAATTTCAAGTGATTTGGTGTACTTTTGATACATGAAAACTAAGATTTTCTAAGATCAAACTATCACATCATATTGCGACATTGTTCAAACCATACTCCTTGTAGTGTTTTTGTAGTGTTGTGAATTGCTACAGAATTGTTATTCAAACACGGATGGAATGAGTCAATGTATGAGCAATAAGCAGGACAAGAGAAACTTCCATGCTTGGAGATTCAAAATGATGAATTTGTTAATGTGAAAAGGCTACGAGAAGTACATCGAAGTAGGGAACAAAAACACTCTGCACTTACTAGAGAGGAAGCAGATTACGGACGAGTTAAGAGCATATGAATAATGGAATCAAGCAGCAAAAAAGGTAATGTCTTCGCTATCTGTTAGAATATAGGATAGCATGATTGGGCACATACAAGATGCCAAAACTATGAAAGAGGCTTGGAATAGTTTGGCATGTTGGCATGAATGTAGAGGCTGATGATAAGGTGGAAGTGTGCCTTTATGGTGTATAAAAATGGAGAAAAGTGGCATGTTGGTAAGTGACTACACCTTGAAAATCAAAAGCATATGTGATTTACTTGCATCTATTGGAATGAATGTAGATGTTGATGATAAGATGGAAGTGTGCCTTTGTGGTGTAGAAGCTACATATAAGAAGTTCAAAACTTCTATATAGGCCATGGAAAATATTTTGAATTTTGCTGATCTAATGTCCATGCTGATTATTGAAGAAATGAATCTTGGTGAAAACTTAAACTCCTAAGGAAAATCTAGTTCTGAGAAGGTATTCTACTCTGGTAGAGGAAGAGGAAAAGCTAGAGGTTTTGAAAGTGGAAGAGGAGATAGTAAACAAGACCAAGATCAACATCAAAATCATGGAGGACGTAGAGGAGAGTTTCAAGGCAAGGGGAGCCAAAGAGGCCACATCAAATTCCAAAGAAATTATTCAGTTAAAGACACTAAAGGATGCTCAAATTGTGGTAATCCCGGAGACTTTGAACATGATCGAGGTTGAAGAATAAAAATAAGAAAGACAACAAAACAACTATGCATCCACAAGTGTAGTTAATTAAGAAAAGTTGTTCATGGTTCAACATCATATGATGAATACAATGCCTGCTCATGGTTTGAAATCAAATAGTAATGTTTGGTATGTTGATTCGGGTGCTTCAAATCAGATGATCTGTCATGTAGAATAGGTTGAAAAGATTTCTCATTCCAACATAAGTTGAAACAGTGATGACACATCACATCCTATCAAGCATATAGGAAACATAGTAGTATCTATAACAGATGGGAAGGTAAAACATCTTGCTGATGTGCTGCAAGTTCCCAATATAACAAAGAATCTGGTTTATGTTGGAAAAATGGTTGAACAAGGATTACGAGTTAGGTCCAATGTTGATGGGTTATATGTAGAGGAGTAGAAACAAGATGGAAGATTGATTGCCAAAGGAAACTAAGTGGATAGGATCTTCACCGTAAATGTGAAAATTCCTTACAGAATGTAGCCATGTCTACAAAAGGTACAGGACTTATTCTTGATATAGAGATATGGCATAAAGAAATGAGACATGCAAATTTGAGAGGACAAAATTGATGGATTCAAAGGAGATTGTCAATAGAATAACAAATTTCAAGGTTGCAAAGATGCAAAAGGTATATGCAACATGTTCATTTGGTAAACGGTCAAGAGCATCATTTTTGAATGACATGCACATTTGTTAGAATGTTCTAGAAATAGTACATATAGATGTTTGGGGTCTTGCAAAGACCACATCTATGGGGGGTTGCAGGTTTTATGTTACTTTCATTGATGACCATACATGACGAGTACGGGTATATTTCATGAAAGAGAAAAGTGAGGTGTCCGCTCACTTCTAGAATTTTAAGGCTATTGTGGAAAAGTAGATAGGGAACTATATTCATACATTAATATCTGATGAACGAGGTGCACATAGATGTCAAATGATTTTAGTAGCTTTCTAAAAATTCATGGAATTTGATGACAATTTTTGTGAAGGTACACACCACAATAGAAGGCATTGTTAATCACAAATACAAAGATACTGCAAAAATAGCGAGAGCCTTGATGACTAAGAAGAATATGCCTCATTGTTATTGGATAGAAGATTTACACACTGCTATATACATCATGAAAAGAACTTAGACTATTGTTGTACATCAAGTTACATATGAAGAGAAGCTTATAGGTAAAAATCCAAACTTAAAGTATTTGGTCGTATTGCATATGTACATGTTCCAGATGAGTTGAGGATGAAGCTTGATCCAAAGGAAGAAAACTGCATCTTCATCGAGTACTTCCTTGATGAAAAAAGGATATAAATTCTATAACCCACTCATAGACAACTGAAGGTAAGCAAAGATGTGGTATTTGATGAAATTTCAAGCCTCTAAGTAGATTCCAAAGGAGTTATTCTTGACTCAAATGAAAAAGAAAATGTTGAAAAATCAAGTGCAGAATCTCAAGTTTTGAGTGGACCTGATGCATCACCAAGCAATAGTTCCAACTCAAATCCATGGAGTTGAAGATTGCATGAAACTTTTTGTCCAACAAATTCATGAACAACATCAATGAAAGATAAAGAAAATCTTTCTACCAATAGTAAAACATCTACAAGTTTTCAAGAAATTGATGGAGTTCCAAGCAACTCAAAAAAGAGCCTTGATGAGGAGCTTGGATTGCCCTCTATGAGCACTCCAAGAGTAAGAAAGGCACATGTAGATGATACAAGGAGAAGTGACCCACGACCAAGAAGATCTCGGAGGATGCAAATTTGAGTGCAAAGATTGATGTATGATAGTTACATGGCTCATCATTGTGCCTACATGACCAAGGTAATACAAGATGTTGAAGCTTCTTGTTTGAAGATGCAATTGGAAATGTAAATTGGGAGAAAGCTATGGATGAGGAGATGGCTACAACGTATGGAAATGAAACATGAAAACTGGTTCCATTGCCGCAACGAAAGAAACCCATAGGCTACAAGTGGGTTTACAAGGTAAAACACAATGTTGATGGTAGCATAAGCAAGTATAAAGCACAATTAGTAGCAAAAGGATATGCACAAACATATGGCATTGATTATGACAAAACGTTCATCCTTATAGCTAAAATGTTGACTCTCAGAGCACTTGTTGCATTACCTACAGAAAAAGGATGGACTTTGCATCAGATGTGAAGAATGCTTTCTTACATGGTCAGTTGCAGGAACAAATATACATGGACTAGCCACAAGGATATGAGGATTCAAAGCACCCAAAATATTTTTGCAGGCTACAAAAGGCTTTGTGTGGGCTTGAACAAGTCACTCATGCTTGACATGCAAGGAGTTTTTTATTACTTAACCACTAGTGGGTTTTTTATGTGTGATGTAGATCATTCACTATATGCAAGGAAGGATGACGATGGCATCATCATTTTGGCTATTTATGTTGATGACTTGTTTTTAAGTGGTGCTAATGAAGAAAGCATTAAAGAGGTAGAGAAACTCCTTATGTAGGAATTGGACTTGAAAGTCCTTGGTGTGTTACAGTATTTCTTGGGCATTGGGATTATACACATAGAAACATGTATAGTAGCATTTTAAACATCCTTGTTAGAGATGCTGCTTGCGAATTTAGGTGTAGAAGTGCAAAAGCCTATCACCATCTATTGTGTAATCTTAGCAGCATACAATTAGCACAAAATCCTCCTTTTCATGCTAGAACAAAGCATTACGAGGTGCACTATCATTTCATTAGGAAAAGGGTATTAGCTCGTGATATTGACATTGTTTATGTGAGGATAGATGAGCAAGTTGCTAATATTTTCACTAAAGCACTTGGACCTAAGAAATTGAAGAGGTTTCGAAAGATGTTTGGATAACAGGACATGATGTTGAGCTTGAGGGGGAGTGTTGAGATATAAAGCGCAACATGTGATGATCCAAGATGACACATATCACTTTTTTATTTCTCTAATATGTAAAGTGGTCATGTCAATATATGTTAGGGATACCTCATTGTGATTTACTAGATTTATCTACTATGAGTGATGTCATATTTTCTTTTCTTTCCAGCTCACTCATTCATAGACATTAGGATTTTCCTTATGCACTATTCATTATATATTGCACTTAATTTATTGTTGTTTTAGGCCATTATGTACTTTAAGAAGAAGAAGAGGAAGAAGAAGAAGAAGAAGATCATTCTTCCTTTCCTCAACCTGTGTTTGTGATCCTCTTTGAATGTGAGAGTGTGTGAGTGCGCTTCTTCCTTAACTCCTTCCTCGTGGTAGTTAGGAGTGGCATCCATGGCATCGACAACATTATGTGGCTGACCAGTAGGTGATGGAGTGGGAAATGTGTGTCCGACATTGGATGATCTAGCAAGGAAACAGGAGTTGTGGGAAGGCGGGATGTAGGGGGTTGTTGTGTGGAGTGGAAGGATGAGTGAAAAGAATCCTCAAGGGAGGATGGGAGGATCACCTTAGTTGCATCAGATGGGTGATAGCAATTTGATGGCCAGAAGTAGAGGGGCTGGCCACCATGTTATCTTTAGTGTTGGAGCAAGTCTATGACAAGCCTAAGTATTGGCTTGAGTCCCACAAATTCAAAGAAGAAGCCTTAAAATAAAGACAATGTAGAGTTCACTTGTGAACTACCTTTTGTAACTTTTGAAGACTTTACTTAATGTAAAAGTGAAAGAATCTTAAGTGGTTGAGTCCACTTGATAAAAAAGGGAAACAAGAACCACAAATTCTTGATTTGTGGTAGATAGAGAATCAAATCAATCACTAATTGATTGGAGAGTGATTGAGGGAAGTTAGCCTCCCAAGCTCAACTATAAATAGATGGAAGCTTTAGTCATGGTTAGAGAGACCTCAGAGAAGACCTCAAAGAGCTGAGCTTTATTCCATATCAAGGTGTGATTCTAAGGCACACATATGTATCCGTAAGTCCATTGTATTTTACAATCAATATACTTTCATTTTCATGATCATTTGAGTTCATATTTCCATGTTCTTGTGAAGTGTACTACTCACTACTATATCTCTCAGTTTTCTCACTCAGATTGCAGAGATGCATTCTCTGAGCTTGGTGCATCTTTGTCATTGATTTAACTTGGTACATTTAGCTCTATAAATCTACTATAGGCTTACCATTTTTCATATCATTTGGGTTTTCAAGCTTCAGTTATGTTTAGTTGAAGTCAACCCTACCTATTCATTTTCACTTCTCTGCTAGGTACCCAACTTTTGTACTCATCTTGTTAGATGTGTTTCTTAGTGTGTACTTACCCAAATTCAATGCTTTAAAGCTTGTTGGATTGAGCATAGGTCTAGTATAAGCATACAGATTTTCATAATCATTGGACTCTTAAATATTGAGTTATGATCATTTTTTTGCTCACTGGTCTCATCATTATAGTAGCCCCTGAAAATCGGGATGATATCATCACTTGTTAAACATTATTCTCAGTGTGTGGCTCATTATTTTTTATAAGACTACTTTTTAAAGTTAGCGCTTTATGTTAATTAGACATCCCCAAAAGGAATTAAGCTAATTGCTATTGTGCTTAGAGAATTATGCAAAACACTGGTTGTGTATGAACCAAAATAGCAAGTTCTTCACCTCTGAGCTAACTCCAACTTATGTGTTTTGATCTACCTTTTTGAGAGTGATCTTCCAAGGTACATAGGGTGTCTAATACATCCATTGGAAATCTAAAAGGGCCCACCACATACTCCTGGATTTCATTTTGCTGGTGTAGATCAAGGATTTTGCAATACCTCTTCATCTTCAAGCACATACCTATCCATCTCTTCACAGTGGTATCAGAGCTAGGTTGGACAACATGGCAGATGGATTTCCTTCATCAATTGACAAATTGGATAGAGATAACTACTCAACTTGGTCATTAAAGATGAAAGCTTATCTCCAAGGTAAAAGTTTATATGGTTATGTGGCTAGCGATGAAGTTATGCCAAGTTTCAGGAACAAAAGTCAACCAACACAAGAAGAGCAAGAAAGATTGAGCACATGGTGCTCCAAGGATGCACTTGCAAGGTCTTATGATGGCAGCCATTTGCTTTTCGGAGTCTTCTTCTTGCCTCGAGTTTCTTTGTCTTTTCCCAAAGCTTCGTTGTCTTTAGTCGTTTGCTTTTACTTTTGAACTTGCTTTCTCCAAGAACCTTTATTCTTCAAACACTCTTAAAGAGTTAGTATCTCTTCCAACAAAGTATCAAGTATGAAATCCTTGGGGGGACTTTGAGCTCGAATAGCTCCTATAGTCTTCTTGCAATCCTACGGCTTCAACAAGCCTCTAGCAATCAAGGTGCATCCAAAATTGATGAGGGGACTTCAACAATTTTGCAACCATACAAGAGCACTATGGCTCTGATACCACTGTAGGTATATGAAATACCAAAGCACATGGGGACTGTAGTGGGCCGATTACCCAATAGGATCACAATCTGAATTTTAATTGATTTTAGTTTATCTAGTCCTTCTTCAGTAATTAACCACAACTTCAATACATCATTTTACCATAGCATAACTTGGTCATCGTTCCACAAGATTCATACATAAAGCAATTCATCGAAACTTGAACAGAGTATCATATATATAAGCGGTGCACTCTTCAAACCATAGATCCATCATATAAGCCTTATTGGTATGGTTGCATACATCAAGCATGTATCCAATATTTCTTACAACTAAATATTCAAGATCTCTCTTAGTTCATATACATCAAAACCATGCGATATATAACACTTGATTCACCTGCATAAAGAACAATACTTATCATTGTGACCTTTTGTCTCATATACGACTGAAGAAATGTAGAACATAACATTTCATTCAACTATCACTACATAGAGCAATACTGTGCATTATTCAAGACACTTTGCAATGTATATATAAACTCATCTTTCTAAGTCGTACTGTATATATTATCACCTATTCATGTCTTAATTAACATGGCATATATTGTTCAAGAGATATCTGCACACAACATGTTCCATTTGTATATTCTCTACATGCGAACATATGTCTCCATTTCCTTTTATCTCATATAGCAACCTATTTTACTTATCATGTCCCTGCACATAAGTCTTTCACATCAATCAATATATTGTCAATATTCAGCGGAAGGTAAATGTCTTTAATGGACATCAATCCAATAGTTTAATACTCATATCCTTACGTTTATGAGTCATGTCAAATACTTATATATATGCTATATGCATTTCAGGTACACAGTCTATCTTAAGACTGTAGATATATGACTCACATATGAAATGAATATCTCATCATGAAGTAATTCTCTGTACTGATACCTTGAGTGTAGTCAATGCCTTCCTGCAAGTATTCCCTTTATCACACTTAAGTCACATCACATTGAATCATTGCATCTCAAATCAGAAACTTTATGATATATATGAGCAACCAACATTTATGATTCAAGAAAATTCCATCCTCAATAACCATCAAACACATCAAGATCTGTCATATGCGTTTACATGTGCATTGATCATTGCTTCATATGCGAGCATCATGTGAAAAACTTACATGCATCCATATAACTATTTTATGATCCTATCATGTATGCTTCATCCAACAGCAGGTGACACATGCATATATAAGAATTCTGTTACCCGATTGGATTAGTCCTCTCTTGACGTTGAAGTCAATATGTATGTGCTCCTGGTTCTGCAGCTTCTCCTTCACAGGTATCACCTCTTGAAGTCACGTGAGTATATAGACCTTCCTCCGCTCTTCAATACATACAAGAGAGAGATAGAAAGAGAAAGTAACTCAAGTACAAAAACGTTCATATGATATCTACATAAATAATGAGCTCTCGACAGATACAGAAATCAAACACATCATTGAAGGTGATCAACATATTATCTTGAAAGATCCAACAAAGAGAAAATACTATGGAAGCCACGGTGTTGTACAAGCCACACATGTTCATTCTGCTTTGTAGCTTATATAAGATTTTATGTGACTTGCGGTGGTCTTCAATCAAGTGCATGATTTAAGGAGAATATCATGGAGAAAATGTATAACCTCTTCGGGTGATTTCAGGGGTGAAGTAGCAAGAACAACCTAAACTTTATCATGATGGACTTGTATACCTTGGGGAGAGACGATGTGGCCCAACAACTTGCAAGACAAGACTATAAAGATGGATTTATTTGGGTCGAGGCATAATCTATATCCTTTGCACTTGAGAGAGCATAGCCTTAAATGTTGCAAATGTTCCATATTATGCATACATTGTTGAACGGTACTAGGAGCATTCCTCAAGCCAAACCACATAACCATGCAAGCGGAAACTCTGCAATTAGTAATCAATTTGGTCTTAGGTACATCTTCTTTTGCCATACAAAATTGATTATATCCAATGTACTCATCAAGAAAAGAGTATATTTTATGACCTCCCACTTCATCAAGCATGATGTCTAAAAATGTTAATGAAAGGGGATTTAGAGTGGATGCATTTAATTTTTGGTAATCTACACAGATTCTCAACTCCTTATTTCTCTTCTACGCAATCATAGTACGTGAGATCTGCTATGCATGTTCAATGGAGGCAATGAATCCTACTCATAGCAATCAATCAATTTCCTCATGAACGTTTTTACCATAGTTAGGACTCATTATGTAGCTTGGTTGCTTCATCGTGTGAGCATCTTATTTAAGCACAACTCAGTGCTGATATATATATATATATATATATATATATATATATATATATATATATATATATATATATATATATATATATATATATATATATATATATATATATATATATATATATATATATATATATATATATATATATATATATATATCCATAGTTAGGACTCATTATGTAGCTTGGTTGCTTCATCGTGTGAGCATCTTATTTCAGCACAACTCAGTGTTGATATATATATATATATATATATATATATATATATATATATATATATATATATATATATATATATATATATATATATATATATATATATGGATCTAAGCCCTTCATATCCTTATAATCCCAAGCAAAGACATGTGAAAACGCATTCAAGAGTGAGAGTAAGTCTTGATGGAAAGATTCTTTCATATTAGCAATAATTTTTATAGGTCGAGGATTATCATCATCGTTGAGATGATAGGTGATCAATTGATCTTTTGTTACGTAATATTGGTTGCCCTAATGATCCTTTATGCCTATAAGCCAATTTGGGTGGATATCTAATAAAGCCTCTACCTCCTCACGACAATCTTCTAGTTCACGAGCACTTCGGTGAATAGCACAGGATGTCGAAGACCATTCCTCTAACACATGTTGTAATTCAGCTATGTCTAACGATAGTAAACATTGATTGGCCATGAGAAAGGCCATTTTTTCATCATTTGATAGACCATCCAACATGTGGACAACCTCTAGAATGTAAGGGCACACCAATCTCTCAAGGTCTGAATTCATCAAGAGCGACATTGTATTTATGGTGATTGCACTAAAAGATTAATTCATGGGAATACCAATCCTATAGTAATTTGGCTTGTTTTAGTTTGGGTCTTTTAAACAAAAAATTATAATGAATACTTGACTTAGGTACATTGAGCACAACAAAGTTCATGTGGAACATAAGTGCTTGCAATGTAATAGGAATATTTTGGACAAGTCTCATTGGATGCACTTAGGACTGATCAGCCATGCGCATAAAGAATTTAATGGGTTCAATATTGTTCCCCCTGCGTTTCTTATATAGCATGGCAATTGCTATATTCATGACCAACCCACCATCAATTAAACCCTTAGATATTTGATGATCCTTTATATCACACATTAATTAAAGGAACCACATGATTCACCATTGGTGTAGTTGGTGCCAGAATTGGTTCGACTCCTACATTGTGTTGAAAGTGCTACAAGATGCTTGGAACTAATGTCCGTAGTTGAACCACTGACAAGGTGATTGGTTCTAAGATAATGATATACCATGCCACAATATTGGTATTTTCTTCCAATGGTTTCTCTTTTTGGGGTCTTGATGCTGATATACTTTTTAAAGGTGCATCAAGCATAGGATCATTTAGTAGTTTTGGTGAAAATAGTGAAGGAAAGACTAGGGCTTCCACTTGAGCCCATTTTGTAGCTTTTGCTACCATTTGTTGTTCATTGAAGCTTGATTTGAATGCTTCTACATCTAGTCGTAGTACTCTTCTAGATCATGTTTTTACAATAGTAGCTTCATAATAATGACCATATTTGTCATCAGATTTGTCTATCCTTCTTGCATTTATCATATTCTTGGGCATCCTTGCCATGTCTTTGAATGTTTCCTAATTCATCACCAAATTTATAGCACATTTCATTCCTTTTTTTAGTGGATTTTAGATCTCCTCGATTCTGTCATGATAAATAATTCTTCCCTTGATTTTGTGATAAAAATGGGGATATCTTGGGTATGAAGTCTTATGTAGATGAGGTGGAACATAGTTGGTGGAGGATTCTCTTGGGTCCTATATAATTGCATTCAATGCGAACCAAATTTGCATTTTTGCATTATATGGACAAGTGTCCGTCAAGTGAGTTGTATTTTCACACATGGCACAATAGATACGATTCTTGCATTTAAGACATAAGACTTGTTTCAATGGTTCCTCAGCTTTGTTCTGTCTACTTTGTATCCAATCCAAGTCCTTAGCAAAACCTTTGATTTTGTGTTCTAATTGTAATGCCATTTCTATGATAGCATCCCATGTCATTCCTCCAATATATCCAATTATCATGATTTGACATAACTAGGGATTCAATTTATTACCATTGTGTAATTACATCAGTTAGTAGCACATGTTGCAGGTAATTGCCTTAGATGAGTAAAAAATATGGTCGCATGTTCTTATACTCCTTGATTCTACTTCTTGTTTTTGTTTTATAAGAAATAAACAAATCTGTTTTGGGCTTTTCTTTAACCAATATCTCTATAGAACAGCATCACGTACTGCATCTTTATTGTTGGAAATGATCCAGACTTAGCTGTATCAACCAAAGTTGACTGAAATACTTGGGCTTTATATGCATTGTCATTTAGGTTATCTAATGCACTATAATTAATTTTGAAGGCATGAACATGCATATCTAGTTCATCATCAAGAAATCCATCAAATTCGGCATAGGTCATTCCTGTCGGATACTACCTTCTGTGGGCTAATCCTATATCTGCCAAAGGTCTAGGGCTGAATTCTTCTACTATGTCTACTACTTCTTAAGAGTATGAACTTTTGGATGATACTTGTCCTACAAGTTGTGCTCCTTTTCTTGTAAGTTCTCAATTCAACTACTAAAGGGGTTTTAGTTCACTGGATGAAAGTATTTTTCTACTCCTCCAAAATCTTGGAGAAGTTGTAGAGATTCACCTTTGGATTGGTGCTTTCCACCCCTCAATGGTACTAGTTGGTTTTGGAGGAGGATCATCTCTAATTTTTTAAATTTCCACAACTATTTGTTTATGAAATTCTCTTTGAACAGGTTGATTTTGTTGTGTCTTTTCTCGATAACTCACTATTTCTGAGGCAGCCAAACTTTTTTTGGATATCAAAAATTTAGTGAAAGGTGCGAAAGAATTTTTTGGTATTTCCTACAAATCAAAAACTAGAAAATGCAGATGTTTTGATGTTTTCTTGCTTGGTTCCCTACGATTAGTTACAACTTTCTCATCTGGTATTGTTGTACCTTTGGTCCTACCATGTAGTGCATCTAATGCACTATTCACTCATACAGGTTGCTTAAGACTCTTATAATTTGGGTATGTTTCACTAGATCTTGTTACTAGCATGTAGTTAGCCAAGGACCACTACCCAAAACAATCGTTAGTATTAACCTCTTCGCTTTGTTCTAGTTAAGGATAGGAGTATATCAATGTTAGGTTGTTGGGTGGGATGATCTAGATGATTCTATGTCTGTTAGTTTCTCCACTCTCTCTCCTCTCATATTACTATAAATTGATCACAATACCAAATTACATAGTACCAAATATTCTATATCATTGAACTATATAATGTACGAATAGCATTGTAATACAGTAAATAATATTTTGTGTCACTTGCGATGAATATAAAGAGTTACATATTCTTAACCGAACAAGTTATTATAGAGTTTCCTCACTATTGTGGTAATACCATTACTCTACATCATTCTTTCAATTACATAGACTCTCTAGAATTCCAACGGATACTAGGACAACAAATTAAGATCTATTGTCTTCAATATAAAAGGCAATCAGAGAACTAGATAACTAGATAGATATCCTAAATGCTCAAAATATGCATAGAACAATGTGCCCAAAGCACCAGTACCTAGACACTCTAGCACAACCCAATCATCTCTCTCACAACAAGCCCAAAACAACTTTTCAATAATAGGTGAAAAGTTACATTGTCCAGTCTTGCCTTTTTGGCTCCCATTGTTCATCAAATCTACATCAGCATGCCACAATTACACTAGGGATCGAATTTACAATAATAGTTGGATGTCTAATGGCCTAAAAATATTCGTCAAGTTGTTGGCTAGCTTACTTTTGGTTACTACAAATTGGAATTGCTCAATGAATTTCTTTCTTGCATATCCGATTCTTACTTTGGTTGAGATTATCTCAAACACACCTAGGTACATGATATCAAATGTACTCCTTAAATTTTATGAAGGAGTTAAAGAATGCATCTTTGCCTAGAAGTATCATATCAATGATATCTATCTTCCCCCTTTAAAGATTTTTCATCCTCAATCTTTCAAGAAATTTATGCTTATTCAATTTCCAAATTATGAACCCAATGGGAGCACAGTTTTGTTTTCTTTAAGATTACTAAGCAAGTCACTAGATATCCTTGAGTTTAATCTTCCATTATCTTTATATTTAGTTCCCATACCACCGAATCCACTTTAGTGATAAAAAAAAAAACTAGGCATCCCATAGCATCCAATAAACACTCTCACTTTAGTATAGACAACTTTAGCTCTTACTCAAGGATTGATTACTTAGAAAACTTTCATCTTAGTCTAATCAAATAGCCACATAAATTCTTGTAAGTTATATCCCATTAGGGGAAAAAGTGAGCCGCGATTGGGCCTCATAAGGATTTGGGATTATGGCCATAATTTTTATGATTAAGGAGGCACCAAAAACCACTAGTGGTATTTTTCATTAAAATAACGTTTTTCAATACCTAGCTCAGTCGGATGGGATTCGCGAAGCATTATCACCGTTGGATATTCATCACTGAGGGTCGTGATTTGGTTTGGGGTGTCTGTCACAAACGGACAAACTTGTCCACTTGAGTGCTTTGTGAGTGAAGTCTCTCTGGCAAAAAAGGACAAAAGAATGTGCACAGTCCAGGAGTTCTCGTGGCAAAAAAACGACAAAACTTCCTTATGCTTCAATTGTGTGGGAGACTTTCTAGACCGTCTCATGGGTGATTAATCCAATGCAATACAATCTCATGGATTTTCAACCATTCGATGATAGTAGAAGCCAACGGTTAGGATGAATGCGAAACACATCTCCCATGTAGGGACAAAAAGCAATCATGCATCCGTTTGGGAGGGAAACCACAGCCGTAAGATGCTTCCTATATCCGATGGCTCCAAATCAAATTGCACAAAAATCTGTAAAATCAATGTGAAGCATTGGATTGTGAGGTCTATCCGACGGCATCCATTTGATGTCATGATTGTTTTCATCAATTTAATGAAAACCATTAGATGTGCCTTACATCCAATGGTTGAGTTCACAAGCGACTAATTTCTTTGCAATTTAATGATAGACTTTTGATATTCAAGTCAACCCAATGGCTATGATTCAAATTGGAAAACTCACAAACCACGTTTGACCATGAACTAGTGATTTCTACTCTTGAATACCATCTTTGACCACAAGAAAACAAGAGAACCCTACCCCTAGCCTAGGGGATTAGTGGACTAGACTGTGGCCTATGCTTCATTCTCATTGGTGGATCACTAATCACTGCTTGAGCTTAAAGGCCCAAGGAGGCTTCTTTTTTTCCCCTAATTCTTACCAAGACTTGATTTATACTTGAAAATGACTTTTAAGATTTGAAGTATTTCTTTGATCAGATGCAATCAATAGTATCTTTGTTTATTTATTTGATAATAGAGCTATTATTATCATAGAAGATATTATTTGTTGACATATCTAGGCATCTATCTCAAAGGATATAGCCAATTATGATCTTAGATAATTGGTTACATCTTTAACCATATTGATAAATTGCTTCTTATTCATAGATCACATTTTGGAGGAATGGTATCTAGAGCTTCTTTCAACCCTTTACTATTTTTCTTCTCCAAATATGCACTAACAAGTCATGACTCTTCACTCTTGAAGCTTGAAGGTGGATGATAACACTAATCACGAATAAGGGATATACTTGATATTGATAGCAACGACCTTGCAACACTTGTGGACTTACTTGTCTCATCTATGGTTTGGGGTTCGGGTTTGTGTACATCACATTTTCATCTTCTAGTTTGACCTCATCTTGATATGTGTTATGTTGGAGCAGAACAATCAACAATTAGTGATTACATAAAATCGAGACGTGAAAAAATGATTGGAAGATTGAAGATCAGTTTCAAGAAAGAGGAGATTCAGAAACAAAGTTCTTTTGTACATTACTCTTGTAAATATTTCAATGTATTTGGAAAAAGTAAGACTCGTATATATATATATATATATATATATATATATATATATATATATATATATATATATATATATATATATATATATATATATATATATATATATATATATATATATATATATATATATATACATGTTCATAGTCGTAGAGACAGATATAGAAGAGATAGAGAAGACAATAGATGTGAAGAATAGAAGAATAGGAGAGAATGAGATGAACATTATGCATGTCATCCATCAGATGTATGAAAAATTATGAGAAGAAAAATCTTTCAGAGAATTGCACGTCGATCTTTTCTTTGATTCTCCTTCAGTAGTTAATCTTTTGAGAAATCCTTTTGAACATGTCTAAATCCATAGTTAATCCATCTATGGTTCAAGTTTGAGAGTCCAATTGCAAACAGGCTGAGAGAATTTTGAATAGGAACATTCATATGTAGAAAGTTCTGAATGTCTTCTGAAATAGGCGCAGATTCGATGGTCAAAGAAATGGACAGTGCTCAGTGCATAGTTTAAAGTTTTACACAAATGAGGACTCAAAATTTAAGTTGAGAGGTAAGCCATCTATGGCTACAAGCATTTGATTAAACGGGCTATAGTTTCGGAGAACCATAGCTTAGAAGTTACAGGTGTCAAAGTCGTCATTACAGAGAGACAGTTTTAGACATAGGTACATTGTTTGAGTCATTTCTCACAATCTACTCAAGCATTTGAAGTATTTTAACTTGGAGAAGACGCGCAACTTCTAGGCGACATAGTCAACAAAGTTTTATAAAAAACTTTACATGAATGATCAGTCAATGATTGATTAATGTGCAATAGACTTTTTTTGAGAAGTGATTTTTCACAGTTGATCAATTTCTTGATAGTTTGGTGATTGTTCTTTAAAATTAAGTGGATTCTGAAGTTATTCTTGATATAGAGGTGGTCTAACATCAAGGATAGCTTTTTCTTTTGGAGATTCACACTCTCCATCAGTGGTATCAGAGCAGGTTATATCAAAATTGAGGAAAGGAAGACTTGGACTACTGCAGACATACAAACTTTACATCTCAAAGGATCAAAAGGATAAAGTGTGAAGAAAGATTGAAGGAAGACATATAAAGGTTTTCCAAAGGATCAGAAGGAGCAACATTTGAAGCTAAGGTACATTCATTCTTTATAAGGACTAAAGATTTGAGACTACAGGTGAAGCAAGGATGGGAGACAGTCTCCAAATTGAAAAGTTGGATAGAGAAAATTATCCAGCTTGGTCTATGAGAATGGAAGCTCATCTTATGAGCAAAGATCTGATGGGATATATCACAGGAGAGGAAGAAAAGCTAGAGTTCAGAGATCCTAGTGTTCCAACTAGGGAGGAGCTAGCAGATGTAAAGATTTGGATGAAGAAGGATGCTCAAGCAAGGAGCATAATCTACATGGCAGTGAATGATTATTTGCTTCCTCATATTAGAGGACCTCAAAGTGTAAGTGACATTTGGAATGCTTTGGAAGAGCATTTTCAGAACACAACCAAATCAAGGAAAGCTTCATTATGGGCAGAGTTCACTACCTTCAAGAAGAAGGCTTCACAATCAATATCTGAGTATGTGACAAAGATGAAGGACATTGAAGATTCTTTAGGTGTAGTGGATGAAGATATTGAAGAAGATAAATTGGTAAGACAAATTCTCACAGGGCTAAGAGGAGATGAGAAGTGGAAGCCTTTTATTTTGTCTACAGAACTTTCATTAGATCATTTCACTTCTGATCTAAATCAATTGTTACGACATATGCTAACTTTTGAGAATGATATCAAAGGAGATATTGATAAGAGTGCAGGTCATGCAATGTATTCTAAAGACAAGAAGAAAACTAGCAAAGGAAAGCAACAATCAGTTGAAGATGAAGGTACTCCAAGCCAAGCAAACTTCCTAAGAGAAAGAGGAAGTGGCAGAAGTAGAGGAAGAGGCAGAAATAACAAAGATAATGTCAGAACTTGTTGGATATGTGGTAAGACCAATCATCTATCTCATGATTGTTGGCACAATAATCAAAGCAATGGTAATTTTAATCAGAATTTTAATCAAAGAGGAAGAGGTGGCAGATATCAGAGAGGAAACTTCAGAGGTAGAGGTGGTAGGAATTCTTTTGGAAGAGGTGGAGGAAGAAACTTCCAAAATCAATCATATAATAATACCTACTACAATTATGCATCAGATCAAAAAGAAGATTCGACTCTTATTATGAATGCAACATGTGAAGCCTCACATGAAGACATGAGAGTATTTTATATTGACTCAGGATGTAGCAACCATCTGAGTGGAGACATTGCCTTGATGACTGATCTAGATTATAATGCAATTAATCATACAATCCAAACAGGTGATAATACAAAGCACAAGGTAAAGTCAATTGGTTCAGTCAAAGCCAAAGTTGGAAGCACTCTTTTGAGTAAGGTTTTGTATGTTCCTACAATTCCTAAAAATCTGATAAGTGTAGGACAAATTGTGGACAAAGGATATGAGGTAAGGTTCACTAATGATGGAGTTTATGTTGAAGACCCTAGTCAAGGGTATAAACAGATTGTTACAGGGAAGAAGGAAGGAAGACTCTTCACATTAAAGGTACAAGGAAACGTTGGACATGCTATGTTTGCATATGGAGAGCAAAAGGTATCATAATTGGATCTTTGGCACAAAAGACTTGGACACTTTAATGAGAGAGGTATCAAAGAAATGATAAACAATGGTTCAGTACTTGGATTGCCTAACATTGCAGGTCAACACATGACATACAGATGTGAAGCATGTCAGTTAGGTAAGGCTCATAAGCAATCATACAATAAGCATGGTTTTACGTATTCAGAAAGACTTGAATTGGTACATACAGATGTGTGGGGTCCTTCAAAGGACTTTAGTACAAATGGTTCAAGATATTATGTCATATATGTTGATGATGCTACCAGGTGGATCACAATCTATGCGATCAAAGACAAATCAGAAGTGTTTAATACATTTAATCACTATCATGCATATGCAGAAAGAATTACAGGTCAAAAATTGAAGAGGTTAAGGTCAGATGGAGGGGGAGAGTATTTTTCTAATGAGTTCAGTGATTACTTGTGGAATGCAGGTATAAAGAGGGAAATTACTTGCAGGTACTCTCCTCAACAAAATGGGGTAGAAGAAAGAAGAAATAGGACACTTGTTGAATTTGCAAGATCCATGTTGAAAGAGAAAAATTGTCCAAATTATTAATGGGCTGAGGCTGTAAACACAACCACATATTTGGTTAATAGATTGCCTTGTAAAGCTTTGCAGGGTATGACACCATATGAAGCTTGGTGGGGTAAGAGACCTACCTTGGATCATTGTAAAATATTTGGATGCCTGGCATATGCATATGTGTCATCTCAATTGAGGCATAAGTTGGAGCCTAAAGCAGAGAAGTATGTATTCATTGGTTATGATGACAAGCAGATGGGTTATAGATTGTGGAGTCCATCCACAAAACAATTCCTTGTGTCCAAGGATGTTACGTTTGATGAACAAGGTACTTGGTATGCACGTACATCTAATGTGTATGCAGAAGTTGAAGAAATTATGAATCAGAAGAAAGGTAAAACAAAGGTTCAGATATTTGATGAAGAAGAGAAAAGTGAAATACAAGTTGGAGGTGAAGAAGTACCAACGTTTGATCCAGAATGTGATGAACCAGAAACTTCAAGAAGTGGAGAACTCAGGAGGTCTACAAGGCACAAATGGCAACCTACAAGGTATAGCTATGATACTTCATTCTTGACTACTAAGGATCATGCTTACATGATAAAAGCAGATGAAGATCCATCTACATATGATGAAGCCAAAGGGAAGAAGAATTGGGAAGAAGCTATGCAAAAGGAGTATGATGCATTGATGCAAAATCAGACATGGGATTTGGTTCCTAAACCTAATAGTCAGAAAATCATTGGATGTAAGTGGGTTTACAAAATAAAAAGATTTGCAGATGGAAGTGTGTCTAGGTACAAAGCCAGACTTGTGGTGAAGGGATATGCACAGACATATGGAGTGGACTATGATGAGACTTATAGTCCTGTGGCAAAGATGACAACCATCAGGACACTCATAGCAATTGCTGCTTGCAAAGGTTGGAAATTATCTCAATTAGATGTTAGAAATGCTTTTTTGAATGGTTACATTTCACATGAAGTTTACATGGAGCAACCAGAAGGGTTCAAAGATCAAGTGTATCCAAATTATGTGTGTAAGCTCAAGAGAGCTTTGTATGGATTGAAGCAAGCCCCAAGGGCATGGAATTATAGGCTTGTAAAGTTCTTGAAGGAACTTGGATTTCAAGCATCAAAGGCAGATAGTAGCTTGCTAGTCAAAGCAAGTGAAGATGGATTTATTTATGTTTGTATTTATGTTGATGACATAATACTTACAGGAACAGATGACAAAGGCATACACATGATTAAGAAACAAATGGAGAAAGAGTTCAAAATCAGTGATTTGGGAAATTTGTCATTCTTCTTGGGAATGGAGATTTCATATACTCAACATGGAGTATATGTAACTCAAGAAAGGTATCTAAGAAACTTGCTAACCAAATTTAAAATGGAAGATTGCAAGTTAGCACCAACTCTAATGGAAGTGAATCATAGATTGACTAAATATGGAGGAGAAGAATTCAAAGATATGAAGCTCTATCAGAGTTTGGTGGGTAGCTTAATTTATGCTACATTAACAAGGCCTGATTTGTCATATGTAGTTGGAGTTCTATCTCAATTCATGCATTGTCCTAGAAAGGAACATTGGATTGCAGGACAAAGAGTACTTAGGTACATCAAGGGTACACTCAAAGAAGGGTTGTACTATGGGTTTACTTCAGATACAAGAGTCAAAATATACAGTGATGCAGATTGGGCAGGTAATTTGGATGATAGAAGATCAACACATGGATATTTGTGTTATGTGGGAGATAAGCTAATCTCATGGTGTTCTAAGAAGCAACATAAAGTTGCTCTATCATCCACAGAAGCAGAATACAAAGGCATGGTGGAAGCTGCAAAGGAAGTATGGCTAAAGACACTTATGAAGAGTTTTGATGTGATTCAGAGTACTCCTATCATTTGTGGAGACAATATGAGTTCTTTATATTTGGTAGCAAATCCTGTGTTTCATGCTAGAACTAAACATATTGAAATTCAGTATCATTTTTTGAGAGAGAAGGTTATTGATAAAGAAATTGAAATCATGCATACTCCTACAAAAGATCAACTTGCAGATATGATGACAAAAAGTTTGGATGGACCAAAGTTGCAGAGGTTTAAAGATATGGCAGGAATAAAGAAGATGCATGTAATCACAATTGATGATTGAGGGGGAGCTGTTGGAGCAGAACAATCAACAATTAGTGATTACATAAAATCCAGAAGTGAAAAAATGATTGGAAGATTGAATATCAGTTTCAAGAAAGAGGAGATTCAGAAACAAAGTTCTTTTGTACATTACTCTTGTAAATATTTCAATGTATTTGGAAAATTGACGAGTAAGACTCGTATATATATATATAGATACATGTTCATAGTCGTGGAGAGAGATATAGAAGAGATAGAGAAGACAATAGATGTGAAGAATAGAAGAGTGGGAGAGAATGAGATGAACATTATGCATGTCATCCATCAGATGTATGAAAAATTATGAGAAGAAAAATCTTTCAGAGAATTGCACGTCGATCTTTTCTTTGATTCTCCTTCTGTAGTTAATCTTTTGAGAAATCCTTTTAAATCCATAGCTAATCCATCTATGGTTAAAGTGTGAGAGTCCAATTGCAAACAGGCTGAGAGAATTTTGAATAGGAACATTCATATGTAGAAAGTTCTGAATGTCTTCTGAAACATGCGCAGATTCGATGGTCAAAGAAATGGATAGTGCTCATTGCATAGTGTAAAGTTTTACACAAACTAGGACTCAAAATTTAAGTTGAGAGGTAAGCCATCTATGGCTAAAAGCATTTGATTAAACGGGCTATAGTTTGGGAGAACCATAGCTTAGAAGTTACAGGTGTCAAAGTCGTCATTACAGAGAGATAGTTTCAGACATAGGTACATTGTTTGAGTCATTTCTCACAATCTACTCAAGCATTTGAAGTGTTTTAACTTCGACAAGGTGCGCAACTTCTAGGCAACATACTCTACAAAGTTTTATCAAAGACTTTACATGAATGATCAGTCAATGAATGATTAATGTGCAACAGAATTTTTCTGAGAAGTGATTTTTCACAGTTGATCAATTTCTTGATAGTTTGGTGATTGTTCTTTAAAATTAAGTGGATTCTGAAGTTATTCTTAATATAGGGGTGGTCTAACATCAAGGATAGCTTGTTTTTTTGGAGATTAACACTCTCCATCATGTTAGGTTGTTCAGGGGACTCAACATAATATGTGGGCACACTATTGCTATGTGTTGAGTCAAATCTATTTGCATTCTAGTTGTTATCTAGGACTAAAGTGGATATGAGGACTACAAGTCGATCCTAGGTCTCCTCTAACACTACGTATTTGAATGACCTTACATTGGTAGGTGGTGGTTGTTGTTGACCTACAATGGATCAAGTTCTTTGTTGTGGTTGATACTATTGCTAATAGTTAATATGAGGCATGTCAAGTTTTTACTACTCATATGCAGGAGGGTATTGACTCTAGTATCTATAGGGTTGTTGGTATATTTTCCTAACTACTTGTTTGTTGTATGAGAAATGTTGAGCTAGATGATTGATGTAATTTATCTCTTTGGTACAATAATAGGATCCTTGGCCAATCATAGCTTGTGCTTGCATGGGACAAGAATCTTTCATGTGGTCACCTCCATAGGTATATAAATATTTTACCATCATTCCTCACTATGACTGCCTATTGTACAGGTTTCCACCTATCTTTTGAGCTATTAACTCTATTATCTCTTCCACTAAAGAAGAATAATTGGAGACACACATCCTAACACATTGGTTTAGGGCATCTTACTCTTTTAGGTACATGTATGGACTAAGTTTCTCACTAAGCAATCCATCCAGAAACAATGATAATTGATTTAGTTGAGTAGATAGTTATGGTCCTAGGCATCACTAAACATATTGCTTAAACATTCTTCTTGCTGGCCTCACCATATCTTGAGGGGTTTTGTTGAAATTCTGAATTAAAGATGTCATGTTGTGTCTAATACCACTCTTAGAGAATTCAATGATGAATGCCTCTAATAGTTGAGCTATCTCATGATCGTTTCCTCTATTCATTGATTGAAACCAAGAAAGGGCAATAACCTTCAAGGTTATTCCAAAAGCCTTGAAATGAGTGAACAAGTCCTCTAGCTATTCAACTCAAAGAACTTCTTTGAACTCTACCACATGATCTTAAGGATTTCTTCTGCCCTCAAAGTAATTTTTCATTTCTTTCACTACTTGAGAAGTTTCAATATCCTTGAATGTTCTCTAGTTCTACGTAAGGGAAAAACATCCATGTTTCTTTGTGTCCATTTCCCTCTTTGCCTCTGTTTTTTTAGCCTACTAGTCCCTTGCTCTGATTTTCTTGTGCCTAGGTTATGGACAAATCAAATCTCAAATGGGTCTCTATACTTCTCTTTATATGAACCTATTGGAATCTAGGATCCAACACCCATGGCTCCATGTTGCATGTATGAAGTAGCTATTTTTTTCTAACGGAACACTTTCTCTTCTTTCCATGTGTGAGTAGGTCGGCTAAGATCTATGACTTGGTACAACGTATCCAAGTTTCAATCCAAGTAGACTACTTTTCTTGGAGTCTCAAGATCCTTGAAATCATACATCAGGAACTCCTACTGAAGATAGGTCACTAGTGGAAGTAACCACCAAAAACCATTCTCTATGGCTTTGTTCACAAACATGTCAAATGCCTCTATTATGCTCACGTAACTTGGAGGTGTCTATGATCCATGTTATCATTAGATTTTCCATGCAGAGTGCTAGAAGTACCTAATTATTTGGTTTTGACATACTCTAGGTTAGTCTTGTAGGGTCCTTTTGGTGTCTCTAGATACACTAGCCAAGAAGTAGCACTTTGTCTCTCCATGTATAGGTACTCTTGAAATGACTAGTCTCTTAACTTAAGCTACAAGGGTGAGAGACTGACTACTTAGACTAAGACTTCGAAGCATGATTGACACTAGCTTTAGAACTTAGAATTTGTCCATTTACTTTGCCAAGGTGCTTGCTTGAGTGCAACTTCATGAAGATTTGATACCATAGATTTTGATTCTATTTTCCCATGTGTTGGTGCTTTATCCTCAATATAACCTGAATAGTTATTAAATTCAAATGTTAAGCTTGGTCTTCTTTCCATCAACGTCATGAATCGACTTGCACATTTGGATTTTGTCATTTGATAATGTATTCATCTTCTTATCTTAGGATTTCATACTTGATTTATGGATCTTTACATGAGACTCTTAGGGTTTGTTATACCTTTTAGCTCCTATCGTGTTTCTAATGTCGAAACCTAGAACTACACACAACCTAGGCTAGAATTGACAAAGGCATTTAGGCAGGGGCAAGTTGGCTCTTCCAAAGTCTAAAAGGATTATCCTAGCTTTGAGTACAAGATTCCAAGCAAGAATTTCAGCCACAAGCTCATGTACTCTAGAACACATAGTCATCTCTCTCTCTCTCTCTCTCTCTCTCTCTCTCTCTCTCTCTCTCTCTCTCTCTCTCTCTCTCTCTCTCTCTCTCTCTCTCCGGCGCTTGCGCTATTCCAAGGGGCTCCGTTCTCTCCCCGCTGCTTTGAAATCCAAGGTTGGGCACATTATACTATGTGAGATTGGAAGGCATCATATCCAGGGAACTCGGTTGAGCATATCTTTGACAAAATTCTCTGTGCAATTCACTGGCAATGAGGGGTAATTTTTGACTCCTAAACCTCAATCACTTCGTGACTCCTTTAATGCTCGCACCATGAATCATCCTATTGGGAATAAACTAGAAATGGATTGTCTCCTAGATACAAAATGGAGATGCACTCATGTGGATACAAATGTAGATGAAGTAGGAGCAATCAGGTCATCAATAGATACTACATAGATAAACAAGAAACCGTGTGTGGTCAGTAGTTGGTAGCATGCCATAAGTTCAGCCATATCCATGCCTTCTCTCAAATGTTGAATTTTGAAGCGCGTCCCACCCAATTGGACATTCATAAAGTTCATTTACTTAGAAGATTTTGAAGCACATCCCACAAGTTAGAACCTAGAATCCATGTCTTGTATACTTCTTCCATGTTAATGCACATCTGCCCTTCATGCGACTTTCAACATATGGATATGCATTCTATTATCCACTAGGGCAAAAATGGAAGGATGCTAGTTACATATTTTAGCTATTCGCCTTTAAAGTATAGGTCTTGGGTATCTATACTTCCATCCAAGCCCATGTTCAATAATTATTTTGGCATTAAAATAGTTCTTACAATACAATTGTGGGAATCGACAAGGTCTATCCTCATAAGTTGCTAGGATCTAGAAGAAACTATGAATACTCCAGTTGAAAATTTCCAAACTTAGTTTTCTTTTTGAGAGTACAATGAATTGGAAAACACACACATGTGATCTCGTAAGGTAGAGGCACCCATCTTGGGGAGCTTCATGGACACCCATCTTTGGGAATTCATGGATATCTCGAGCGAGAATTTGAACTTAGGACTTCCTCCTAGAGATTCAAAGCATCAACCACTAGGCTATGCAAGCTTTGGGAATTCACGGATATGTCCAGCCAAGATTTGAACTCAACACTTCCTCCTAGAGATTCCAAACTTGGTATTGGTAGAAAATGCTTGATGCAAAATGCGCCACATGAATGCCATACAATTAAGAAACCTCATCTCATATTAAAATTTTCTACCCAAATATGATTTGCATGAGTTACTCATTCCATCTCAGTACTTGTGCACCATACGAAGACATTCAACACAATATCTATGGGAAAAGTGTGGATAATGGTTGGGGAATTTTGGATAACGGTTATTGAATTCTTATTCTTTAATATTATCGTAATTGCAATGGAATCCACTCCATTTGACCACACCTCGAGGTACCTTGAGCTCCTTTGAATTAGGGTTATAATATCCATATCCCTTTTAATCGAGAGAGGAAGTGTTCTCTAATAGGATTCTTTGTGGTTATGGTTTTTATGTACTATACATAACTTTATTTTGGATAGATCCAACAACTTGCACCCCTATACGTCATTGTATTCTCAAGTTGAAAAAAATATACAATACTAATATTTTTGTATGGAAAAAAATCAGAAAAATTGTACACAAGAGAGTTCATGTAATCTTAAGAGTTAGGAAAATTTACGTTAGGAGAACTTTGGTGTCTTCAAGGGCCACTTTATCTACGATAAAATAAAAAAGTCTTATTAACAAATGCTCTATTAGGCTTTTGAAACATTATAAAAAATGTTACCCTGCTAATTCAATGCGGAAATCTATCCAAATAATTATTATAGAGGAGATTCCCTATATTAAATGCATCACAAGTCAACTTTTATGTCATTTTCTATACATTGAATTTCTTGAAATTTACATGCATTAAAAGCCAAATAGTTATTATACAAGAGATTCCCTATATTAAATGCATCACAAGTCAACTTTTATGTCATTTTCTATACATTGATTTTCTTGAACTACTTTTAAAAGTTACTTTTCATCTATTTTTGTACTAAATACTCCTTAGATTCGTTAGGTCGTTGCCCCCTTGATAAGTGCTCTTGGATCAATTTTGACTTGGGAGACATATCTATGAACTTTTCTTAATCCCCTCTTTAAAGAACTTGGATTTTGTTCTCTTCCCACTTTTGAGAGCTCACTTCTACCATGTTCATTATGAAATTTCCATTTTCTAGTTCCTTGCCAAATTCCTTGATAATTGTTGTAGATATGTAGTTCTAAGGAAATATAGATTGTTGAAAGAGGCATGGCCACAAGTAAACGTGTGGGAACAACCAAACATAAAAGAACGGGGAATACATAAGAGCAAAGGCCATATTGGTTTGTTCTAGACTTGATTACACACAACATTGATTTTCATCACTACCAACTCATACAAAACACCATTCTTCTAAAATTTAAATCTATTTTTTCCATGACGAGGAGTCCTTGAGGTTGGAAAGTTTAGATAGAACCTCATAAAAATTTCATATTTTCTAGAGCTATTTTAAACCCTCAAAGTATCCTGAGAACCTATTTTTTAAGTATGTTAGATATGAGATGTGAAACCATCGAAGATGCTAATCTATAAAGAGAGCATGTAGGCTCATATTGAGAGGTGTTCTTGGATACTGTGTGAAATATTTCTTCTAATATTTTTGTTCTTTGAATGCAAAGACTCCATTGTTCCAGTGTCTTGATGTTCCTCAACATGTGTGTGTATCTCTTTGTGTGTCACATGCACCTCACTTGCTCATGATCTTCATACATCCACATGTCTTTGTGATTGATAGCTAAGATATGATCCTACTTGAAATTGACACTAATAATTGTTCTACATTGGGACTTTGAATACAATTTTTGCACTATTGTCGAGGACATTTACTCCAAGGATGAATGTGTTATGGTAAGAGTACGTAGAGAGGAGATGTTGGAGTCACTTGGTAAGTAGATTTTTTGTTTTCTTCAACCAATTTAAACTCCGAGTTTACCCATTTCATGGTCTACTCATTTTTGAGTCTCACAAACTCTTTCTTTTGTGAGTACACTCTTCTTTTCATTTTGCTTATGTGCATGTACTCTCTGCAAGATCCATCTTGGAACTTGATTATAAGGTGATGAATGCCAAATGGGTGCTCTAGGTTTTGGGGTTGAACCATTGAGTTCATCAAACCATCTTCGTAGATGTGAGCACCTAATTACTTGGTTTGGACATATTATAGCTTACTCTTGTAGGGTCCTTTTGGTTTCTCTAGATACACTAGCCAAGAAACTATAACAGTTTGTCTCTCCATGCTATAGGTACTCTTGAAATAACTAGTCTCTGAACTTAAGCTACAAGGGTGAGTAACTAAATACTTAGGCTAAGACCTCGAAGAATGATTTGTAGTAGCTTCAAAAGATCTTAGACTTTGTCAATCCACTTTGCCAAGGTGCTTCCTAGAGCACGAATTCATGAAGATTCCATACGATAGATTTGGAGTCTATTTTCCCATGTGTTGGTGCTTTCTCCTCAATCACTTGGTTACTTATGAAATTCAATTACTTATTAAGCTACATATGATAGGTACTCTTGAAATAACTAGTCTCTGAACTTAAGCTACAAGGGTGAGTAACTAAATACTTAGGCTAAGAATCCGAAGCATGATTTGCAGTAGCTTGAGAAGATCTTAGACTTTGTCAATCCACTTTGCCAAGGTGCTTCCTAGAGCACGAATTCATGAAGATTTGATATGATAGATTTGGAGTCTATTTTTGCATGTGTTGGTGCTTTCTCCTCAATCACTTGGTTAGTTATTAAATTCAATTATTTAACCTTGTCTTTTTTTTCATCGGCATCAAGAATGGACTTGCTCATTTCGATTTTATCATTTTATAATATATCTATATTCTTATATTAGGTTTTCATACTTGATTTATGGATCTCCACACATGGTTCTTAAGGTTTCTAATCGTTATCGCTTGTATCATGTTTCTAATGTCTAAACCTAGAATTAAACACTTAGCAGAGGCTAGAATTGACAACGTGCATTTGGGTGGGGCCAACTTGTGTCTTTCCAAGTCTAAAGGGACTATCCTAGCTTTCATACAAGCTTCCAAGCAAGAATTCCAGCCACAAGCTCATGTACTCTAGTCTAGAACACGTGTTAGAGCACACACCTTGCTTCGTAGAATTCTTCAAAAAGCTCCTAAAAGCTACCCAAGACAACTTAAAATTATAGAAATCGAACTCAAAATTCGACAAAATAGGTTGTCTACTGTGATAGATGGGATCTTTCATGATATTCCACTATTGAGATAGAGGGGTTTTTTGTGAGACAAGGGTCAACCATGATAGAGGTGATGATAGATAGGGTCTATCACCATGCTCAACTAGAGTGTATTGTAATGAAGAACAATGTTCTATTGACTTTTTGTTGTGACTGATCATTTTGTAATGATGGATAGTATTCTAATGACGTTTTGTTATGTTGTGTTTTTTATTGTCATGATGGAAGGCTCTATCACGATAGAAGGTCTTTAACATGATAGATAGAGGGTCTTTAGCATGATAGATAGTGCTCTATCACTTGCGATTGAGGCTTTTTATCACAATGTACCAAGAAAATTTGAATTTGAGGACAAACTTTATTGCACTACAAAGGTGCTATTAAGACCTCTATTGTGGTAAAAGTTTTGTATCAAAAAATTGTGCTTGTCGGTCTATGACAATAGACCTACTCTTTAGTAGTTGGATGCATGCAGAGGCCTATCTCACTTGCAAAGCGTGTTGGAGCTCATGATGGCCAAAACTTTGTAAGCAATTATAATAAAATAGCACACATACTCTCTCTCTCTCTCATAGAATCTGTACACACATGAATGAGGCAAACGAAGGCTTAAGCGGGTTTTATGTACCTAGACATGATCTTTTACTGAAGAAGGAGATGGAAAGAGGAGGTATGGGATGTTGAAAGAGGTGACAAGAGTGTAAATTGATTGGAAAAATCCAAAAAGATACTTACCAAGAAACTACAACCTCTCTTCTCTACCTACTCTTACCATCATGCATTTGCCCTTGAGGTAAATCTCCTTCACAATAGTACTTAACTTCAGAAAAAGCTTAACATGAGATGAGGTTTCTTACTTGTATGACATTCATTCAGCTCATTTTGCATCAACGATTATCTAGCAATACCAAGTTTGGAAATTTTCAGTTGAAGTGTTCATGATATTCTAGATGGTAGCAACCTATGAGGATAGACCTTCTCTTTTCCCTAGATTGTATTGCTTATATGGCGTTGTTCAAGCTTCATCCAAAACAGTGTGTCACTCTTTTTTCTTCGATTCAAGCTAATTCTCCTCCTAGAAAGTAGACAATTGCAATGGTATCCATTTCTTATATTCATACCCAAGAGTGAATGTCAGTCATCTAAGTGTGGGGATTGTAAAGAGGCTTTGTTATTGGCATAAGAGATTTCATGTAATCTTAAGAGTTCGGAAAATTTACATTAGCAAAACTTTGGGGTCTTCAAGGGCCACTTTATCTATAATAAAATAAAAAATCTTATTAACAAATGCTCTATTAGGCTTTTGAAACATTAGAAAAAATGTTTCCTTGCTAATTCAATGTGGAAAGCCGAAACGTTATTCTAGAGGAGATTCCCTATATTAAATGCATCACAAGTCCACTTTTATGTCATTTTCTATACATTTATTTTCTTTTTACATGCATTGAAAGCTTCAAATACTTTTAAAAGTTACTTTTCATCTATTTTTGTAGTGAAACAAGAAAACATAAAAGAGGGGGGAATACATAAGAGCAAACGCCATATTGATTTGTTCTAGTCTTCATTACACACAACATTGATTTTGATCACTACCAAATCATACAAAATACCATTCTTCTAAGATTTTAAATCTATTTTTTCCATGACGAGCAGTCCTTGAGGTTGGGAAGTTTAGATTAGAACGTAATATAAATTTCATATTTTTTGGAGCTGGTTTAAACCCTCAATTTGTCTTGAGAACCTATTTTGTAAGTATGTTAGACATTAGATGTGAAACCATCCAAGATGCTCCAAAAACTATAAATAAAGCATGTAGGCTCATATTGAGAAGTGTTCTTGGATAATTCGTGAAAGATGTCTTGTAATATTTTTGTGTCACATGCACCTCACTTGCGTGTATCTCTTTGTGTGTCACATGCACCTCACTTGCTCATGATCGTCATACACCCACATGTCTTTGTGATTGATAACTAAGATATCATCCTACTTGAAATTGACACACATAATTGTTCTACATTGGGACTTTGAAAATAATTCTGGCACTATTGTCGAGGAAATTTACTCCAAGGATGAATATGTGATGGTAAGAGTACGTAGAGAAGAGATGTTGGAATCTTTTGAAAACTAGATTTTTTGTTTTTTCCAACCAATTTACACTCCAAGTTTACCCATTTCATGGTATACTCATTTTTGAGTCTCACACACTCTTTCTTTTTTGACTACAGTGTTTTATTTTTTATTTTTCTTCTCTGCATGTACTCTCTGCAATATCCATCTTGGAATATGCTAAAGTAAAGTAGGTTTTCCATATTCTAAATTAAAGTAGGTTTACTTCAGAACCTAAAATCATGTTCTTAAATTTTCCATTGCTTGAATGGATAGCGTGAAATTATCCATTGCTCTAGAAATGACTTTTGATTGTGGAGCTTCTCAGTATATGGAAACCAATTCCAACGTTGTTGCGTCTATTTACCGATGATTGAAAATGACATGAAGATAAATCGGTGGCAACATGTACATATGGATTATTCTTACTTTCTTACTTTCTTGGGAGTGGATACTGAGGATATAGTTTCATACATGCTTTTGCAGCATCCCTCACATCGACATAAGTCTGCACCTGATTGGCATAAGATATTTCATGTAATCTTAAGAGTTCGGAAAATTTACAATACCAAATATTTGGGGTCTTCAAGGGCCACTTTATCTACAAAAAAATAGAAAATCTTATTAACAAATGCTCTATTAGGCTTTTGAAACATTAGAAAAAATGTTTCCTTGCTAATTCAATGTGGAAATCTAGCCAGAACGTTATTATAGAGGAGATTCCCTATATTAAATGCATCATAAGTCAACTTTTATGTCATTTTCTGTACATTGATTTTCTTTTTACATGCATTAAAAGCTTCAAATACTTTTAAAAGTTACTTTTCATCTATTTTTGTAGTAAATAGTCCTTAGAATCCTTAGATCATTACCCCCTTGATAAGTCCTCTTGGATCAATTTTGACTTATGAGACATATCTATTAACTTTCTTTACTACCCTCTTCAGAAAACTTAGATTTTGTTCTCTTCCCACTTTTGGGAGCCCACTTCTACCATGTTGATTATGAGATTTCCATTTTCTTGTTCCTTGCAAAAATCCTTGATATTTGTTGTAGATATGTAGTTCTAAGGACACTACAACATACCAAGGGTATACCGACGTTCAGCATACCGCATCTGCATCAGCGTCGGTATGACCCTCGAAACAACTATGTCGGTATGAGCATCGGTATGAGCATCGGTATTAGCATCGGTATGAGCATCGGTATGAGCATCGGTATGAGCATCGGTAACTTATTGGAAATTACCGACGCTCATACCAATGGTGGGTTTTAACTAGGCCTGAGAGCAAACATTCGACATTTCAGCACTTTGAACTTAGATCTTCTACTGTCGACTTTGTGCACGTGAACAACATACCTTTGTTTCTCACTCTTTCTCTATCCCTCTCTCTCTCTCTCTCCTTCTCTCTCTCTCTCTCCCCCTCCCTCTCTCTCTAAGCACACCTCTATCTTTCTAGATCTGAAGTTTTGCTAAGTATATCACACATACTGTAGCACTCTTTTTTCTTCATTTATGTTTTTTCTTTTCTAATATCTTCTCTCTTTAATTTTGCAAGAGATTTTGGGATCAAGTCTTTGGAAATTTGACGAAGGACAACTTCAAGTGGATTTTGATTACCATGATTCAGACAATTACATCGATGTAAGTGATTGTTTTGTTTTCGATGGACGTAGAGAGAGAGATACATATACATACACACTCACCTATGTATAAACACAATGCATGCACACATACACAATGCATATGCATACACACATGCATATGGATACACACAATGCATATGCATACACACATGCACTCATGCATATGCATACAAACATGCACATGCATACACACATGAATATGCATACACAAATGCACATGCATACACACATGCACATGCATACACACACGCACATGCATACACACATGCACATGCATACACACATACACAATGCATATGCATATACACATGCATATGCATACACGCAACGCATATGCATACACACAATGCATATGCATATACACATGCACATGGATACACACATACACAATGCATACACACATACACAATGCATATGCATACACACATGCATAAGCATACACACATGCACATGCATACACACATGCACATGCATACACACAATGCATATGCATACACACATACATGCAGATGTATATGCATACACACATGCACACATGCATATGCATACACGCATGCACACATGCATATGCATACACACATGCATATGCATACACACATGCATATGCATACACACATACATGCATATGCATACACACATACATGCATATGCATACACACATACATGCATATGCATACACACATACATGCATATGCATACAGACATGCACATGCATACAGACATGCACATGCATACAGACATGCACATGCATACAGACATGCATATGCATACAAACATGCATATGCATATGCATACACATGCATACACATGCATATGCATACACATGCATATGCATACACATGCGTATGCATACACATGCATATGCATACACATGCGTATGCATACACATGCATATGCATACACATGCATATGCATACACATACACATGCATATGCATACACATGCATATGCATACACATGCATATGCATACACATGCATATGCATACACATGCATATGCATATGCATACACATGCATATGCATATGCATATGCACACACATGCATATGCATACACACATGCTTATGCATACAAACATGCATATGCATACACACATACATGGATATGCATACACACGTGCACATGCATACACACATGCACATGCATACACACATGCATATGCATACAAACATGCATATGCATACAAACATGCATATGCATACAAACATGCATATGCATACAAACATGCATGTGCATACACACTTGCATATGCATACACATGCATATCCATACACACATACACAATGCATATGCAAAAACATATACACAATGCATATGCATACACACATGCACAATGCATATGCATACACGCATGCATATGCATACACACATCCACATGCATACACGCGATGAATATGCGTACACACATAAAAGCATATGCATACACAGATGCACATGCATATGCATACACACATGCACATGGATACACACATGCATACACACATGCATATGCATACACACATGCACATGCATACACACAATGCATATGCATACACACATACATGCATATGCATACACACATGCACATGCATACAAACATGCATATTCATACACACGTGCATATGCATATGCATACACATGCATATGCATATGCATACACATGCACATGCATATGCATACACACATGCATATGCATACACACATGCATATGCATACACACGTGCATATGCATACACACATGCTTATGTATACAAACATGCATATGCATACACACACATGCATATGCATACACACATGCATATGCATATGCATACACATGCATACACATGCATATGCATATGCATATGCCTACACATGCATATGCATATGCATACACATGCATATGCATATGCATACACATGCATATGCATATGCATACACACATGCATATGCATACACACATGCATTTCCATATTGGATCAGATGGGATCTCCACATACACCTTAGGGAGCGCATGACCATGACGACTCCATAATATATCACATTTGTAATAGAGCTCCAGTCATTGATGTAGCTGAAAAGTAAATGCGTCAACGCATTCGAAAACTTTGCTCCATAGAGTTTGGACATTCTGTAATGTTAAAATGGAGCGAACAGGATAGGGATTCCAAAACTATATCACACAATCAATATATAAAGAGTACCGGCCAGCACTTGGGAATCCTATTGTGAGTTCGGAATGGATTCAACATAGAGCACGAGAGGTGATGTCCCATCGACCGTCAGAAGCTCGCGATGCTTTTAGAGCAGGCTTACCGAATCTTGTGTCGTTAGATGTTGAAGAGTGGGAATCGATTCACGATGAGCAGCAACATACTCGTGATCGATACCGTAAACAGAGATATGCGGGGACCACACATTTGGATACGATTGGAACCTCCCATTTAGGTAGTAGCGGATACGATAGTATGCGCTACCAATTTGTAAGTATCATGTTAATTATTGAATTTGTTTGTGTTCAGCACATCATGTATGTTCATCTAACATTTTGCATATTTATTATAGGAGTTGGTAGTGGGTCCTCCTCCGGCGCGAACCGAAGAATCTTACGGATATCATCATCGATTGTCTGCACTGTTGCAAGACTTAGAGGGACACGGTACAATCATTTCATGGGAGAATCTATGATTAGGTAAACGTATAGCTTGGTTTCATATTTTTAGTTGTTGTTTATAAATGTCATGTGAATGTGTCTCATTTACACACGCTTGGTTGCAGGTGTAAATGTTTTGATCCCCTTATGTATATGTATGGTAGTGCTTTTGCCACAATGTTGTATTACACTCCTATGTGGGAATGATGTACCATAATTCTGTATTCGATTACTATATAGAAGTGCTTTGCCACATTACCACAATTTTGTATTGCACTCATTTGTGGCAATCATGCACCATAATTTTGTATTAGATTCCTATATGTAAGTGCTTTGTCACACTCTTGTACATCCTTCATTTATGGAATATACAACTTTTTGTACATGATTCATGCTTCATTTTTGCTCATATAAAATCATGTTTTGGTTGCCATTAAAGTACATAACACATATACTCGGTTTAGAGTTGGACGGAGTGTATTATCTTTTGCTAAAGAAAATCATGCTGTAGCAAAAGACAACACACTCTGCCCTAAAACATTTATGCAGATATGGTCGTCGGTATGGGCATCGGTACGCCTAGTAGAGTCGTGAGTATGGGCGTTGGTACACCCAGTAGATGCATTGGTATAAGCCCCGGTATGAGTGTCGGTATTACCGACGATTATACCGATGCTCATACCAATGCGCATACCAACGACTATACCAGCGTTATGTTCTCGACGCCCATACTGACAACGACACCGACATCGTGAAAAAATTACGCCCGTTCATTTTCCTCGGTAGCAGCCTCGATATACCCTCGATATGTTGTAGTGGGAAATATAGATTTTTGAAAGAGGCATGGGCACAAGAAAACGTGTGCGAACAAGCAAACATAAAAGAAGGGGGAATACATAAAAGCAAAGGCCATATTGATTTGTTCTAGTCTTCATTACACACAACATTGATTTTCATCACTACCAAATCATACAAAATACCATTCTTCTAAGATTTAAATCTATTTTTGCCATGACGAGGAGTCCTTGAGGTTGGGAAGTTTAGATAGAACGTAATATAAATTTCATATTTCTTGGAGCTAGTTTAAACCCTCAATTTATCTGGAGAACCTATTTTTTTCAGCATGTTAGACATTAGATGTGAAATCCAAGATGCTCAACAAACTATAAATAAATAATGTAGGCTCATATTGAGAAGAGTTCTTGGATAATTTGTGAAAGATTTCTTGTAATATTTTTGTTCTTTGAATGAAAAATCTCCGTTGTTCCAGTCTCTTGCTCTTCCTCACACATGTGTGTGTATCTCTTTGTGTGTCACATGCACCTCACTTGCTCACGATCATCATACACCCACATGTCTTTGTGATTGATAACTAAGATATGATCCTACTTGAAACTGACATACCTACTTGTTATACATTGGGACTTTGAATACAATTTTGGCGCTATTATGGAGGACATTTACTCCAAGGATGAATGTGTGATGGTAGGAGTATGTAGAGAAGAGATGTTGGAGTCTCTTGGTAAGTAGATTTTTTGTTTTTTCCAAATAATTTACACTCTGAGTTTACCCATTTCATGGTATACCCATTTTTGAGTCTCACACGCTCTTTCTTTTTTTACTACACTCTTTTTGTTCATTTTGCTTCTGAGCATGTACTCTCTGCAATATCCATCTTGGAACTTGACTACAGTAATGTGATGAACGCCAAATGGGTGCTCTGAGTTTTGGGGTTGAACCAATGATTTCATCAAACCATTTTCATAGATTTCAGCACCTAATTACTTGGTTTGGAGATAGCCTAGCTTAATCTTATAGGATCCTTTTGGTTTCTCTAGATACACTAGCCAAGAATTTAAAGCAGTTTGTCTCTCCATGCTATTGGTACTCTTGAAATAACTAGTCTCTGAACTTAAGCTACAAGGATGAAAAACTAACTACTTAGGCTAAGACCTCGAAGCATGATTTACACTAGCTTCAAAAGATCTTAAACTTTGTCAATCCGCTTTGCCAAGGTGTTTCCCTGAGAAGAAATTCATGAAGATTTGATACAATAGATTTTGAGGCGATTTTCCCATGTGTTGGTGCTTTCTCCTCAATCACTTCATTACTTATTAAATTCAATTACTTACCCTCGTCTTTTTTTCATCAACATCAAGAATGGACTTCACATTTGGATTTATCATTTTATAATATATTTATATTCTTATCTTAGGTTTCCATACTTGATTTATGGATCTCCACACATGGCTCTTAGGGTTTCTTATATGTTTTAGCTCGTATCATGTTTCTAATTCATAAATCTAGAACTACACACTTAGCATAGGCTAGAATTGACAAGTGCATTTGGGCGGGGCCAACTTGGGTCTTTCCAAGTCTAAAGGGATTATCCTAGCTTTAGTACAAGCTTCCAAGCAAGAATGTTAGCTACAAGCTCATGTAGTCTAGACCACATGTTAGAGCACACACCTTGCAGAGTTCTTCAAAAAGCTCGTAAAGTCACCCAAAACAGCTTAAAATTATAGAAATGGAACTCAAAAGTTGACAAAATAGGTTGTCTATTGTGATAATCGGGATCTTTCATGATACTACACTATTGGAATAGAGGGATTTATTATGAGAGAAGGGTCAACCATGATAGAGGTGATGACAAATAGGGTCTATCACCATGCTCAACCAGAGTGTGTTGTAACGAAGAAGAATATTCTATTGACTTTTTGCCATGAGAGTTTTAGCATGATAGATAGTTCTATCAAGCAGCACTCTATCGTGATAGATGGGTGGACTATGATGATGTTTGAGGTTCTATCGTGGCAATGGTATGTTGTGATGGTTAGGCTCATGAGGGGGTGTCCTCTATTGTGATAGTCTGAGTCTATCCTGGTGGTGGTAGACTATCCAGATACAACACCACTTGCGATTGAGGCCTTCCATCACAATGGGACAAGAAAATTTGAATTTGAGAACAAAATTTATTGTCCTACAAAGGTGCTATTAATATCTCTATTGTGGTAAATGTTTTGTATTAAAAAGTTGTGTTAGTCGGTCTATCACAATAGACCTACTCTATAGTACCTGGACGCATGCAGAGGCCTATCTCACTTGCAAAGCCTATTGGAGGTCATGATGACCAAAAATTTGTAAGAAATAACAATAAAATAGCACACATACTCTCTCTCTCTCTCATAGATACACACACATGAATGAGACAAACGAACTGTTATACAAGGTATCCACGATATTGTTGGTCTGCTGCCATGTGTAGCTCACTTGTTATGCAAGCCATGTAATCTACTAAGAAGAATTCAATCATTAGGTTACAAGTGAATTACATCTGCTTTAAACTTGCCAAAGCGTTATAGGTCTCGTCCGAAAGTTGAACACTGAACATCTGCGTCACCCAACAGCGTGCAGTGGAGGCTCCCTCTCTACTTCTTGAGCCCTTATTGCAAAATTGTTCCATGAAATTGTTCCTCAACAAAATTGCGCTCATTGTGTTTAACGTGTTCGGCTCACGTTTTCATACTTCATACATCATACGGTCAGTTAATATTTTCATACAGATTCCATTATAGTGATACGTATCTGCAAAGACTTATGCCAATCTGGTGCAAGCATGTATGAAACCGTGGCAGACGACAGCCTCGCTGAACTATATCCTCAGCGCATAAGTATCTTCCACTGGCAGACGACATAAGCTTGCACCAGATTGGCATAAGTCTTCGCAGATCCTGTGAGAGTAATGGAATCTGTATGAAAATATCAACCGAGAATGAACGCACGTAAGATGTAACGAACGGACTTATACACATGCGTGAGCCGAACAAATTAAACAGAATTAGCGCAATTTTGTTGAGGACTTATACTTCAGCACGTGGAAAGTGCTGGCGTTCATGGCAGGCTGCAGTAAGGGCCGAAGAACTAGAGAGGGAACCAGTACTACCAAGTCTAGATTCTTTTCCTTCGCGAAGTCTCAGCCACTGCCTTCCCATAACAGTACCAATTCTGTATATACAAGTACATAATCAGAGGAAAGACATGTCAACGGTAAGGGTCTACAGCCGAACAGCCAATTGAAGTACTGTACAACATCGAGCAGGAAAGCTAAGCGTGAAATGAAAAAGCCACAAGGCAGACGTATTTCAAAAGATTAATAAGGGCGCGATGAAGGAAACGAGAAAGTGTCTGGTTCTCATAGATGATTGCGCCGCAGGTAACACACATGCAAGTATCCTTTCCTTCTCAAGCTTATACGTGGCACGTTCCAACTTAGGACGCATGATTGTGAATATTATTCATAAAAGTTTCAGCAACACGACTATTTGAATAACGTAATGCAAAACGGTAGGATACCTTCGTTTCTTTGCTGTAATCCAGGTTGCTGCAACTGCGCCGATAGACGATGTCATGACAACTCGCCGTACTCCCGCTTGCAGAGTTGCGTTTAACACATTTAGAGTGCCTTGTATCGAGGGATCAACCAGTTGCACCTTCAAGTGGAGGTAACCATAACAAGCGTTCGTCGATATCACAAAGCTCCATCCGTGAAGGGGCTGAGATTTGACGAGAAAATTTCAATCGAAAGGATCTCCTAAAAGAACAATGAACTTACCGGATCATCTGTAACTCGAGATGCACGATGGAAGACACCATCACATCCGCTAACGGCTGACTGAATGCTGTCGAAATCCGAGAGATCGGCCTTCAAGAGCTGAAGCCGTGTATCAGCTCCATCAAACTGCCTGACCTGCGAATACATAATAACATTTAAAATACACAAGTAAACGAAAAAGTACAGAAAAATGGAACTGTATAACGCTTGTAAAAATCGTGCCACCCATAGAGCAAGGACAGTTTCCACCCAAGTAGAAGATGGGATTGGTCACAGGTGGGTCGTTTAAGGTTATGTTGGCGTGGCTATTCCTAGCTATTCCTGGCTTGGGTCCATTACTTGTATTATGAGTGGTATTTTTGCCTTTGGTAAAGGGCCCTTTGGCCTTCATTGCAGTCTTTTAGGAGGAGGTCGAGTTAGCTTGCGATTCGTGGAGGAGTAGAAGGTGACGGACTTCTTCCGAGGTGAGAACTTGCTCTCGATTGTACAAGGTCGTTACAAAGGTTTCATACGGCCGAGAGAGTTTGTTAAGTATCCTAATGGCCATATCTTCACTGGAAATCTCCTAGCCATAGAGTACTAACTTTCATTGGTAGTCTTCAAACTAAGCTATGGCTTTTGTGATTGTATCTTGCGGCCTAATAGTTAGATTATGGAATTTTGCTTTTAAAGCATAGATCTTTGAGGTGTTTTACCTTCACATAAGCCCACTAAAGCATCCCAAGCTTCCTTGGATGTTTTACATGCCGTGATGTGCAGTTTGTTAAGTTCATCAGAGGCTAGTAGTAGTTGGCCTAATGCGCTTTTATCCTTAACATTCTAGACAGCTATGATTCTAGGTTGCTACCCTTAAGGGGGTCAAGTTCGGACCCGTCGACTACATCGTGAAGGATATTGGTGTACAGATATGCTCTCATTATATCTTTCCAAATATTATAGTTTTGCCCATTTAATCTTTCATCCTTGGGCATGAATATGGGTGTGAAGGAAGGTAAAAACTTGGCCATAGATGAGGTGGTAGCTTCACTCTTTGAGATAAGAAAACTTGAGTGAACTTGAACTCGTAAAGAAATGGCATCTGATCATACCACATCCAAAGAATGAGATATTTGGGTGGGTGTCGCTGTGGCTATATGCATCAGGCGAGTATGCAGTTAAGCTACATAACCAGGTAAACATGTAGGGAATGTACATCAAGGTTCAAGAACTACTTAATTAAAACGTGTGGAACCTTATGTGTTGCAACAACTCAAATCATGTGCACATCAATGAATGCCAAAGTCAGTTATCATGTGCGCATACTTCAACTCAAATCATGTGTTGCAACAACTCAAATCATGTGCGCATACTTCAACAATTTCGTCGCTGTTCTCGACGAGTTGTTGCTCCATCAGCTTTTCTTCCTCTAGCGTTTTGCTTGCTTTCATGAAAGTGCTCAATAATATGATTAAATGAGCTTCACTGGCACTCGCGCTATGCCTCTCACACCGAGGGACTGGATGAAAAGGAAATGGCCCAAGTAGAGGATGGGATTAGTCACCGGTGGGTGGTTTAAGGTTATGTTGGCTTGGCTATTCCTAGATATTCCTGGCTTCAGTCCATTGCTTGTATTATGACTGGAATTTTTGCCTTGGTTAAAGGGCGCTTTGACCTTCATTGCAGTCTCTTAGGAGGAGTTCGACTTAGATTGTGATTCATGCAGGAGAAGAAGGCGACAGACTTCTCCCCAGGTGAGAACTTGCTCTCGATTGTATAAGGTCATTACAAAGGTTTCATATGGCCAAGAGAGTTTGTTAAGTAGCCTGATGACCATATCATCAAACTGAGCTATAGCTTTTGTGATTGTATCTTGCGGCCTAATAGTTAGATTATGGAATTTTGCTTCTAAAGCATAGATCTTTGAGGGTGTTTTATCTTCATATAAGCCTGCTAAAGTATCCCAGGCTTCCTTGGATGTTTTACATGCCCTGATGTGCAGTTTGTTAAGTTCATCATAGGCTATTAGCAGTTGATCTAATGCCATTTTATCATTAACATTCTAGATATGCCATGATTCTCAGTTGCTACCCTTATTGGGCTCATGTTCGGACCCGTCGACTATATCGTGAAGGATATTGGTGTACAGATATGCTATATTGGTATACAAATATGCTATATTTGTATACAGATATGCTCTCATTATATCTTTCCAAATATTATAGTTTTTCCCATTGAATCTTTCATCCTTCGGTATGAATATGGTTGTGAAGGAAGTTTAAAAATTGGTCATCGATGAGGTGCTAGCTTCACTCTTTGAAATTAGAAAAATTGAGTGAACTTGAACTCGTAAAGAAGTGAGTTTGTGCTCTGCAAGAGTAAGTGTCAAGTGTTTAAAAACACTTTCAAAGACACTTGTGTGCAAAGAAATTTCTTGAAAAATAATCACAAACTCACAAAGGAAATTGAAAATCTTGGCATCACACTGATAATCCTTGGGAAGGGGGAGGGGGCTTGGCATAGCCCTACTCTTGTAGAAACACCGAGATGAGTTGACATGAGATAAGGGCTTAGATTAGCCTAATTCATAGATAAAGTCACTTTGGGGGCTTATAGTAGCCTCCCAAATCACACATAGATACACCTCTTGCTTATATTTCAGTTACAAATAAGGGGCACTTAGTTCTAGGGGTACTACCAATGTAGAGTTGTGGTACCCTTACAAAGGATCCTTGCAAAGTGGATTGAGGAGTGTCAAATGATATGCCCAAAATGGGTTACAATGTTGGGCCAAAAGGATTCGCAAATACAAAACAATCCCTTAATGAGGGTTAGAATGGTGGAAAAATAGTGCTATTAGGTGCAGTTTAAATGGAGAGAGTTGGATCTTTTGTGTAAATACAACAACAAACTTGTAGTAGTAGTGGAAAAACTAAGGGTTAGATCCTTGGGAATGTGATACAAATTAACCCTTGAGGGGAGGGTTACATTGCTTAGAATGCTACTATGTGTGCTTAAATTGAACGTTAAAATAGCCTTGGGTATATGCAGAATTAAGCCTTGAAGTTGTATGCACTTTGTACAAAAAGGACCCAAATTACGTATTGCAGAAAAGATAGACACGTTCTTATCTATCTCACAATCGAAGTAATTTTAGATTCCACACGATTATGTAGTGGATCCCAAGCCGATGATAAAAACAAATAAGTGAAAAGAAATGGCATCTGATCAGACCACATCCAAAGAATGAGCTATTTGGGTGGCTGTATGTATCAGGCGAGTATGTAGTTCAGCTACATAACCAGGTAAACATGCAGGGAATGTACATCAAGATTCAAAAACTACTTAATTAAAACGTGTGGGCCCTTATGTGCTGCAACAACTCAAATCATGTGTGCATCATTGCGTGGCAAAGTTGGTTATCCATTCTGAGAGTTTCCATGCATTTATCGCACGTATGCTATCAGCAGGACGAGCTAGAGCAGGCCAAGTCAACGGCATGCAGAAATTAGTAGGTAATATGAGCAGATATAACCATACCAAACAATAGTAATGATGTCAACAAAAGAGTGCAATGATTTCTCCCTTAGAGAAGGGTCTATGAGCTGCACCTTTCGTGTGTTTGCAACAAAGCAAAGCTCCTTATGATCTCTCTCTATCTCTCTCTCTCTCTCTCTTTGCTCAAAGAGTCATCTCTCTCTCTTTCTCTTGCTGTTGTATAATTAGGGGTCCAAGGGGAAAAAGACATTGGTTTTAAGGGTCCAAAACCACTGGGAGAATCTTTGAAGTCTATTGGGAAATCCTTGGGAAAGTGTCTCCAAGAGTGTGGTTTGAACCTTTGAGTTATTTGGATTTATTCACTGCCAATTGAAGGGTTTTTACCTTAGGATTGATATTTCCTAAGGGTATGGTATTTAAGCTTTAGGGAGGCCCCTCAAGCTTTGAGAATTGTACTTATAAGCTTGAAAGAAATCCTTTTAGAATCCATGTGAGAGCTGTGTGATTCCTTGTGATTTCCAAGGTTAGAAGCCTTAAATTAGCATCCATGTGGAGGGGACACTTGGAAAGATCTCCTCACATTTCCTTGGGTGGATACATGCATCTCTCACCCCTTGTGGGCTAGGCTAGTTATTTTATTGGATTCTCCTTACTCTTGTTGTGTAGATCCACAACTTGAAAGAAATCCTTTTAGAATCCATGTGAGAGCTGTGTGATTCCTTGTGATTTCCAAGGTTAGAAGCCTTAAATTAGCATCCATGTGGAGGGGACACTTGGAAAGATCTCCTCACATTTCCTTGGGTGGATATATGTATCTCTCACCCCTTGTGGGCTAGGCTAGTTATTTTATTGGATTCTCCTTACTCTTGTTGTGCAGATCCACAACATTGGCATTCAGAGCTAGGTTCGTTTTCATGCGAGCATGACCTTAGAGAGAAGCAATCTGTTCGTGAACCTTTTGTGATCATAGAGTTCGTGAATCTTTTTTGAACATAGGTGCATGATCATTTCAAAGCTTTAGTTTTTTCTCGACCAAAATGTGAGCACCTGTCCCACGGCAGTGAAGAGTAGCACAGCGTCAGGCGACACTCTATTTTGAGTAGTGAAGAGTAGCACAGCATCGAGATACACTCTTTGTTCTCTTTTGACAACAGAAGTCCACGAATATGATTCTTGTAGGAGTAAAAGGAAGATGTATCTCAAATGGGGGATAATTTTCTGTGCACGTCTCCGTGTTCTCTCCAAAAGGGAGTGCATCATTGCATACATATGCTCTCACGCACCGACATGCCAAAGCCTTCGGAGTATGCCATGCACGTTCAATTGTCTTTTTTCTTTGGAATTGAAAGTACATCCCATTCAGATTATATGTAGCTTCTTTCTTTGGAATGGAAAGAACGTCAACCATTAAGATTGTAGTTTATTTCTTTAAGTTGAACATTAAGTACATGAAATATAGCCCATCGTTTGAACTCCTCTCTTTTATCCTAACCCACGGATGCCCATATACACATAGATAATCAACATGTGATTATCTAGATAACCCGAATAGTTTCTTTTTGAAGTAAGAAGAAGATATGAAGTACATGGGGCAAAGAATGAGGTTTGAGTCTTCTTCTATTGATGCTAATTTTTCATGCCATGCATAAATTGTTTGAAGGCATATGTTGTTGACATCCTGTCATGCATACACACATCGTATCTTTTAGCATGTATGTTTAGAATACATGCCTGCTTTTTATGCACATATTGGGCAGACTAGTAAGTTTAAAAATACCCAACAACAATGTCAACATCAAAAGAGGTGCAATGGACCGAGTGGACATCATCACCATGAATGCACTCAAAAAAATGTCAAAGGATGGCTCTTTCCCAAGGCAAAGGAAGGATGATGCTTGAAATCAACCTAAGTACTTTTTAATTTATGTCCAATTTTACTATTTTCTTGTCTTAACCGTCATCTTTGCATACACATATAATTGAAGCATGAGATAGACTTCAATTTTGGAGTGCATATACGAAGATGTAGTCTAATAGGCAAACATATATTTTTTGAAAAGAAGTTAACCACTGCAAGCACTTGCATGCATTATTGCAAGGAAGAGTAAGAATGTATGTGCATTCCCTTTTGGCAACGCATGATTTTAATGCACTAACTTCAAACATAAAGTTTTCTTTTGTGCATATCTCATGATTAATCTTCATTACAAATAGTTAAAATGCACCAATTGATGTGCATTGGCATGATGATGTATGTAAGAGAAGCACATGTTTCTGCACAAAGAGGGGCACATGAGCATGAAGTGATAGATCAGTAATATGCATTTCCTATTTGAAAACATGATGGAAATGATAAAGTGAACATGGTGTGGAATAGATAGTCCACTTCTTTATAGAAGCAAGACCTTGTGGAAGAAGAAAATTTAGAGTATTTGCACTCTACTTAGATTTTGCAACTTAAATATCAAGAAATTCCTTCTTCAAGTAACATTTACACAATGTTAAAAGTTTACATAAAAGTGACGATTATTTCTTGCTCCATTGAAAGTGAAGAAATGAGTTTAGATACATTCCATTGCCAAAGAAAGCGCCAAAAAAAATCTAAGTTCTTCAATGACTTAGATAACTCTTTGGAAAATTTTTCATCCAAAAACACTTTGACATGGGTGTAATATAATATATATTAGTGTAGAGAACCTAGCATATTCAATGCTAACTCTAAGCATAAAATATACTTAGAAATGGTTCAAAACAAGCTTTTGAAAGAGATGCCATAAGTAAATGGCACCTGAATACATCGAATGTCTTCAAAAAACAAAGATGATTTCTTCGAAAAAGTTCTTGAGGGTATATTCTTACATTACTTTACACAACCTCCAATACTACTACCCTAAGTATAAAGATACTTAAGGAAAATTAATTGGAAAATATTTTAAATATGTTTCTGATGAGACATCCTAAATAGGACGAAAAAACCTTAATAAAATGGCACCCCAAAGCCTTCCTCTTAGAAGAGTTTTCAGGCTAATTTAAGGCTTTATTCATTCCAGAATCTAGCATCTCAAGATGAAAACCAAGACAAGTTTTCTTAAGGAGATGCAATAGTTCCTAGTGGAAGGAACTTAAAGCTCTCTATGTACAATGATGAAAAGGAATAATTTTTCTTATTTCATAGTACCTTCAAAACTCATATTCTTTGATTAGCCTTGAAAATTAGATCCACCTCTCCTAACATAGATAGATATGAACTTGCATTGTTTGGAAACATGAGAATTGATGAATAACTTCATGAGTACGTTAGGAAAGCTGGTCGTTGAGCTAGCTCTACAAGATGTTTTAATAAATACCAACATTAGAATTCCTTCCTAGTACATGTTCTAGAAAATTTCAAGACCCCTGCAAACATTGAATAGTCCAATAATTGAAGGATTCATAGTAGCGGCTCTCTAGTTGTGAATGAAGCTATAGTTTACATAGTTCTTGAGGATGAAAACTCTTCAAAAGGGGGGAAGAAAGTACCAAATCACATGAAATCTTTGTACATGTAATTCAATGAAACATAAAATTTTGGAGATACATTATAGATAGAAGAACATCTATTAGGATATAAGATGTTTGGTAAAGGATTTGCTCAGAAAGCAACTTCATGCAATGCTAAAGATATGTACTGGAAACCTGCCAATGGTAGAAATGATTAAATTTCTAAGTTGATTGCTATGTGTATAGTGCATCATTTTAAGTGCGTCCACCTGGAATAATTACCTTACTAACTTAATTAGATACCTCTAAAAGGAATTTTTCTAAATCCTACTGTACTAGAAGCATTGAGCATAACAAGCAGTAGGTGTGTGAACAAAAAATAGAAGCCTTTCATTAATACTTCAACTTGGAAGTAGTCTGTTTTGGTTCAATCATTTCTCACATCATTTACAAAGTACATAGACACTTATTTGATGTCATTGGAAAGCTAAGAGAGCCTACAACGCAACTCTGAAGCATCAAGGGGCTGGTACAAAGCAGCATTCGGTAGTACCTACTCATTTCTTGGATCCGTAAGTCCATTGTATTTTACAATCAATATACTTTCATTTTCATGATCATTTGAGTTCATATTTCCATGTTCTTGTGAAGTGTACTACTCACTACCATATCTCTCAGTTTTCTCACTCAGATTGCAGAGATGCATTCTCTGAGCTTGGTGCATCTTTGTCATTGATTTAACTTGATACATTTAGCTCTATAAATCTACTATAGGCTTACCATTTTTCATATCATTTGGGGGTTTCAAGCTTCAGTTATGTTTAGTTGAAGTCAACCCTACCTATTCATTTTCACTTCTCTGCTAGGTACCCGACTTTTGTACTCATCTTGTTAGATGTGTTTCTTAGTGTGTACTTACCCAAATTCAATGCTTTAAAGCTTGTTGGATTGAGCATAGGTCTAGCATAAGCATACAGATTTTCATAATCATTGGACTCTTAAATATTGAGTTATGATCAATTTTTTGCTCATTGGTCTCATCATTATAGTAGCCCTTGAAAATCGGGATGATATCATCACTTGTTAAACATTATTCTTAGTGTGTGGTTCATTATTTTTTATGAGACTACTTTTTAAAGTTAGCGCTTTATGTTAATTAGACATCCCCAAAAGGAATTAAGATAAATGCTATTGTGCTTAGAGAATTATGCAAAACACTGGTCATGTATGAACCAAAATAGCAAGTTCTTCACCTCTGAGCTAACTCCAACTTATGTGTTTTGATCTACCTTTTTGACAGTGATCTTCCAAGGTACATAGGGTGTCTAATACATCCATTGGAAATCTAAAAGGGCCCACCACATACTCCTGGATTTCATTTTGCTGGTCTAGATCAAGGATTTTGCAACACCTCTTCATCTTCAAGCACATACCTATCCATCTCTACACAGTGGTATCAGAGCTAGGTTGGACAACATGGCAGATGGATTTCCTTCATCAATCGACAAATTGGATAGAGGTAACTACTCAGCTTGGTCATTAAATATGAAAGCTTATCTCCAAGGTAAAAGTTTATATGGTTATGTGGCTAGAGATGAAGTTATGCCAAGTTTTAGGAACAAAAGTCAACCAACACAAGAAGAGCAAGAAAGATTGAGCACATGGTGCTCCAAGGATGCACTTGCAAGGTCTTATCTCCTCAACTCTATCTCAGATTTTTTGTTGCCTCACATTAGAAGTTTTAAGACATCTTAGGAACTGTGGGATGCACTTGAAGCCTTCTTCACTTCAAGTCCAAAGCTAGGAAGCATCAACTATGGCTGGATTTCACAACTCTCAAGAAAGCTCCCAAACAAAATGTGACTGATTTTTTCACAAAGCTCAAGGACATAGCAGATTAGTTGACAAGCATTGGAGAGGTAATACATGAAGAGAAAATTGTAAGGCAGGTCATCAATGGCTTGAAGGCACATGACAAGTGGGAAGCATTCACCACAGCTATGGATTTGTACATGGACATGCATGTACCTGATTTCAATACACTCATTGGACAACTACTAACTCAAGAGGCAAATCTTATAAAAAATGGAGAAATCTCTAATGGTAATCAATCTTCAGCTTTATACACTAATAAAAGCAAGTCCAAAGATAACAAAGAAAAGGCAAAGAAAGTAGATGATGAAGTAGGTACATATCAAATTAACTATGCAGGTAGAGGAAGACACGACATAGGTAGAGGAAGAGGAGGTAGACAAGGTAGGGGGAGATCCCAAGACTCCAACTCATGTTCTATTTGTGGATTAACTAATCATACAACTGAAAATGGCTTTAGGAATTCCAAGAATCAATGAGGCAAAGGATACAATAGAGGAAGTTATGGCTACTCAAGAGGAAGGTTCAACAATTATCATGGCAATTACAACAACTACAATCATTAAAACTATCAAGGAGGCTACAAAGGAAGGAGAGACTTCAATAATTACATAGAAGTCTCAAACAAAGAGGATTCATTATTGATCATGAACATGGCTATGCCACAAGGTAAATCTGATGAGCATATTTTCTACATAGATTCAGGTTGCTCGAATCATGTGGGACGAAATTTAGCTCTCTTATCAGATTTGGAAGATCCAAGGAATAAGCATGAGGTGCAAATAGGAGATAACACAAGACATTCTGTGGAGAAAATAGGCAATGTCAAAGCACTTGATGGAAACATCAACCTACTCAGTAAGGTACTCTATGTCCCTACCATTATAAATAATTTGATAAGTGTTGGGCAGATAGTAGAGAAAGGATTGCAAGTCAGGTTCACAAGAGGATGAGCATATGTGGAAGACCCTAGCCAAGGGTTCAGAAGAAAAGAAAAGGGAGAAGAGACAGGTAGACTATTCACCTTTGAGTTGCAAGACACAAGGAACATAGCTCTCCTCAATTATGGTAATCAAACACTCACACAACTAGAGGTATGGCACAAGAGATTAGCACATATTGATGAAAGATCATTAAAGCAAATATGTAGGGACCAAAGTGTACTTGGAATCCCTAACTTGTGAAAACAACACATGATTTATAAGTCTAGTGCATGTCAATTTGGAAAGTCTCACAGGTTACAATTCATGAAGAAAGGTTATATGCATGGAGATCTCTTCGAGTTGGTTCATACAGATGTCTGGGGACCTAGCAAGGATGCTTCAATATCTGGATCAAGGTATTATGTCTCCTTTATTGATGATTGCAGCAGATGGACTATCCTAATCTTTATGAAACACAAAGATGAAGTTTTTTCATGTTTCAAAAGATATTTGGCTCTTGTGGATAATCAAACAGGTAAATCACTAGAAAGGCTAAGTTCAGATGGAGGGGGAGAATACTTCTCCCATGAGTTTGATTCTTTTCTTCAAGAAAGAGGAATCAAAAGAGAGGTAACTACAAGGTACACTCATGAGCAAACTGGAGTAGCAGAAAGAAGGAATAGGACAATTGTTGAAGCTGCAAGGTCTATGTTGAATGAAAAACATTTACCTAATTACTTATGGGCTGAGGTTGTATCTACAACCACTTACTTGATTAACAGGTTGCCTTGAAAATCCCTTGATGGGATGACTCCATATGAGGCTTGGAATGGAAGAGGACCAAGCTTAGATCATTGTAAAATTTTTGGTTGCATTGCTTATGCTCATGTTCCTTCACTGGTTAGAGGCAAGATGGATCCAAAGGGAGAAAGGTGCATATTCATTGGATATGACAACAATCAAAAGGGCTACAGGTTATACAATCCTACCAACAAAAGATTCTTGGTCAGTAGAGATGTAGTTTTTGATGAGAACAATTCATGGTATGAAGAATAATGCAAGAAGGTCAATTTACCATATGATCTTGAAGAAGATTTTCCAAAGCTTGGTAGAGAAAAACCAAAGATTGAAGAACAAGACACCTTAGAGGATGATGAAGAATCTCAGAAGGAAAAGATTAAAGCAGGGAAGTCTAAAGGTAAAGAAAACTTGCAGGAACTTGGACATGAGGTAGAATCATCACATCATGGCTTAAGAAGATCTATATGCTGACAAATGCCCAGTAACAAAAAGGCCCTCCCAGCAAAAAATGATGTCACTATTCTTAGATGGGTTGACTAATGGAATGCTAAGAACCTTAGTTTATGTAAAATGGCTCCAGACATTGAGTGAGTGCCTCCAAGAATGCAAAGATCTAGAAGACAACCTAGCTGATGAACTCAAAAGTATACAAAGCACCACTAAATCAGAAGACACTAGGAGTAGAGTGATGACTCGTTCTGGTAATGTGGAGGAATTAGCAGAATTGGTAGCTAAGAAGTTAGTAGTTCATGGGCAGAGAAATTACCACAACCCACCAATGAGAATGCCAATGCTAAGGAGAGGGAGCCTTTGTGGTGGAAATCAGCCATCTCATATGTGTACGAGAGGAGGTTTAGGCATACAACAACCTTATCCATATAATAGGTAGCCAGCCCAAGGATCCAACCTGTATGGTCATATTGAGCAGAAATATATCAACCGTGGTACTAAAAATTGACCTTTTAACAAGCAACCAAGGCTAGTGAATCAACCCTAGTATAGGCCTTATAGGTACCCTTCTAGAGAGCAAGGTAGAGAGATACCGAGATAAAACCGTTACCCAGGCGCAAAAGGAGCACCTAGACCTTATGAGCAAGGAGGATATGGACAACCACAGCCACTATTAGGAAAACAACCCTCCCATCCTCAAAATATAGTGCTAGTCAAGTACACTCAACCAGAGGAGAACATGGAAAGAGGCATAGTACGAGCTTCACCTTTAGCTAGTGTAGAAACAACTCATCAAGGATATGAGTAGATGCGGGGAGAATACTGCCCCTATCACACCAGCCTAGTGGAGTATGACCAAACCTATGATCAACAATATTATGGTTATGAAGGATAGGACAACTAATATGGACCAAAATATGCGAACCTGATATACACTACACCTAAAGCACCAACCCCGATGAGACCACCCATTAGACCACATATGCCAAGAGGACCATGCTATAGATGCGAAGGAGATCATTTCATAAGGGAATGCACTCTTCCATATAACCCTTTACCTCCTAGAACATGGGAAGGGTATTGCAATGAGTGTGGAAAGGAGCTTCTATTTAGAGACTACCCAAAAAATCCCAATAAAACTCATAACACTACTGAGATCAATGTGATAGAAGTGATTGAATCATCGAAAAGCGATAAAGAATACAAACTACCATTAAAATCCATTACTCGAGCCTAAACCAAAGGAAAAGTAATGAAATAATTAGATTCCGAACAAGAAATGGGTAAGAGCATAGAGCCAAAGATACAGATAGTAAAAGGTTCAAAAGACCCCCAAGAGAGTAATCAGACAAAGAAAACACAAAGTTGGAAGAGGAGAAGGGAAAAACTTAGGAATAAATAGATGAAGAAGACAAATGAAGAGGACAAGAAGGATATAAAAGAAAGTAGGAAACCTCGAGAACAAGAAGTGAAAGATAACACGCCACCTAAGTTCCATACCTAGAAACTAGGCAAACCATGATGAATCCTAGCAGATCCAATACTAGAAGACCTAGACATGTGGTTGAAAGCTTACCAATCCAGAATCACGATCGGACCAAATATAGAACAACATGAGAAACTCTACCCACAAGGAGCGCTAGAAAAGGAGAGATTGGATATGCAGAAATCTCATAGAGGTAGCTCAAGCCACGCTAGAGAAGACTATCCCAGTCCCTCGAGAGAGAAGAATATCTAATATTCAATTCAATGAATTGTTGGAGCAAGTCTATGAAAAGCCTAAGTATTGTCTTGAGTCCCACAAATTCAAAGAAGAATCCTTAAAATGAAGACAATGTAAAGTTCACTTGTGAACTACCCATTGTAACTTTTGAAGACTTTACTTAATGTAAAAGTGAAAGAATCTTAAGTGGTTGAGTCCACTTGATCAAAAAGGGAAAGAGGAGCCACAAATTTATGATTTGTGGTAGATAGAGAATCAAATCGATCACTAATTGATTGGAGAGTGATTGAGGAAAGTAAGCCTCCCAAGCTCAACTATAAATAGATGGAAGCTTTAGTCATGGTTAGAGAGACCTAAGAGAAGACCTCGAAGAGCTGAGCTTTATACCATATCAAGGTGTGATTCGAAGGCACACATATGTATCAGTAAATCCATTGTATTGTAAAATCAATATACTTTCATTTTCATTATCATTTCAGTTCATATTTCCATGTTCTTGTGAAGTGTACTACTCATTGCCATATCTCTCAGTTTTCTCAGTCAGATTGTAGAGATGGTTTCTCTGAGCTTGGTGCATAATTTTTAGTTCTTTAACTTGGTAAAGTTAGCTCTATAAGTCAAACATATGCTCAAAAATTGTTAGTACATTTGGGTGTTGGAAGCTTCAGTTATGTTCAGTTGAGGTCAACCCTGTTTGTTCATTTTCACTTCTCTGTCAAGTACCTCACTTTTTTACGCATCTTGTCAGAGCTATTTCTCAGTGTGTACTTATCCAAATTCAATGAGTTAAGGCTTTTTAGATTCATCATCCAATCTAGTATAAGCATAAAAATTTGCATAATCATTGGATTCGTAAATCGTGCGTTATCTTGATTTTTCTGGTCACTGGTCTCATTCCTATAGCAGCCCATGAAAATCAGGATGATGTCATCACTTGTCAGACATTATTCTCAATGTGTGGTTCATTATCTTTTATGGGCTTACTCTTGAAAGTTGATCTCTAAGTTAAATAGAGTTCCTAAATAGGAATTGAGCTAATTGATGTTGTGCTCAGAGAATTATGCAAAACACTGGACATGTGTATGAACCAAAACAGCTAGTTCACCTTTGAGCTAACTCCAACTTATCTATTTTGATCTATCTTTTTCAGAGTGATCTTCCAAGGTACATAAGGTGTTTAATACATCCATTGGCAAGCTACAAGGGCCCACCACATACTCCTAGAGTTCATTTGGCTGGTGTAGATCAAGGATTTTGCAACACCTCTTCATCTTCAAGCACATACCTATCCATCTCTTCACAGTGGTATCAGAGCAAGGTTGGACAACATGGCAGATGGATTTCCTTCATCAATTGACAAACTAGACAGAGGTAACTACTCAGCTTGGTCATTAAGAATGGAAGCTTATCTTCAAGGTAGAAGTTTATATGGTTATGTGGCCGGAGATGAAGTTATGCCAAGTTTCACGAACAAAAGTCAACCAACACAAGAAGAGCAAGAAAGATTGAGCACATGGTGCTCCAAGGATGCACTTGCAAGGTCTAATCTCCTCAACTCTATCTCAGATTTTTTGTTGCCTCACATTAGAAGTTTTAAGACATCTCAGGAAGTGTGGGATGCACTTGAAGCTTTCTTCTCTTCAAGTACCAAAGCTAGGAAGCATCAACTAAGGCCGGATTTCACAACTCTCAAGAAGGGTCCCAAACAAAATGTGAATGATTTTGTCACAAAGATCAAGGACATAGCAGATCAGTTTTGAAGCATTGGAGAGGTAATAGACGAAGAGCAAATTGTAAGGCAGGTCATCAATGGATTGAAAGCAGATGACAAGTGGGAAGCATTCACCACAACTATGGATTTGTACATGGACATGCATGTACCTGATTTCAATACACTCATTGGACAATTACTCACTCAAGAGGCAAAGCTTATCAAAAATGGAGAAAGATCTAAAGGTAATCAATCTTCACGCTTAGATACTGATAAAAGCAAGTCCAAAGAAACAAAGGAAAGTCAAAGAAAGTGGATGATGAAGCAAGAACATATCAAGCTAACTATGCAGGTAGAGGAAGACATGGCAGAGGTAGAGGAACACGAGGTAGATAAGGTAGGGGGAGATCCCAAGACTCCAACTCATGTTGTATTTGTGGATTAACTAATCATACAACTGAAAATTTCTTTAGGAATTCTAGGAATCAAAGAGGCAGAGGATACAATAGAGGAAGTTATGGCTACTCAAGAGGAAGGTTCAACAATTATCAAGGTGATTACAACAACTAGAATCGTTCAAACTATCAAGGAGGTTACAAAGGAAGGAGAGAATTCAATAACTACATAGGAGACTCAAACAAAGAGGATTCATTATTGATCATGAACATGGCTATGCCACAAGGTAAATCTGATAAGCATGTTTTCTACATAGATTTAGGTTGCTCCAATCATGTGCGAGGAAATGTAGCTCTCCTGTCAGATTAGGAAGATCCAAGGAATAAGCATGAGGTACAAATAGGAGATGACACAAGACATCCTCTGGAGAAAATAGGCAATGTCAAAGCACCTAATGGAAACATCAACCTACTCAGTAAGGTACTCTATGTCCCTACCATTACAAGGAATTTGATAAGTGTTGGGAAGACAGTAGAGAAAGGATTACAAGTCAGCTTCACAAGAGGAGGAGCATATGTGGAAGACCCTAGCGAAGGGTTAAGAAGAATAGCAAAGGGAGAAAAGACAGGTAGACTATTCAACTTTGAGTTGCAAGACACAAGGGACATAGTTCTCTTTAGTTATGGTAATCAAACACTCACAGAACTAGAGGTATGGCACAAGACATTGGTACATATTGGTGAAAGATCATTAAAGCAAATTTGCAGGGACCAAAGTGTACTTGGACTCCCTAACTTGTCAAAACAACACATGATTTATAAGTGTAGTGCATGTCAATTTGGAAAGTCGCAGAGGTGACCATTCATGAACAAAAGTTATATGCATCAAGATCTCTTGGAGTTGGTTCATAGAGATGTATGGGGACCTAGCAAGGATGCTTCAATATTTGGATCAAGGTATTACGTCTCCTTTATTGATGATTGCAGCAGATGGACTATCCTATTCTTTATGAAACACAAAGATGAAGTTTTTTCATGTTTCAAAAGATATTTGGCTCTTGTGGCGAATCAAACAGGTAAATCACTAAAAAGGATAAGGTCAGATGGAGGGGGAGAATACTTCTCCCATGTGTTTGATTCTCTTCTTCAAGAAAGAGGAATCAAAAGAGAGGTAACTACAAGGTACACTCCTGAGCAAAATGGAGTGGTAGAAGAAGAAATAGGACAATTGTTGAAGCTACAAGGTCTATGTTGAATGAAAAGAATTAACCTAATTACTTATGGGTTGAGGATGTATCTACAACCACTTACTTGATTAATAGGTTGCCTTCAAAATTCCTTGATGGGATGACTCCATATGAGGCTCGGAATGGAAGAAGACCAAGCTTAGATCATTGTAAAAGTTTTGGTTGCATTGCTTATGCTCATGTTTGAGCACACGTTAGAGCCAAGATGGGTCCAAAGGCACAAAGGTGCCTATTCAGTGGATATGACAATAATCAAAAGGGCTATAGGTTATACAATCCTACCAACAAAGGATTCTTGGTAAGCAGAGATGTAGTTTTTGATGAGAACAATTCATGGTATGAAGATTCATGCAGGAAGGTCAAATTGCCATATGACCTTGAAGAAGATTTCTCAAAGCTTGGTAGAGAACAACCAAAGATTGAAGAACAAGACACCTCAGAGGAAGATGAAGAATCACAGATGGAAAAGATCAAAGCATGGAAGTCTAAAGGTAAAGCAAAATTGCAGGAACTTGGACATGAAGCAGAATCATCACAACATGACTTAAGAAGATCTATAAGGGAAAGAAAAAAACTAAAAAGGTATGGGTTTGACACCTCATTAGTAACTAAACATTCTATCTACATAGCACAAGACATAAACTGAGAGGAGCCATCATCATTTGAAGAGGCCAAAGCAAAAACAGAATGAAAGCATGAAATGAAGGAAGAAATTGAAGCACTTGAGGAAAACAACACTTGGGATTTGGTGCCCAAGACTTCATCTATGAAGGTAATAGGCTCAAGATGGGTCTACAAGCTCAAGAATAACTTTGATGGTTCGATTAACAGGTATAAGGCAAGGCTTGTAGCAAAAGACTTTGCACAAACTCAGGGAATTGATTATGAGGAGACCTTCTCTCCTGTGACAAAGATGCCTACTATTAGGGTTTTGCTTAGTATTGTCTCTTCCAAAAATTAGAAGATACTTCAACTAGATGTAAAGAATGCATTCTTGAATGGTTGGATAACAGAAGATGTACATATGGCACAAGCACCTAGTTTTCAGAATCAAGTTTATCCTAATTATGTGTGTAAACTTAACAAAGCATTGTATGGTCTCAAGCAAGCTCCAAGAGCTTGGAATTTTAGGCTTGTTTCATTCTTGCGGCACAAAGGCTTTCAACCAAGCAAGGCAGATCCTTCACTCTTTATCAAAAAGAGTCATTCTGAGGTCATCTACTTATGTGTACATGTAGATGATATTATATTGATACGAAATGATGTAGCTGGTATGAAGAAGATCAAAGATCAGATGAGAGAAGAGTTCAAGATAAGTGATTTGGGTTCACTTACCTACTTCCTAGGTTTGGAAGTTGTCTACAAAGATCATGGTTTTTCTCACTCAAAGAAAGTACATTAAGGGCATGTTGGCAAAATTCAAGATGCAAGATTATAAGATTGCAGGCACTCCAATGGAGGTCAATCACAAATTGAGCTCACATGAAGGTGAAATTATAGAGGGCATCACATCATATCAAAGTCTAGTGGATAGTCTCAACTATGCCACATTGACAAGAGTAGATATATGTTACAGTGTGAGTGTGCTAAGTCAATTTATGCACACAACAAGGAAACCACGCATGGATCCTACCAAAGGGATTCTCAAGTATCTCAAAGGAACCATAAATGAAGGACTTTATAATCCTTATGTATCTGATTTAGGTTTGAAGATATTTTTTGATGAAGATTGCGTTGGTTCCAAGGAAGATGGAAGGAGCACTTCAGGTTATCTTACCTTTGCAGGTTCAAAGCTTATTTCATGGTCATCCAAGAAGCAACCCACATCTGCTCTCTCTTCTATTAAAGCTGAATACAGAGGTTACACACTTAGAAACAGCTCTGACAAGATGCGTAAAAAGTTGGGTACCTGACAGAGAAGTGAAAATGAATATACAGTGTTAACTTCAACTAAACATAAATGAAGATCGAAACTTCCAAATGAAATGAAAATTCATGACCCTGTAGAGGAATTATAGAGCTAGCTTTACCAAGTTAAATCACTAAAAATGATGTACCAAGCACAGAGAAACCATCTCTGCAATCTGACTAAGAAAACTGAGAGATATGGCACTGAGTAGTACACTACACAAAAATATGGAAATATGAACTCAAATGATCATGAAAATGAAAGTATATTGATTGTACAATACAATGGACTTACTAATACATATGTGTGCCTTAGAATCACATCTTGATATGGCATAAAGCTCAGGTTTTCGAGGTCTTCTCTGAGGTCTCTCTAACCACGACTAAAGCTACCATCTATTTATAGTTGAGCTTGGGAGGCTAACTTCCCTCAATCACTCTCCAATCAAATAGTGATTGATTTGATTCTCTATCTACAAAAAATCACAATTTTTGTGGGTCCTCTATACCTTTTTGATCAAGTGGACTCAACCACTTAAGATTCTTTCACTTTTACATTCAGTAAAGTCTTCAAACGTTACAAGAGGTATTTCACAAGTGAGCTTTACATTGTCTTCATTTTAAGGCTTCTTCTTTGAATTTGTGGGACTCGAGCCAATACTTAGGCTTATCATGGACTTGCTCCAAAAGGTCCCCCTCAAGCCACGTATGCTTGAGGTCTTCAATCTTCCAAGATTACTTGCAAACCTATCAGAGCCTTGAATTTGCAAAGCTTTGTACCATCTAATGCTTTGGTTAGAATATTTGCACATTGTTGATGAGTGGACACATATGATATTTGAATCTCTTTGCTTAGAACCTTCTCTCATACATAGTGATAATGAACACCAATATGTTTAGTCCTTGCATGAAAAAAAGGATTAGCAGCCAAATGAATAGAGCTCATACTATCACCAAAAATAGGTGGGAGTTCCAAACTCCAATCCAAGATCTTTGAATAATGTCTTCATCCACATAGCTTCTTGTGTAGCTATTACCCAAATTCAATGATTTAAAGCGTGTTGGATATTTACATATTGTCTAGCATAAGAATACAAATTTTTCATGATAATTGGACTCTTAAAGCTTGCATTATGTTCATTTTGCTACTCATTGGTCTCATTACTGTAGTAGCCCGTGAAAATCGGGATGATGTGATCACTTGTTAAACATCATTCTGTGTGTGTGCTCAAAATTTTTTATGAAATTACTCTTGAAAGTTAGCTCTCTAAGTTAACTAGAGATCCTCAAAAGGAATTAAGCTAATTGCTGTTGTGCTTAGAGAATTATGCAAAACACTCGATAGGTGTATGAACCAAAATAGCAAGTTCTTCACCTTTGTTTTGATCTATCTTTTTGAGAGTGATCTTCCAAGGTACATAGGGTGTCTAATACATCCATTGGCAACCTAAAGGGGCCCACCACATACTCCTGGAGTTCATTTGGCTGGTGTAGATCAAGGATTTTGCAACACCTCTTCATCTTCAAGCACATACCTATGCATCTCTTCACATTTAGTGCATTCCACATGGGATGAAATGGAAGACTGCACTTGATGGGGGTGTTTGGCGTATTTCAAGATTAAGCATATTCTCTCATTCATCTTCTCTGGTTGAAAAGCCAAGAGGGGTGAAAATTCGAGGGACTAATAGGATGCAAACAAGAATGGTGAATTCATTAGGATAAAGAATGGAGAGGATATAGGGAAGGTAGGTATGGGAGGTGCTAGCTTGTTGTAGTTGTTTGACTATGTGCTAACATTTATGGTGAATGTAGTTGAAAAGGAAAATGGCCCAGTTAACAGGACGTTGTTGGGCAGAGGCAAGAATAAGGGAATAAACTTAGATATGTTGTATGTGTGATGTTGAATATTTTGCCACACTGTAGATAAGGCTCTATAGGAGTGAGAGTTTCCATGGGGATAGCACACACAAACAAGCAAAGACTAGCAACATTATGTTGCGAGAGCATAGAAAACAAATGGTGAAAAAATGCAGTGCTACAATGTATAAGCACAAAGGACGAATGATGGCATTATAGGAGCAAGGAAAAAATTAATTATGTTGATTGCAATATAAGAAATGGTGCAATAATCATCATGCAAAACCATGCAATCATGGATAGTGGGTTAATGATTTTCACATGTAGTAGATTTTGGAAAAGGCCATAACTTTGATCCATTGATTAGATTTTTAATTTGTATTCTAGCAAGTATGTGTGATCAAAAAGTTTTCAAGAAGAGCTAGGCTGATTTTCGGTAAGGACAAAACCATCAAATTTCGAATTTGTGAGCAGCTCAATTAGATTTTTATCCATAGAAGAGGACCAATTGGCCTTATTGAAAGATTAGGGTTTTGAGAAAAAAATCATGGGTGCGGGATTATCGAATCTATAGTTCTTGCATCAGTAAGAAGCTTTCAAAACATTGTTCATCAAAGGCATGAAGTTCATCAATTCAGCAATACAAGGAATCTTTGAGAAGAAGCTTTTGTTCAATAGTGTTGAGAGCAGTGTGGGCACTCAAGGACTGACTAGACAAGGAAGCCAGGGAACCCAAGGATTGACAAGACAAGGAAGCCAACGGAGAGAGTCAGAACAAGGTGAAGGAGTAAGTAGACAAAGCAGTCGACGCAAATCTGGCAGATAGGCCCTTCAATTTTTCCAATCTACATCTTTGAACAGTGATTCTTATCACTAACAATCATTGTAAACACCATTTCATATTTTTGTAGCTCCATTTTGTGCAAGCCAAGGAGTCCTTGAGCTTGAGGAGCCTTAGAAGTACCTACATATCAATTTTCGTATTTTTTAGACTCCGTTTGAGCCCTCAAATTGGCCCTGGAACCTACTTTTTAACTAGGCCGGACACTAGGTCTGGACAGGGCCAAAAGCTAGTCAAAAACTATAAAAAGAGCTAGAGAGCTCATTTTTGAGGTTAGATTGTAATTGAAACGAACTTGTAAGAGCATTTTGAAAGTAATCTAAAAAGCTCCATTGATTCTCACTCTTTGCCTTGCCTTGTGTGCGCGTGTGTGTGTATGTGTGTGCATGCTTGTGTGCTTCTCACTCACGCACTTGTGCCGCCACTTGCTCGAGGTCTTCACACCATCCTCACGTCTTCCCGGATTGACATTAAAGGAGGTGCTACTCATCATTGAGCTACACCAAATTTTGGCGCCGTTGCCGGGGATCGAGCTTTGAGGACGAGCGTGTGATGGTAAGACGTAGAGTTGACGCGTTGGAGTTGTAGGTATTTTCTTCACTCTCATAGATTTTCTTTTACTTTCTTCACCATCTCCATCACCATCATCATCATCACCATCTCCCACGTCCATCTCCATCATCGCAAAAATTTCAGTTTTTTGACTATATCCTCACCTCCACCTCATTTCCCTCATTTCACTTGTGAGAGAGAGCGAGAGAGCGAAATTGCATGTGCTGCTTTTTGCATGTTTTCTGAGCTATCTTGCAGGTACAGGTCACATCACCATCTCCAGCCTTCCGCGCAGGTACGGAACTCGACGAAACTGTCTCGCAGTCGCCGCCTTCTGTCCATCGCGATTGACTGAAATTTTCACTTGTTGGTAAATCTGAGTGCACCACAGTGGACTAGAGACCCTGCACACCACATTCCCACTGAAATTTTTGAAAATCTTGAAAAATTTCAGTCCATCGCGATTGACAGCTCTGTCCATCGCGATTGACAGCCCTGTCCATCGCGACAGACTGCCTGTCCATCGCGACAGACTGCCTGTCCATCGCGACAGACTGCCTGTCCATCGCGACAGACTGCCTGTCCATCGCGACAGACTGCCTGTCCATCGCGACAGACTGCCTGTCCATCGCGATTGACTCAACCCCCTGTCCATCGCGATTGACTGGGTGTCCATCGCGATTGACTGAAGTCTCTGACCATCGCGACCGACCGCCTGTCCATCGCGATTGACTCAACCCCCTGTCCATCGCGATTGACTGAGTGTCCATCGCGACCGACTGAATTCTCTGTCCATCGCGATTGACTGAGTGTCCATCGCGATTGACAGCCCTGTCCATCGCGATTGACAGCCCTATCCATCGCGATTGACAGCCAATTTTAGTCAAAATTTTTAAGGTTTGTTAATTGAAAAATTGGGCTAATTTTGGTCACAAATATTATACTCTTGAGCACATGGGGAAGTCTTAGGAAAACAACTTAGGGAAAACCTGTTGCACAGTGATCCTGTTTGAACCCTGTCGTAACCCTAGAACCCTGAACGGTCACAACTTTTTCATACGAGATCCATTTTTTGAGCTCTAGGGCTTGTTGGAAAGCTCGTAGCATATACTACACGCCCTCAACTGTTTTTTATAACGATAATGCATTGATTTTTAGATAGGGTATTTTGAAGTTGACCATACCCAGGGGGATCAAAGTCAGGGGTCTTTAGAATTATTTTCCTAAAAGTCACAATGCAAATATGTGTTTATGTTACATGAATGAAAGTGGTTGGTTGTGTCCTTTGAATATAAGCATTGAGCTAACCGTGGGTCTTTTATAGGTCCATTGAGAGCAGCTGAGAGCGTACAAAGCAAAGTTTCTTTGCAAGCTTGAGAACCGGGTTCTTGAGCACCATAAAGCAAGGGATCAACAAGTAAGGTTGGATTATTCTCAACTCCCTCTGTCATTTCCTAGCTCAAGCTAAGAACGAGTAGAGGTAGGAGTGAGTCAGGGCGACGATAGGCAGTTATCAAGTTGAAGACTATTAAGGAACTCAAGTTCAAGCTAAAAACTTAGTTACTGTACTGTCGATAACCTAAAGGAAAAGAACCTAACGTGGAACGATCAACCTGAAATTACGAAGAACACTCAAGTATTCCGACGACGTGATATCAGACAAGACCATAAACACAATAATTAACTAAAAAGAATCAAGCGACTGGTACCAATTAATCGGCAACGAGGTTGTACTCTGAAAAAAATTGGGCTAATCAGTTAGGCATATGAACCTTAGATCAGGACGACATTTAGCAAGGGAAAGACAAAGCCTTAGGTCTTCAGAGGCTAGTGTCAACCACACTGCAAGGTCTTGGGCCCAGCAGTTGAGTCGCCACTCTCATTACCCTAGCTCTGATACCAGTGAGTCAGAGATGTCTCAAGGCATGGACAGACCTACGGGAAGTTCAGGGGTGCCTTATTTGTACAGGGTAGAAGGCCCTTACAAAACACAGCTGGAATATCTTAGGACCAACCGATTAGGTGCTAGCATCTATGAGGACGGCCTAGGAAGATCGGTGGTCCAGATTAAAAACCCTGACCAATCCATTGGACTAGAGCACCCAGCTGTCAAGTTTGAAAATGGTGCATACCTGGACAAAGAAGGAACTATATATGTAGTCACTAGTCACCCTGATAGGACAGATGACTTTGGGAACGTAATCTCAGAAGCGGACTTAGGGGACCTGGAACAAGGGAACATGGGTGCAGAACCTAGAACCCCTCGAGGTAAATCAGTTCTTACTAGGATTATCACGCCTGAATGGGTCCCCCAAGACAACAAGAGCATAGAGTTGCTCCTCAATCGAGAAACTGATGAAGCCTTTTGGAGGTATAAGTCTAATCAGCCGACAGACATAGGAAATATCATGATCTACGAGTTTAAGGATCCGGATAGCCCAGGCAGAGTGACCTATTTAGATCATGCTTCAGAACGGATCTTTGTGGTGACAGAAAATGATAGGCATGCTTACACTTGGAAGGGTGAATTTATTTTCCCTCAACCAAGATCAAATGTATCCTATGGTCACCCTGGGGCGGGAACTTCCCAAGCTCATGGTACGCAAAGAGACAGAAGTAGAGATAGACCAGAAGTAAGTTTTGCCAACCCAGTGGGCAGAGAAAGAACGAGAACAGAGACGAATAGGGTAGAACCTGAGATGCATAGAGCCCACAGGAACCAAAGAAATGTAGATGGATTTCCTCTGCCAAGGCCTAGAGAGCACACAAGAACTTTGAGACCCACCCAGCTAGTTAAGTCCATGAAGAATTACTTTGACGGCGCAGGAGATCCCTATGATCATGTGGCAGAGTTCAAGCAAGTTTTGAGAGCTGAACAAGTGGAAGATCTGTTCACGCAATACAATGCCTTCGGTCTAACCCTTAGGAACACAGCACTTACATGGTTTCAGCCATTAGATGAGCGTCAGTTCCGGAGCATAGACCAACTCCTAGAGGCATTTATTGTAGAGTTCTCTAAGAGCGGCATAAGGCACAATACCTCCTCGTTGATTCACAGCTTCAAACAGACCCCCCAAGAGACTGTCAGATTGGCCGGAAGAAGATTTAGACAATATCTTGAAAGGTGCCCTATTTCGGAACTACCCACATCTGCTAAACAAGTAGCCTTATTCCTTGATGGATTGCTGAGTACAAAATTGAGATCCTATGTGTATCTGAAGGACCCTAGGACTATAGAAGAGTGTGTACGCATGTGCATTGACATTGAAGATAACCTAGGGGAAGAACTAGAGCTCTCCAAAATCTACAAAGATTCAGATAGTGCATCTAGTCACTCTTCCACGCAATCCACATCAATTGAGGAACTTGCCGAAAAGGTAGCTCAGAAATTAGGTGTCACTGGCAAACAAATCCCAAGGTTTGCCCCTGTGAAGAGGTGCTATACATGCGGTGGCGACCATATGGCAAATGTGTGTCCCATTATGGCTCAACCCCAAGTTAACCCTAGTAGCCAGTACTGCACCATAGAACGGAAGTACACAAACCACACCGCACAAGATTGCCCATACAACAAACAGGCAGTTAGGCAACCATACCCTCAGCCCTACCAACAAGGCAGATACCAGAACCAGTACCCTCCACCACCACAATATGCTAGACCCCAACAGACCTATCAGCAACCATATCAGGCCCAACAGAGACCTCTACCGGTACTAGCTCAACAGCCTCCTAACTCCGCTAATGTGATTCCAGTGAAGTATGCTGTTGCAGAAGAAAACCTGAATAGAGCCATAGTACCAGTAACCCCATTGATCTCAGAAAGTGACCCGAGTGACCATAGCTTTGATTCTACACATGTCGATAGTCCCCAAGCTTATTACATGCAGTCTCCAGAACATGGTGAGTCATACTATAGTGAAGAACCAAGTGAACCTAGTTGGGAGTCGGATTACACGAACGTCATGTATGCAAACCCCAACCCTAGGCCTCAACCTAGGCAGGTACGACCACCCTTTCCTAGAGGACCATGCTACCGATGTCAGGGGGATCACTTCATTCGTGATTGTCCCTTACCTCCACCTCCACAAAATCAGTCCGTGACGATCCAAGGCTTTTGCCAAGATTGTGGAAAAGAGCATCTCTTACGAGATTGCCCAAAGAACCCCAATAACATGCCAAAAATCACTCCTATCAATGTGATTGGGTTGGTTGTGGATGCCTCAGGAAGTGTCACTTCCACTGCACCAGTGCAGGTGGTTACTAGAGCTCAGGCATTGCAGCAAAACCAAGAGGCAAGCCAGGAAAAGGGCCCAGAGGCTAGTGAAACCGAGAGCGTAACAAAGAAAAGAACTAGAGCATGGAAAGATAGTCGAGAAAGAATGAAAAGACAATGGGCAAAAAAGATAAACGAACTTGAAGAAAGCATAAGAGAAACCAAAGCGAGGATAACTGAACTCACAGCTCCAATTCCCTCTCACATTACCCCGCCTCCACCACTCCCACCTCCATCTAACCCACCACTTCCCCCACCGCCTCATCAAATCCCACCACCCCCTAGAGTAGGATCAGTCCTAGCTGACCCCACTCCCGAGGACCTTAATATGATGCTTAAAGCATATCAGGCCAAAATCCAAGAAGGGCCAACCATCACCGATCATGAAAAGTGCTACCCTAGAGCCGAGCTAGAGCTTGAACGAACTAAGATTTGTGCCAAAATGGTGGAATTGGCTCAGACCATGTTTGAGGCCAGCCGCCTATTTAACATTTCTAGTTCAGCTAAGACGCAGTTACACTTTGATGGACTGCTGGAAAGAATAGAGAAGTTAATTGCACAATCAGAGAAGGAACCTGCCCCTCAAAGAAAGGAAAGGGCAAGAGAACGGATAAGCCAGCCTCTTCAGGAAGCCCATGTGCCTCCTCAAGATGTCTATCTCCCCCCCCAACAGTCACATGAGCCTCCCCCGAAAGCTTACGTACCTCCACAGGTGACCTACATTCCTTCTCAGAGAGCGTATGAGCCTGTTCGGAAAAGTAATAGAATAAGTAATCCTCCCCGAGAAGCTTGTGCTCCAGCCATCTATGGGAACAAGGAGAGAGCCAACGATAGAATAAGCCCCCCTTCCCAGGTTGCTTATGTGCCTAATTCTACGGAGCCAGACACTTCTTCTTCTATGAATAGGTTTGCACCAGACTTCCTACGAGAGATTCAAGAAGATAAATGGGATAATGAAAGTGAAGTCGCTCCTCCTTTTGAACTTGTGGATGATGCACACGATCAATTCCCACAAGACATCCCATCTATTTACGGGGAACATGAGAGTGCTCAGTCTCACGAGAGATTGGACTTCGAGTCTAACTCCATACAAGAGCTACCTCACTTCACAGGCCCATGGGAAGCAAAGTCCACATGTATGAGAGCACCGACTGTCATGGTAAGGAACGACGACTCAGTTCTACCAAGAAACACGGAGATAGTAAAGAACACCCAGGTGCAACGCGATCGCACTTTGGAAGAACTGCATGAGGATAGAGTAAACGCGCAGAAATGTGCAGCCAGTCGAGTAACTGAAGTTGCAAAACCTCATTCCCGGGTAGGATCCCATAGGACCGTGCCAGAAATTCCTTTGGATAAGATAGGAGATATGTGTGAAGGTGAAGAAGGGAATACCTATCTTCCCATTACCTACCAGGACTACACCACTAAGGCAATTTTGGACTCAGGTGCAGGAGTTGCAATTGCCACTACTTCCCTTTGGAAGCGTTGGGGCAAGCCGGCACTCAGGCCAACGAGGATGAAATTGCAGATGGCCGATGGTCACGTAGAGAGACCCCTAGGATTGCTAGAAGGAATAACTCTCACCACTTGTGGTGTTGAGTTTGAGCATAGCTTTGCTATATGTGACTTCAGCAAAAATCATGCCTATGAGATGATTTTGGGAAGACCATTTATGCGACAGTTGCAAGTGGTACAGGATTGGGGGACCAATTCTTTATACCTGCAACACTTAGGTGTTACGACCAAAGTCAATCTCAAAGATTACTCTCATAGGGATGTACCTCCTATCCAGTGGAATCCCATCCATAGAGCCAAAGATGATACGGAATCTGTGCATTCCATAGGGTCAGGATCCTCTTGGATGCATGAAGACACCCACTTATGGATGTGCAAAGTAGCAGTAGAGGAAGAGAAGAGAGAAAAGGCCAGAGAAATAGGTGCAAAAGAAACACATAGAGCAATTCAAGACCCAGCCTATGCACCTGTAGTTTTTCCTGATGAGGAATTCGAACCCCATGGCTGGGCAGAAATTTTAGCAACAATGGATGTAGCCATCAATGAAGAACAATGGACACCTCACTGTGATGAGGATGGCTATGACATTTCAGTCTTCTCCATAGAGCCAATCAGGGGAGAGGCAGTGTTAGAAGAATGCGAACCGAGCCCTGATGCATTTGAGGATGCAAGTGACTCCGATCTAGAGTCAATCATTATGGACCCTCCATTTGCATCAGATGAAGAATATTTCCATGAAGTGGAATTTCAACCCCAGAGGCATGGAGAGGTTACAAATGATGTAAGATTAGCAACACATATGACCGCGAAGGAAGAAGGAAAGAACCGAAAGAAGAAAGAAGTCTCACCAGAGGAGGAAGAATCTTTGTTTGAGGTCCCAGAAAATTTTAAGAAATATGAGATAGATGACAGGAGAGTCATGATAAGAATGCCTAAACGAGAGGCACAATCGGGAGAGGCCTATGATAACAAAGAAACCACCAAGAAAATAGTAGTGGCCATAGAAGAAGGAGAGGAGAGATGCACGTATATAGGCCATGACCTGACAGAAGAAGAAGAGCATGAATTGACTGCCTTGCTAAGAGAATACAGAGATGTATTCGCTTGGAGTTACAAGGATTTGAAAGGGGTTGACCCAGACATATGCTCACACACTATTCCCATGACCTCAGATGCTAAACCCTCGAAGCAAAAGCCTTATACATATAACGATAATTATGCTGCTAAGATCAAAGAAGAGATAGATAGACTGGTTGAAGCTGGATTTATCTACGAAATTGAGCACACTGAATGGGTGTCCCCCATCGTAGTGGTGCCCAAGAAGAATGGCAAGCTGCGTGTGTGCATTAACTTGAAAAAGGTTAATGCCGCCACGATTCGAGATAACTATCCGCTTCCCATCACAGAACATCTCTTAGAAAGAGTGGCAGGCAAGGAAGTGTACAGCTTCCTTGATGGATTTTCTGGCTACAATCAAGTAGCCATAGCTCCAGAGGATCAGCATAAGACAGCCTTTGCCACAGAATGGGGCATTTTTGCTTTTAGAGTAATGCCATTTGGGCTTACCAATGCACCAGCTACCTTCCAGAGGTTGATGTGCCATGTGTTTAAGGAATTCCTGAGGAAGAGTTTAGAAGTCTATGTTGATGATCTTTGTGCTCATTCCAATGTTAGACAAACTCATATCCCGGAACTCAGACAGATCTTTGACAAATGTAGAGAATATCAAGTCTGCCTGAACCCAGAGAAGTGCGTTTTTATGGTCAGGCAAGGCAAGATTCTAGGACACATAGTGTCAAAGAATGGCATATCTACTGACGAGGAGAAAGTGAGAGCCATAGCAGAGCTACCTAGGCCAAAGAATGTCAAGGAAGTACAAGCTTTCATGGGGCATTGCGGTTATTATCGACGATTTATACACATGTATGCTGTCATTGCAAAGCCCATGTACGGACTTTTGACTAACTTTGAGTGGACGGATGAATGTGAGAATTCCTTCCAAGAGCTTAAACGAAGATTATGTTCAGCACCAATCTTGACCACACCAGATTGGAATAAGCCATTCCATGTTCATGTGGATGCATCCAATTATGCCATTGGATGTGTGCTCGCACAACCTACTGGTGAAGGTAACATGGATCTTCCAATTGCCTATGCCAGTAGACAATTGAATGCGGCTGAACGGAATTACACCACTACAGAGCGCGAAGGATTAGGTATGGTATATGCGGTTAAAAAGTTTAGACATTATTTGCTTGCAAATAAGTTTAAATTTTTTACGGACCATCAGGCATTGTTGTACTTAGTAAACAAGCCATGCAATACAGGTAGATTAGTAAGATGGTTCCTCTTGCTCATGGAATATGATTTTGAGGTTGTGGTAAGGAAAGGTAGGACTCACTTACGAGCAGACCATCTCTCTAGACTCACATCGGGAGAAGCCCCACAAGGAGTATCAGATGACCTTCCTGATGCTTACTTGTTTAATTTGGAAGTTGTACCGCAGTGGGCTAAGCCATTGGTACCAGTATTGACATACGGGCCTAACCATCCTGTGGTAAACACACGGAACAGAGAGGTTGTAAAAGCCCAAAAATACCACATCATGGCAGGAAGCATGTACAAGCACACAGATCAAGGGATCTTGGCTTGTTGCGTAGAAGAGGATGAGTACGCTAAATGGTTGCAATTAGCACATGTAGGTGCGTTAGAGCAACACCATTCAAAGCAACGAACTTTACAGACTCTAAAGAGATTCGGAGTGCATTGGCCAACTATGGAAGCGGATGTCCAAAAGTTGTGCAAGGAATGCCCAATCTGTTGCACTAAACCACCTGTGGAACATGCCACTCTCTATCAAGTATCCATTGTGCCAGATTGGAGTGAACCTCTAGTATCATTCTTGAGGACAAACACATTCCCTCCAGACATGACTCTAGCTAGAAAAAGGAGTTTAGAACAAGAAGCCTTGGATTACTCACTCATTGGTGATAATCTATACAAACGCGGTAAGGATGGTTACCTGAGATTGTGTGTCCATGAAAGTGAGTATCTTAAGATCTTAGAAACTGCTCACCAAGGTGTAGCAGGAGGACACTTTGGACCAGATCGGGTAATCAAGGCGATACTATTTGCGGGCTTTTGGTGGCCTACCCTTCACATGGATGCACATACCTATGTGAAACGGTGTGATGTCTGTCAAAGGACTCAGTATCCTATACGCAAAGATGAGATGCCACTGAAACCTATGATGGGTGGACGTGCATTCTCTAAGTGGGGAATAGACTTCGTAGGTCCTATTAATCCCCCAGCTAAGGGTTCTCATGCGGAATACATCATTGTGGCAACAGATTATCTCACCAAGTGGGTAGAGGTAAAAGCTACAACCAAGAACGATGCTCAAACAACTGCCAAATTCTTGTTTGAGAATGTATTCACGAGATATGGACTACCTATAGAGCTTGTAAGTGATAGAGGCACTCACTTCTTGAATGAAGTTATTGAAAATCTACTCCAAGAATTCTTGGTAATACACAAGAAGTCTGCCCCTTATCACCCTCAAGCTAATGGACAAGCTGAGAGCACTAATAAGATTTTATGCAATGTACTGACCAAATTAGTGAACACTAAACGCTCTGATTGGGACAAACAGCTACACCATGCTGTTTGGGCATACCGAGTTGCCTACAAAACGGTACTCCAAGCCACCCCTTTTCAGATGGTATTTGGCCAAAACGCTGTGTTACCCTTGGACTTCCTGATCCCTACATTGAGAGTAGCACAAGAGCACGAATGGACAGGTCATGAGCTCTCCTCTAGAATTTTTGACCTTGAACGATTAGGAGAAACAAGACTGAGAGCTGCTGCAGGCATATATGCTGCCAAGAAGAGACAGAAGGCATACTTTGATGCCCACGTAAAGGATAAGGGTTTGAAAGCAGGAGATCTAGTCTTAGTCTATACACTAAAACAACACGCGAGGAAGCTAGAAAAGAGAGGCTACGGACCTATGATCATCAATAGGATCTCCACGAGTGGAGCAGTACAATTAGCCACGCTAGAGGGTGATGTTCTCCCTAATTATATTAGCGGATGCAGAGTCAAGTTGTATCAGGAACCCCTCACGGAGGAAATGCTCAGCCGACTCAACACTGCTAAGAAACGCAAAGAGGAAGAGAAGCGAATTAGAGAAGAAGCTCAAGCAGAAGCTTTAGAACGCATCAGAAGGATGAAATTACGAAGGCAAGGTAGAGAGCAGCCTAGGACAGAGGACTATGCAGACCAAGGATATCATATGGCAATGTGTGAAGTTGCAGGAACCAGCTCACCTAGGATAATTGATCGACGTCCTTTCGTAACCCTAGAAATAGGACAAGAAAAGAGTGCAAGGACTGTAAAAGCCTTGATTGACTCAGGTGCCGCCACTAGTGCTGTTAGAATGTCTTACTGTCAAGAGTTACAGTTAACTGTCAATCCTGTGGAAGCATATCTCATAGGATTGGGAGGCGTGGAAACCCCTTGCATGGGCGAGGTGGAACTTCCCCTCTACATCCATGATGAGGCAATGACAGTTAAAGCACTAGTGTGTCACGATGAGGATCTCACTGAACCTCTTGTCTTGGGTCAAGACTGGATCTATGACCAAGCAGTCAACTTAAACCTAAGAAGTGGACTTCTTCACGTATGGGTCAATCATAGTCGAATTACAATAGAGTTGGATAAAGGAACACTCAAGGAACTAGGAAAGGCACGGACTCCTGGTCCCTCCAGGGGTACACATGAAGATGACCATGCTGTTCTTGTTCAAAACCCTGTGTTGCAGAGGAATGATATTTGCAAAAAAGGAGTCAGGGATGCAACGGAACTCCCTTCTTTTCCAAGGGCCAGAAGGAGGCAACGACCAAAGGTGGAGCAAAGCCAAAAGAAGCAGAGTACTACCTATGCCGGACATCAAAAGAACCTGCGCAGCAGAATGCTCCAACGAGTGAACCAAGTGTGGGTACGAAAAGGCGAATACCCGGTTGCAACCACGCCAACAGAACGGGGGAAGCCTCTTATTAATAACCATCGACACGTCACTAATAAGACGTCGTCCGGAAATTCTTCGGCTAAAGTGAAATCTATTTGGGTGCCCAAAAGGTCGATGAAGGCTAGCCCACAATCAAGACAAATTTGGGTGCCTAAGGCTTGTTTGCGGGCTCAGATAGCTATACCAAGAACACACTCTACACCGCATGATCTATTCACTCGCACAGCCTACATCCACTCACTTTCAACACCAAGGCACATGAACACGAACAGAATCAGTTGTAAATGGGCCCCTAAGAGGCCTCAGGTTAAAGCTGACACACCTAGAAAGCTCTCGAGCATCTCCACGGAACCACGAGTAAAACCCATCCACTGCATTTGGCAGCCCAAGACTTGTAACAAACCCCCTGACCCTATTGTAAATCCATGACCACCTACTAACCGCTTCACTCTTATCACATCATTTCGCTTAGTTCTTAGGTCTACCTAACTCCTAACTACACACACCAGCACCGAGCACTTATTAACTCCTAACCACTCCAGAACTTTAAGTTAATATTGTAACAAGGGACACCATGTCATTTTTGTGTCCATTGCAATGTTAACGTTTATTCATATATTCTCACAGAATCAGCTACGACATTTTCAACATGGCGGAGGCAGCAGGAACTAGCTCTCACACAGAAACAAACCCGCAAGTGGTGGACTTGGACAGTTTACCCGTTTTGCCTGAGACAGTTGAAAGACCAGAAGAGTTGCAGGCCGTCAAAATCATACCTATTGCAGACCCTCCGCGTGGCCACACCATGCCCGTGGGAAAGACTTCACATTGGTTTACCGAGGTAGCAGGACCCTTGGGGGAAGGAACGTATCTTTGGGAATCAGAGCTGGACTACAATGGAAAGCAAGGCAGATACCATTTCTTTACAAGAGAATTTGAGAAGTTACAAAATGCGGAAAGTCTACGTCCGATATGGGAAAAAGCCGGATTGAGTGCCTATTTCAGTGCCCGACTCCCAAAACCTGACTTCATGCGATGCTATTATCTCATCAACACCTTGACTCCAAATCCGAACCCAAAAGGTGCAAGCTCATTTGTGATTCCATCTCTGACAAAGGGGAATGAGCTCAAGAGGTTTAGACTATCAAACAATTTGGTGAGAGAAGCTCTGGATATGCGCGGAATGCATATTCCTACAGAAAAGGAAACCCTAGTACCGGATTATATGAAGAATCGAAGTCTCACCAAGCTCAAGGACATGGTATCCATGACGCCTAATATTGCCATACACCTTCGCATGTGCATGCAACACTTTGCTTTCCCGGCGCAGGATAGATTCACCATGCCGCACAAGAAGATTTGGTTTAGCCTGTATCTGGCAGAAACACAGAGCCTCACCATCAACCTACCCCACTGGATAATTGACCAGATACACTTAGCTCACAAACGCTGGCCGCGGAAACAGGTTTTATATGGTTGCTGTGCTCTGACAAGAATCATTTATAGGTGTTTGGCTTATGACATTCCAATCCAACGAGCCCTGATGTGGAATCGGGTAGAGCAGTTCCGAGGCAGGACATCCACTGGACCCCCTTCTAAGAAGATGAGAGGCACGGTCCAAGTCCCATGTGCTCAGCCACGTGGAGCCACCCTAACACCAGAGGTCACCCCGCCACCCCGAAGAGTCCGACCATTCACACTCCGGCTTCCAAGACGCAGCACCGATGGTTCCACTTTGCTATTTCCTCCCATCCCAACGGATCTCGAATTTCCTAGTGGTGCAGCTTTGGAAGAACTCACTAATGAAGACTTCGAACAACTACTACAAGATGTCGAGCTGGAGACAGCAGAGGCACAACAAGCGGAAAATGTACAAACGCAGGCCACAACCTCCCAAGCCCCCGTCACCCCTGTTGAAGTGGAGGAAGAAGATGACGGAGATGAGGAGCAGGAGGATGATGAGGAGGAATATGATCAAGAGCAACAAGAGGAGCAACAAGAGGTGCCAGAACTTGTAGGTGCACCTGCATATACAGCTCAACTAAGAAGGCTATACGACACTATCAAAGCAGTACAAGAAAGGCATCAGCTCTCTCTGGTACAGGCCAAGCTTTGATGCAAGAAATGCTATCAGATGAAGGAGTGGACCAACATTTCATTGACACCCTCAAATTAGTGTCAGACTCTTTAGGAGTTCCAGAGGCTGTCCACACCGCAGTCCGCCAGTCCGTAAGGTATGACAAACGCAGAGTGGACACGTTACCACGAGCAGGTAAGACTATCAGGATACCCGTCACAGAACCAGAAGTACCTATTGAGACCACAGCCACTCCCACAACCACCACTGACCTCTCCGCTGAAACCTTCGTTCAGACATCACCCATCTCACCCCAGCGTCCTCCATCACCACCTTCCCCGCCCCCGCCACCACCTCCCACCTTGGAAGAAACGACAGTCATCACCTCTACCTCCACTTATAATCCATCCTCATTCAAATCATTCTCATTTCGAGAACCCACCTCACAAGACACCCTCTTCTCCTTCGTCACCAATCCCTTGTACACTTCGTCCCATCTATCCGCTGAACCCATGACTGGCCATCCCATAATTACCAGCGTAGTTGGAAACCCAGCACCCACGGAAGGAACCCTGTGCTTCCCGACCTACCCCCCAATACGAGTACCTCCATTCCATAACCCTCACTTCCCAGCTGGCCCCTACACCTCTTTCAACCGGACCTCACCACCACAATACCCGTCCTTTGTGGAGCAGTTCTTTCGCTCTCCCATGTTTCAAAGGCACCTTCCTCCGATGTTCGCAACGACATCAATTTACACGGACACCACACTCACTTCACCTACCATACCCACCTATATGGTAGCCCCTGCACACACCACCTTGTCTGATCCAATGGACATTTCACCAACCACAGCACCTCTCCCCACGATTTCCCCACCTTCCCCTCCCTTGCCCCCCACCTCACCACTCACATCAGTGGCACACACAACATTCACTACACCCCTACCCAATCCCACCTCCTCTGCATTTCAAACTATTTCCCTTGCATCTCATAATGTAAATAGTACGTTCGACACATTACTTCAGTGTGCACATCAGCTACAACAAGACTTCCATCAATTAGAAGAACGCAATGCTACCCTCCAGGCAGAATCTCAACGCCTCCAAGCTAGAGTCACCACTATTGAGGCTGACTACCTGACGCTCCTAGACGAGCATACCACACTACAGCAGGCTCACTCCGAATTAGAATCAAAGGCATCAACTGTAGATGACCAAGCAGTTAAGGAGTTAGAAACAGTGCTTCAAGCGCAAATGATATCTAATGCCACGCTCAGACGCAACATTGGGCTATTAAGGAAGCATATGGCCGCAGCACTAGAGGAGAACAAACGACTTCAACAACAAAATCAAGATAACTTTGAAGCGGCTATGGAAGGAACCGTAGGAGCAACCATTAGCCCTACCAGATATAGAGCAGTTCCATCAGAAGACATCCGCATCCTACTTGAGGAGCATGCAAATTTCCTGGAGTCATATGAGAAACTAGAGACTGAATGTGCCGATCTAAAGAAACAGTTAGCCAGTGTACCCACTGCTCAACAGGAACAGGTAATCTTGCAACAATCTACAGAAGAAATGGAGACCCTTCGGAAACAGGTGGCAGAACTCCAAGCACGCCTCCTACCATATGAACGACCACCCTCGCCCATTGAAGAACCAGAACCTGAAACAGTAGTGGAAATCCCTGTCGAGGACAGCTACGAAGAGCCATACGAGCCTATGCCGACGCCTGGTGGTCGAACTACAGAAGAAGGACAAGACACGTTAGAAATTCAAGTTCCAGATTGGGTCAGAAGGGTCGAGAAAGTGGGTAAGACACATGATGATCGTGTGGCCGTGCAAATGCAATCTCTCACGAATCTGGAAGAAACGGTCCTTCGGTCTTCCTACTTTCAACAATTATCCCATCAACGGTTAATCACAACATCAGAATCGCAATACATGCCTTATTTTGTCTTACTACATGATTATAATGCAGAAGTCAAAAGACATACAGGGAAGGAGCCCACATTCGCTACTCAATTTGAGATAGGGGATTTACCGACCGATGCACGTGCTGGCTCGATTTTCCAACCTAATTGGCGTGCACGTTTACTCACCGATTACCCAGAGATGATGAGTACCTGGGCTACCATGCCACTCTATATCAAGTATAATCCATGCTATTGTCCAGTGGTACGTCGCAGATCCTGGCAAGCATTTGCAATCAAGGTACGCAACAATAAAGAGTGCTCCGCTTGGGTTAACTACCCGTATTTTGCTCCCCCTCGAGGACCTCCAACCGTAGCCTACATGATATCAACCATTCGGCACTGGTCCGCACGCCTAAACAATGTACCTGATATAGCAGCGAAAATGTGTATGAAGATATTTGAGCTCATGACCATTGTCTTCAAAACCTTTCGGAATGTCCAAGCTCCATACATCTCCGCTCCTGGATTCGCCCAAGGCAACAAGGATTTAGTCTACGACATGAGCCAAACCCCCTCGGTCACTGTTATCTTTGCTTGGCATGCACGAATCAAGTACTTGCCCGCATGCTTCAAGCAAACATTTGAGGAAATGTTCTCTACGGGCTTCTGGGAATACAATTCCGAAATTTTCATTCCCAGACCCACACATTTGCTACATCTATTTGCAGTAGAACAAGCGATCCATGCAGATCAGTTACGTCTGCCACATCCGGATGTTCCAGGACCAATCGATTGGGATCATATGATGACAGATTTGGCCAGAGGACTACGCTTACAAGAACATCAGCTTGCCACTCAGGTTGTGGAATATTACATCCAACACCCCCAGCAACAAGGGTCTGTCAGGGACGACAGACGCGAGAGAGGGGGGGGTGTTGAGAGCACTGTGGGCACTCAAGGACTGACTAGACAAGGAAGCCAGGGAACCCAAGGATTGACGAGACAAGGAAGCCAACGGAGAGAGTCAGAACAAGGTGAAGGAGTAAGTAGACAAAGCAGTCGACGCAAATCTGGCAGATAGGCCCTTCAATTTTTCCAATCTACATCTTTGAACAGTGATTCTTATCACTAACAATCATTGTAAACACCATTTCATATTTTTGTAGCTCCATTTTGTGCAAGCCAAGGAGTCCTTGAGCTTGAGGAGCCTTAGAAGTACCTACATATCAATTTTCGTATTTTTTAGACTCCGTTTGAGCCCTCAAATTGGCCCTGGAACCTACTTTTTAACTAGGCCGGACACTAGGTCTGGACAGGGCCAAAAGCTAGTCAAAAACTATAAAAAGAGCTAGAGAGCTCATTTTTGAGGTTAGATTGTAATTGAAACGAACTTGTAAGAGCATTTTGAAAGTAATCTAAAAAGCTCCATTGATTCTCACTCTTTGCCTTGCCTTGTGTGCGCATGTGTGTGTATGTGTGTGCATGCTTGTGTGCTTCTCACTCACGCACTTGTGCCGCCACTTGCTCGAGGTCTTCACACCATCCTCACGTCTTCCCGGATTGACATTAAAGGAGGTGCTACTCATCATTGAGCTACAAATAGCCACATGTAAACTGGGAACAATAATTTCTATCGGGGCAATAGCTTCCAGCCCATAATCAAGTTTGAAAGGAGTACAACCACTAGTAGCTTTATAAGAAGTCTGATAGGCCCCAAATAATAGCCGACAGTAATTGGTCCAAGTGCTCTGAGCAATCTGCAATTATGTTCTTCAGCATAGTCAGCAGTGTTTTATTAGTACTCTTTACGAATCCATTGGCACAAGAATAATATGGTGTATTGAACTTATGGGTGATCTAAAATGATTGAGTTAGGACCATAATTAGATCATTAGCAAAATGTGTGCCACAATTAGAGAAAATATCCAATGGGAGACCAAAGTTTTGAAAAACATCACGTGTCAAACATTGTGCAACCACCAAAGCAATTGCTAATTTAAGAGCCCACAATTCAATTCAATGAGTATCATATTCTGTATAGGTGAGTATATACTGATTGTGGGTAAGTACTCTAGGTGGAGTGATTGGCCCAATAAATTCCAACCCCCACTTCTCGAAGGGTTCCAAAGGTAGAACAACTTGGATGGGGAAATGATGATGAAGCAAAGGTTGTCTAGTCCTCTAGTAGGGATTAAAGGCTTGGACATACTGATGAGTGTCCCCTTGCATAGTTGGCCACCTGAGTCCACTCTCCAACATCTTCCTATATGTTAAATCATTCGCAAAATGACCACTAGTGGGGTTGGAATGGGCTACTGCTAAATAGAAGGCACCTCATGTGTTGGCAAACACTAGAGCCAAGCCGTTGAGGGGTCATAATAATATAATTGTTCCACAATAATGTGCAATCAACGATTGTATAATGCTAATTTTTGGTGACCACTAGTAGTTAGAGAACTTGGGGGCGTCAGTTGATAGTTAGAAAAGTAAGTAATGTATAACTGTATATTGCAAGAGAGGAATCATCTAGTCTAGTAGGAGCTTCATCATAATCAACCCAAAAAACGAATTCTACTACTCCATGAGAGTATCTAGGCCAATGAAATCATAATCGAATCATTGGAGAAGAAGAACCCGATGAGCCAATCTACTTCCTCTATTGGCACACTAAATATGTCAATGTTGAATGGTGAGCATGAAATGCAAACTTGTAACCTAATAGATAGTGTCAAAACGTCTTAATAGAGTAAATAATGCCTAAGCACTCTCTCCTAGTGAGTAAGTTATTTTGCTCAGTAGATGTCAACCAGTGACTAGCATAGTACATAAGAAGATACCACTTATCCTTCAATTGCATTAAGAAACTGCCAATGACTATGTCAAATGCATCGGCAAAAACATGAAAAAGGTAAATTCCACTATGGTGCTTAGAGGATGGGGGCCTGGGTTAGTAGCTACTTCAATTAAAGAGAGTTGGTTTGACATTCTTCAATCCCATTAAACTCCCAAGGTGCTATGTGTAGGTATATGAAATACCAAAGCACATGCGGAATGTAGTGGGCCGATTACCCAATAGGATCACAATCTGAATTTTAATTGATTTTAGTTTATCTAGTCCTTCTTCACTAATTAACCACAACTTCAATACATCATTTTACCATAGCATAACTTTGTCATCGTTCCACAAAATTCATACATAAAGCAATTCATCAAAGCTTGAACAGAGTATTATATATATAAACAGTGCACTATTCAAACCATAGATCCATCATATAAGCCTTATTTGTATGGTTGTATACATCGAGCATGTATCCAATATTTCTTACAACTCAATATTCAAGATCTGTGTTAGTTCATATACATCAAAACCATGCGATATATAACACTTGATTCACCTGCATAAAGAACAATACTTATCACTGTGACCTTTTGCCTCATATACGACTAAAGAAATGTAGAACATAACATTAAATTCAACTATCACCACATAGAGCAATACTGTGCATTAATCAAGACACTTTGCAGTGTATATATAAACTCATCTTTCTTAGTCATACTGTATATATTATCACCTGTTCATGTCTTCATTAACATGGCATATATTGTTCAAGAGATATCTGCACACAACATGTTCCATTTGTATATTCTCTACATGCAAACATATGTCTCCATTTCCTTTTATCTCATATAGCAACCTATTTTACTTATCATGTCCCTGCACATAAGTCTTTCACATCAATCAATATATTGTCAATATTCAGCGGAAGGTAAATGTCTTTAATGGACATCAATCCAATAGTTTAATACTCATATCCTTACGTTTATGAGTCATGTCAAATACTTATATATATGCTATATGCTTTTCACGTACACAATCTATCTTAAGACTCCAGATATATGACTCACGTATCAAATGAATATCTCATCATGAAGTAATTCTCATCAATTGAATCATTGCATCTCAACTCAGAAACTTTATGATATATATGTGCAACCAACATTTATGATTCAAGAAAATTCCATCCTCAATAACCATCGAACACATCAAGATCTGTCATATGCGTCTACATGTGCATTGATCATTGCTTCATATGCGAGCATCATGTGAAAAACTTACATGCATCCATATAAGTATTTTATGATCCTATCATGTATGCTTCATCCAACAGCAGGTGACACATGCATATATAAGAATTCTGTTACCCGATTGGATTAGTCCTCTCTTGACGTTGAAGTCAATATGTATGTGCTCCTGGTTCTGCAGCTTCTCCTTCACAGGTATCACCTCTTGAAGTCACGTGAGTATATAGACCTTCCTCTGCCCTTCAATACATACAAGAGAGAGATAGAAAGAGAACGTAACTCAAGTACAAAAACGTTCATATGATATCTACATAAATAATGAGCTCTCGACAGATACAGAAATCAAACACATCATTGAAGGTGATCAACATATTATCTTGAAAGATCCAACAGAGAGAAAATACTCTAGAAGCCACGGTGTTGTACAAGCCACACATGTTCATTCTGCCTTGTAGCTTATATAAGAATTTATTTGACTTGCGGTGGTCTTCAATCGTGCATGATTTAAGGAGAATATCATGGAGAGTGATATAATCCCAACAATCGGTGACTTCGATATATTAAGGTGATGATGTAGCTATGCCTTTCCATAAGCATGAACTCTGAAAGTAACTTTTATTCCTAGATTTAAAATAGAGAATAACTCAAAGGGTGTGTTCATATGCAAAAAGTATGAATATGAAAACTACGGCTTAAGAGAGGGTTCCTATGGTTGAGATTGAGAGATAGATGCGGTGAAACATATATGAACAGCTTCCATTGAAGCTTGCTACATTTTCAACACTCTCCCTCAAGATTCAAGGGAAGATCCAAGGGATGTGCCATAGAAAGTTTTCTTTGAGCATAGAAATGAATGCTTGAGATCCTTGGTGTGATATCCATGTCTTCAAGATTTGTTGTTGATGCTCCATGCTTCTTCTCATAAAGAAATGACTTGGATCATATGATAATCCAAGACACCACTTCATGACTTGTTTGAAGATATCTTTGTAGATGATCTTCAACATGATGAACAACCAAGTTGTCCATTGAATTGATTTTAAAATGAGAAAGGGAAACGATCTTTTTCTTCTTACCCTCACTTCAAGATTGATGATGTTCCCTTTCGATACTTGGTTCTCTTGGACCTTTACCTCCATGAATGTTCTTCCATTGCTTTGACTCTTCAAGTCTTCATAAATATTCTCATCCCTTGCTTTCTCTCTCTCCTTATCTCATCTTGCTCTCCTCTTTTCATTTCTAGGGGCTTCCCTCTTTTTTTCATTCTTCTTTTCCTCATGTTGATCCCTGCTTGCTTCTTCCATTTGCTTTCCTTTGTAGGTGGCTGCCTTGATCTTTTCTCCTTTTGCTTCTCCTTCCAAAATCTTCTTACCTTGTTTTCCTTCATCTTCATGTGCAAGGATGGTTGTTTCTTCTTCATAACTTCTTCTATTTATCAATGTTCCTTGGAGTGGTTGCACTTCTTCTTTGTCATCTTTGACTCTTTGAACCTTTTCTTCTACTCCATCTATTGGTTGATCTTCATAAGGTGCACTCTCTTGACTTCTTGACATGTCTCCCCCTTCATCTCTAGTATCTGCAAGTTCTTCATATGGCTGGTCCTCCAACCATGATAGAAAATCATGAATGATTTTCTCTTCTTCTTCAAAGGTAGGGCTTTGTCTTGCCATCTCTTCTGTCTTCATAACCTGAAATAGAACACAACAAATATTCCAAGATTTTATACCTTTGAGACTATGTTGGAATGATAGTTTTGACTCCTTTCTTCAATCTTTTCTTGTGAGCTTCCACACTAGCTCAAAACTCCTTTGTCTTCTTGACTCCTTGATGTGGCTTGAGTGAGCTTCAATAGCTCTAACTCCTTTGACGAGTCCTCTTGACTCCTTTATGTAGCTTGAAAGAGCTTCAATAGCTCTAAATCCTTCGGTGAGTCCTCTTGACTCCTTTATGTAGCTTGAGTGAGCTTCAATAGCTCTAACTCCTATGATGAGTCCTCTTGACTCCTTTGCCTTGTCGTGGCTTTGCTTGACTACCTCCTTTAAAAAACATCTTCTTGACTTCTTTCTTGTCTTCAATTGGTTCTCAACACTTCTTGTTGAGATCACTTGAGTTTTCTTCGTCTTGAATCCAAGCAAGTTTGTAACAAGGAATCACACTCCTTGGCCCGAGCTCTGCCATAGCTCGTTTGCCTTTCAAATCTTGAATCCGAACCTTTGCTAGCTTTCTTCTTTTGGCTTGTCTTCAACTCAATTGATGAGGAGACTTATGATAGGACTTCCTTCTTGAATCCTATCCACCTTTATGATGGCAGCCATTTGCTTTTCGAAGTCTTCTTCTTGCCTCGAGTTTCTTTGTCTTTTCCCAAAGCTTCGTTGTCTTTAGTCGTTTGCTTTTACTTTTGAACTTGCTTTCTCCAAGAACCTTTATTCTTCAAACACTCTTAAAGAGTTAGTATCTCTTCCAACAAAGTATCAAGTATGAAATCCTTGGGGGGACTTTGAGCTCGAATAGCTCCTATAGTCTTCTTGCAATCCTAGGGCTTCAACAAGCCTCTAGCAATCAAAGTGCATCCAAAATTGATGAGGGGACTTCAACAATTTTGCAACCATACAAGAGCACTATGGCTCTGATACCACTGTAGGTATATGAAATACCAAAGCACATGGGGAATGTAGTGGGCCGATTACCCAATAGGATCACAATCTGAATTTTAATCGATTTTAGTTTATCTAGTCCTCCTTCAGTAATTAACCACAACTTCAATACATCATTTTACCATAGCATAACTTCCTCATCGTTCCACAAGATTCATACATAAAGCAATTCATCAAAACTTGAACAGAGTATCATATATATAAGCAGTGCACTCTTCAAACCATAGATCCATCATAGAAGCCTTATTGGTATGGTTGCATACATCGAGCATGTATCCAATATTTCTTACAACTCAATATTCAAGATCTCTCTTAGTTCATATACATCAAAACCATGCGATATATAACACTTGATTCACCTGCATAAAGAACAATACTTATCACTGTGACCTTTTGTCTCATATACAACTGAAGAAATGTAGAACATAACATTTCATTCAACTATCACCACATAGAGCAATACTGTGCATTATTCAAGACACTTCGCAATGTATATATAAACTCATCTTTCTCAGTCGTACTGTATATATTATCACCTATTCATGTCTTAATTAACATGGCATATATTGTTCAAGAGATATCTGCACACAACATGTTCCATTTGTATATTCTCTACATGCAAACATATGTCTCCATTTCCTTTTATCTCATATAGCAACCTATTTTACTTATCATGTCCCTGCACATAAGTCTTTCACATCAATCAATATATTGTCAATATTCAGCGGAAGGTAAATGTCTTTAATGGACATCAATCCAATAGTTTAATACTCATATCCTTATGTTTATGAGTCATGTCAAATACTTATATATATGCTATATGCATTTCAGGTACACAGTCTATCTTAAGACTCCAGATATATGACTCACATATGAAATGAATATCTCATCACGAAGTAATTCTCTGTACTGATACCTTGAGTGTAGTCAATGCCTTCCTGCAAGTATTCCCTTTATCACACTTAAGTCACATCACATTTAATCATTGCATCTCAAATCAAAAACTTTATGATATATATGCGCAACCAACATTTATGATTCAAGAAAATTCCATCCTCAATAACCATCGAACACATCAAGATTTGTCATATGCGTTTACATGTGCATTGATCATTGCTTCATATGCGAGCATCATGTGAACAACTTACATGCATCCATATAAGTATTTTATGATCCTATCATGTATGCTTCATCCAACAGCAGGTGACACATGCATATATAAGAATTCTGTTACCCGATTGGATTAGTCCTCTCTTGATGTTGAAGTCAATATGTATGTGCTCCTGGTTCTGCAGCTTCTCCTTCATAGGTATCACCTCTTGAAGTCACGTGAGTATATAGACCTTCCTCTGCTCTTCAATACATACAAGAGAGAGATAGAAAGAGAAAGTAACTCAAGTACAAAAACGTTCATATGATATCTACATAAATAATGAGCTCTCGACAGATACAGAAATCAAACACATCATTGAAGGTGATCAACATATTATCTTGAAAGATCCAACAGAGAGAAAATACTATGGAAGCCACGGTGCTGTACAAGCCACACATGTTCATTCTGCTTTGTAGCTTATATAAGAATTTATGTGACTTGCGGTGGTCTTCAATCAAGTGCATGATTTAAGGAGAATATCATGGAGAAAATGTATAACCTCTTTGGGTGATTTCAGGGGTGAAGTAGCAAGAACAACCTAAACTTTATCATGATGGACTTGTATACCTTGGGGAGAGATGATGTGGCCCAACAACTTGCAAGACAAGACTATAAAGATGGATTTATTTGGGTCGAGGCATAATCTATATCCTTTGCACTTGAGAGAGCATAGCCTTAAATGTTGCAAATGTTCCATATTATGCATACATTGTTGAACGGTACTAGGAGCACTTCTCAAGCCAAACCACATAACCATGCAAGCGGAAACTCTGCAATTAGTAATCAAATTGGTCTTAGGTACATCTTCTTTTGCCATACAAACTTGATTATATCCAATGTACTCATCAAGAAAAGAGTATATTTTATGACCTCCCACTTCATCAAGCATGATGTCTAAAAATGTTAATGAAAGGGGATTTAGAGTGGATGCATTTAATTTTTGGTAATCTACACAGATTCTCAACTCCTTATTTCTCTTCTACGCAATCACAGTACGTGAGATCTGCTATGCATGTTCAATGGAGGCAATGAATCCTACTCATAGCAATCAATCAATTTCCTCATGAACGTTTTTACCATAGTTCGGACTCATTATGTAGCTTGGTTGCTTCATCGTGTGAGCATCTTATTTAAGGACAACTCAGTGCTGATATATATATATATATATATATATATATATATATATATATATATATATATATATATATATATATATATATATATATATATATATATATATATATATATATATATATATATATATATATATATATGGATCTAAGCCCTTCATATCCTTATAATCCCAAGCAGAGACATGTGAAAACTCATTCAAGAGTGAGAGTAAGTCTTGATGGAAAGATTCTTTCATATTAGCAATAATTTTTATAGGTCGAGGATTATCATCATCGTTGAGACGATAGGTGATCAATTGCTCTTTTCTTACGTAATATTGGTTGCCCTAATGATCCTTTATGCCTTTAAGCCAATTTGGGTGGATATCTAATAAAGCCTCTACCTCCTCACGACAATCTTCTAGTTCACGAGCACTTCGGTGAATAGCACAGGATGTCGAAGACCATTCCTCTAACACATGTTGTAATTCAGCTATGTCTAACGATAGTAAACATTGATTGGCCATGAGAAAGGCCATTTTTTCATCATTTGATAGACCATCCAACATGTGGACAACCTCTAGAATGTAAGGGCACACTAATCTCTCAAGGTGTGAATTCATCAAGAGCGACATTGTATTTATGGTGATTGCACTAAAAGATTAATTCATGGGAATACCAATCCTATAGTAATTTGGCTTGTTTCAGTGCGGGTCTTTTAAAAAAAAAATTATAATGAATACTTGACTTAGGTACATTGAGGAAAACAAAGTTCATGTGGAACATAACTGCTTGCAATGTAATAGGAATATTTTGGACAAGTCTCATTGGATGCACTTAGGACTGATCAACCATGCGGATAAAGAATTTAATGGGTTCAATATTATTCCACCTGAGTTTCTTATATAGCATGGCAATTGCTATATTCATGACCAACCCACCATCAATTAAACCCTTAGATATTTGATGATCTTTTATATCACACATTAATCAAAGGAACCACATGATTCACCATTGGTGTAGTTGGTGCCAGAATTGGTTCGACTCCTACATTGTGTTGAAATTGCTACAAGATGCTTGGAACTAATGTCCATAGTTGAACCACTGGCAAGGTGATTGGTTCTAAGATAATGATATACCATGCCACAATATTGGTATTTTCTTCCAATGGTTTCTCTTTTTGGGGTCTTGATGCTGATATACCTTTTAAAGGTGCATCAAGCATAGGATCATTTAGTAGTTTTGGTGAAAATAGTGAAGGAAAGACTAGGGCTTCCACTTGAGCCCATTTTGTAGCTTTTGCTACCATTTGTTGTTCTTTGAAGCTTGATTTGAATGCTTCTACATCTAGTCGTAGTACTCTTCTAGATCATGTTTTTACAATAGTAGCTTCATAATAATGACAATATTTGTCATCAGATTTGTCTATCTTTCTTGCATTTATCATATTCTTGGGCATCGTTGCCATGTCTTTGAATGTTTCCTAATTCATCACCATATTTATAGCACATTTCATTCCTTTGTTTAGTGGATTTTAGATCTCCTCGATTCTGTCATGATAAATAATTCTTCCCTTGATTTTGTGATAAAAATGGGGATATCTTGGGTATGAAGTCTTATGTAGATGAGGTGGAACATAGTTGGTGGAGGATTCTCTTAGGTCCTATATAATTGCATTCAATGCGAACCAATTTTGCATTTTTGCATTATATGGACAAGTGTCCGTCAAGTGAGTTGTATTTTCACACATGGCACAATAGATACGATTCTTGCATTTAAGACAGAAGACTTGTTTCAATGGTTCCTCAGCTTTGTTCTGTCTAGTTTGTATCCAATCCAAGTCCTTAGCAAAACCTTTGATTTTGTGTTCTAATTGTAATGCCATTTCTATAATAGCATCCAATGTCATTCCTCCAATATATCCAATTATCATGATTTGACATAACTAGGGATTCAATTTATTACCATTGTGTAATTACATCAGTTAGTAGCACATGTTGCAGGTAATTGCCTTAGATGAGTAAAAAATATGGTCGCATGTTCTTATACTCCTTGATTCTACTTCTTGTTGTTGTTTTATAAGAAATAAACAAATCTATTTTGGGCTTTTCTTTAACCAATATCTCTATAAAACAGCATCACGTACTGCATCTTTGTTGTTGGAAATGATCCAGACTTAGCTGTATCAACCAAAGTTGACTGAAATACTTGGGCTTTATATGCATTGTCATTTAGGTTATCTAATGCACTATAATTAATTTTGAAGGCATGAACATGCATATCTAGTTCATCATCAAGAAATCCATCAAATTCGGCATAGGTCATTCCTGTCGGATACTACCTTCTGTGGGCTAATCCTATATCTGCCAAAGGTCTAGGGCTGAATTCTTCTACTATGTCTACTACTTCTTAAGAGTCTGAACTTTTGGATGATACTTGTCCTGCAAGTTGTGCTCCTTTTCTTGTAAGTTCTCAATTCAACTACTAAAGGGGTTTTATTTCACTAGATGAAAGTATTTTTCTACTCCTCCAAAATCTTGGAGAAGTTGTAGAGATTCACCTTTGGATTGGTGCCTTCCACCCCTCACTGGTACTGGTTGGTTTTGGAGGAGGATCATCTGTAATTTTTTAAATTTCCACAACTATTTCTTTATGAAATTCTCTTTGAACGGGTTGATTTTGTTGTGTCTTTTCTCGATAACTCACTATTTTTGAGGCAGCCAAACTTTTTTTGGATATCAAAAATTTAGTGAAAGGTGCGAAAGAATTTTTTGGTATTTCCTACAAATCAAAACCTAGAAAATGCAGATGTTTTGATGTTTTCTTGCTTGGTTCCCTACGATTAGTTACAACTTTCTCATCTGGTATTGTCGTACCTTTGGTCCTACCATGCAGTGCATCTAATGCACTATTCACTCATACAGGTTGCTTAAGACTCTTATAATTTGGGTATGTTTCACTAGATCTTGTTACTAGCATGTAGTTAGCCAATGACCACTACCCAAAACAATCGTTAGTATTAACCTCTTCGCTTTGTTCTAATTAAGGATAGGACTATATCAATGTTAGGTTTTTGGGTGGGATGATCTAGATGATTCTATGTTTGTTAGTTTCTCCATTCTCTCTCCTCTCATATTACTATAAATTGATCACAATACCAAATTACATAGTACCAAATATTCTATATCACTCAACTATATAATGTACGAATAGCATTGTAATACAGTAAATAATATTTTGTGTCACTTGCGATCAATATAAAGAGTTACATATTCTTAACCGAACAAGTTATTATAGAGTTTCCTCACTATTGTGGTAATACCATTACTCTACATCATTCTTTCAATTACATAGACTCTCTAGAATTCCAATGGATACTAGGACAACAAATTAAGTTCTATTGTCTTCAATATAAAAGGCAATCAGAGAACTAGATAACTAGATAGATATCCTAAATGCTCAAAATATGCATAGAACAATGTGCCCAAAGCACCAGTACCTAGACACTCTAGCACAACCCAATCATCTCTCTCACAACAAGCCCAAAACAACTTTTCAGTAATAGGTGAAAAGTTACATTGTCCAGTCTTGCCTTTTTGGCTCGCATTGTTCATCAAATCTACATCAGCATGCCACAATTACACTAGGGATCGAATTTACAATAATAGTTGGATGTCTAATGGCCTAAAAATATTCGTCAAGTTGTTGGCTAGCTTACTTTTGGTTACTACAAATTGGAATTGCTCAATGAATTTCTTTCTTGCATATCCGATTCTTACTTTGGTTGAGATTATCTCAAACACACCTAGGTACATGATATCAAATGTACTCCTTAAATTTTATGAAGGGGTTAAAGAATGCATCTTTGCCTAGAAGTATCATATCAATGATATCTATCTTCCCCCTTTAAAGAGTTTTCATCCTCAAAAATTGCAATCTTTCAAGAAATTTATGCTTATTCAATTTCCAAATTATGAACCCAATGGGAGCACAGTTTTGTTTTCTTTAAGATTAGTAAGCAAGTCACTGGATATCCTTGAGTTTAATCTTCCATTATCTTTATATTTAGTTCCCATACCACCGAATCCACTTTAGTGATAAAAAAAAAAACTAGGCATCCCATAGCATCCAATAAACACTCTCACTTTAGTATAGAAAACTTTAGCTCTTACTCAAGGATTGATTACTTAGAAAACTTTCATCTTAGTCTAATCAAATAGCCACAGAAATTCTTGTAAGTTATATCCCATTAGGGGAAAAAGTAAGCCGCAATTGGGCCTCATAAGGATTTGGGATTATGGCCATAACTTTTATGATTAAGGAGGCACCAAAAACCACTAATGGTATTTTTCATTAAAATAACGTTTTTCAATACCTAGCTCAGTCAGATGGGATTCGCGAAGCATTATCACCGTTGGATATTCATCACTGAGGGTCGTGATTTGGTTTGGGGTGTCTGTCACAAACGGACAAACTTGTCCACTTGAGTGCTTTGTGAGTGAAGTCCAGGAGTTCTCGTGGCAAAAAAACGACAAAACTTCCTTATGCTTCAATTGCGGGAGACGTTCTAGACCGTCTCATGGGTGCTTTATCCAATGCAATACAATCTCATGGATTTTCAACCATTCGATGATAGTAGAAGCCAACGGTTAGGATGAATGCAAAACACATCTCCCATGTAGGGACAAAAAGCAATCATGCATCCGTTTGGGAGGGAAATCACAGCCGTAAGATGCTTCCTATATCCGATGGCTCCAAATCAAATTGCACAAAAATCTGTAAAATCAATGTGAAGCATTGGATTGTGAGGTATATCCGACGGCATCCATTTGATTTCATGATTGCTTTCATCAATTTAATGAAAACCATTAGATGTGCCTTACATCCAATGGTTGAGTTCACAAGCGACTAATTTATTTGCAATTTAATGATAGACTTTTGATATTCAAGTCAACCCAATGGCTATGATTCAAATTGGAAAACTCACAAACCACGTTTGACCATGAACTAGTGATTTCTACTCCTGAATACCATCTTTGACCACAAGAAAACAAGAGAACCCTACCCCTAGCCTAGGGGATTAGTGGACTAGACTGTGGCCTGTGCTTCATTCTCATTGGTGGATCACTAATCACTCCTTGAGCTTAAAGGCCCAAGGAGGCTTCATTTTTTCCCCTAATTCTTACCAAGACTTGATTTATACTTGAAAATGACTTTCAAGATTTGAAGTATTTCTTTGATCAGATGCAATCAATAGTATCTTTGTTTATTTATTTGATAATAGAGCTATTATTATCATAGAAGATATTATTTGTTGACATATCTAGGCATCTATCTCAAAGGATATAGCCAATTATGATCTTAGATAATTGGTTACATCTTTAACCATATTGATAAATTGCTTCTTATTCATAGATCACATTTTGGAGGAATGGTATCTAGAGCTTCTTTCAACCCTGTACTATTTTTCTTCTCCAAATATGCACTAACAAGTTATGACTCTTCACTCTTGAAGCTTGAAGGTGGATGATAACACTAATCACGAATAAGGGATATACTTGATATTGATAGCAACGACCTTGCAACACTTGTGGACTTACTTGTCTCATCTATGGTTTGGGGTTCGGGTTTGTGTACATCACATTTTCATATTCTAGTTTGACCTCATCTTGAAATGTGTTATGTTGGAGCAGAACAATCAACAATAAGTGATTACATAAAATCGAGAAGTGAAAAAATGATTGGAAGATTGAAGATCAGTTTCAAGAAAGAGGAGATTTAGAAACAAAGTTCTTTTGTACATTACTCTTGTAAATATTTCAATGTATTTGGAAAATTGACGAGTAAGACTCGTGTATATATATATATATATATATATATATATAGATACATGTTCATAGTCGTAGAGAGGGATATAGAAGAGATAGAGAAGACAATAGATGTGAAGAATAGAAGAATAGGAGAGAAAGAGGAGGTAGACAAGGTAGGGGGAGATCCCAAGACTCCAACTCATGTTCTATTTGTGGATTAACTAATCATACAACTTAAAATGGCTTTAGGAATTCCAAGAATCAATGAGGCAAAGGATACAATAGAGGAAGTTATGGCTACTCAAGAGGAAGGTTCAACAATTATCATGGCAATTACAACAACTACAATCATTCAAACTATCAAGGAGGCTACAAAGGAAGGAGAGACTTCAATAATTACATAGAAGACTCAAACAAAGAGGATTCATTACTGATCATGAACATGGCTATGCCACAAGGTAAATCTGATGAGCATATTTTCTACATAGATTCAGGTTGCTCGAATCATGTGGGACGAAATTTAGCTCTCTTATCAGATTTGGAAGATCCAAGGAATAAGCATGAGGTGCAAATAGGAGATAACACAAGACATTCTGTGGAGAAAATAGGCAATGTCAAAGCACTTGATGGAAACATCAACCTACTCAGTAAGGTACTCTATGTCCCTACCATTATAAATAATTTGATAAGTGTTGGGCAGATAGTAGAGAAAGGATTGCAAGTCAGGTTCACAAGAGGAGGAGCATATGTGGAAGACCCTAGCCAAGGGTTCAGAAGAAAAGAAAAGGGAGAAGAGACAGGTAGACTATTCACCTTTGAGTTGCAAGACACAAGGAACATAGCTCTCTTCAATTATGGTAATCAAACACTCACACAACTAGAGGTATGGCACAAGAGATTAGCACATATTGATGAAAGATCATTAAAGCAAATATGTAGGGACCAAAGTGTACTTGGAATCCCTAACTTGTGAAAACAACACATGATTTATAAGTCTAGTGCATGTCAATTTGGAAAGTCTCACAGGTTACCATTCATGAAGAAAGGTTATATGCATGGAGATCTCTTCGAGTTGGTTCATACAGATGTCTGGGGACCTAGCAAGGATGCTTCAATATCTGGATCAAGGTATTATGTCTCCTTTATTGATGATTGCAGCAGATGGACTATCCTAATCTTTATGAAACACAAAGATGAAGTTTTTTCATGTTTCAAAAGATATTTGGCTCTTGTGGATAATCAAACAGGTAAATCACTAAAAAGGCTAAGTTCACATGGAGGGGGAGAATACTTCTCCCATGAGTTTGATTCTTTTCTTCAAGAAAGAGGAATCAAAAGAGAGGTAACTACAAGGTACACTCATGAGCAAACTGGAGTAGCAGAAAGAAGGAATAGGACAATTGTTGAAGCTGCAAGGTCTATGTTGAATGAAAAACATTTACCTAATTACTTATGGGCTGAGGTTGTATCTACAACCACTTACTTGATTAACAGGTTGCCTTGAAAATCCCTTGATGGGATGACTCCATATGAGGCTTGGAATGGAAGAGGACCAAGCTTAGATCATTGTAAAATTTTTGGTTGCATTGCTTATGCTCATGTTCCTTCACTGGTTAGAGGCAAGATGGATCCAAAGGGAAAAAGGTGCATATTCATTGGATATGACAACAATCAAAAGGGCTACAGGTTATACAATCCTACCAACAAAAGATTCTTGGTCAGTAGAGATGTAGTTTTTGATGAGAACAATTCATGGTATGAAGAATAATGCAAGAAGGTCAATTTACCATATGATCTTGAAGAAGATTTTCCAAAGCTTGGTAGAGAAAAACCAAAGATTGAAGAACAAGACACCTTAGAGGATGATGAAGAATCTCAGAAGGAAAAGATTAAAGCGGGGAAGTCTAAAGGTAAAGAAAACTTGCAGGAACTTGGACATGAGGTAGAATCATCACATCATGGCTTAAGAAGATCTATATGCTGACAAATGCCCGGTAACAAAAAGGCCCTCCCAGCAAAAAATGATATCACTATTCTTAGATGGGTTGACTAATGGAATGCTAAGAACCTTAGTTTATGTAAAATGGCTCGAGACATTGAGTGAGTGCCTCCAAGAATGCAAAGATCTAGAAGACAACCTAGCTGATGACCTCAAAAGTATACAAAGCACCACTAAATCAGAAGACACTAGGAGTAGAGTGATGACTCGTTCTGGTAATGTGGAGGAATTAGCAGAATTGGTAGCTAAGAAGTTAGTAGTTCATGGGCAGAGAAATTACCACAACCCACCAATGAGAATGCCAATGCTAAGGAGAGGGAGCCTGTGTGGTGGAGATCAGCCATCTCATATGTGTACGAGAGGAGGTTTAGGCATACAACAACCTTATCCATATAATAGGTAGCCAGCCCAAGGATCCAACCTGTATGGTCATATTGAGCAGAAATATATCAACCGTGGTACTAAAAATTGACCTTTTAACAAGCAACCAAGGCTAGTGAATCAACCCTAGTATAGGCCTTATAGGTACCCTTCTAGAGAGCAAGGTAGAGAGATACCGAGATAAAACCCTTACCCAGGCGCAAAAGGAGCACCTAGACCTTATGAGCAAGGAGGATATGGACAACCACAGCCACTATTAGGAAAACAACCCTCCCATCCTCAAAATATAGTGCTAGTCAAGTACACTCAACCAGAGGAGAACATGGAAAGAGGCATAGTATGAGCTTCACCTTTAGCTAGTGTAGAAACAACTCATCAAGGATATGAGTAGATGCGGGGAGAATACTGCCCCTATCACACCAGTCTAGTGGAGTATGACCAAACCTATGATCAACAATATTATGGTTATGAAGGATAGGACAACTAATATGGACCAAAATATGCGAACCTGATATACACTACACCTAAAGCACCAACCCCAATGAGACCACCCATTAGACCACATATGCCAAGAGGACCATGCTATAGATGCGAAGGAGATCATTTCATAAGGGAATGCACTCTTCCATATAACCCTTTACCTCCTAGAACATGGGAAGGGTATTGCAATGAGTGTGGAAAGGAGCTTCTATTTAGAGAGTACCCAAAAAATCCAAATAAAACTCATAACACTACAGAGATCAATGTGATAGAAGTGATTGAATCATCGAAAAGCGATAAAGAATACAAACTACCATTAAAATCCATTACTCGAGCCTAAACCAAAGGAAAAGTAATGAAATAATTAGATTCCGAACAAGAAATGGGTAAGAGCATAGAGCCAAAGATACAAATAGTAAAAGGTTCAAAAGACCCCCAAGAGAGTAATCAGACAAAGAAAACACAAAGTTGGAAGAGGAGAAGGGAAAAACTTAGGAATAAATAGATGAAGAAGAAAAATGAAGAGGACAAGAAGGATATAAAAGAAAGTAGGAAACCTCGAGAACAAGAAGTGAAAGATAACACGCCACCTAAGTTCCATACCTAGAAACTAGGCAAACCATGATGAATCCTAGCAGATCCAATACTAGAAGACCTAGACATGTGGTTGAAAGCTTACCAATCCAGAATCACGATCGGACCAAATATAGAACAACATGAGAAACTCTACCCACAAGGAGTGCTAGAAAAGGAGAGATTGGATATGTAGAAATCTCATAGAGGTAGCTCAAGCCACGCTAGAGAAGACTATCCCAGTCCCTCGAGAGAGAAGAATATCTGATATTCAATTCAATGAATTGTTGGAGCAAGTCTATGAAAAGCCTAAGTATTGTCTTGAGTCCCACAAATTCAAAGAAGAATCCTTAAAATGAAGACAATGTAAAGTTCACTTGTGAACTACCCATTGTAACTTTTGAAGACTTTACTTAATGTAAAAGTGAAAGAATCTTAAGTGGTTGAGTCCACTTGATCAAAAAGGGAAAGAGGAGCCACAAATTTATGATTTGTGGTAGATAGAGAATCAAATCGATCACTAATTGATTGGAGAGTGATTGAGGAAAGTAAGCCTCCCAAGCTCAACTATAAATAGATGGAAGCTTTAGTCATGGTTAGAGAGACGTAAGAGAAGACCTCGAAGAGCTGAGCTTTATACCATATCAAGGTGTGATTCGAAGGCACACATATGTATCAGTAAGTCCATTGTATTGTAAAATCAATATACTTTCATTTTCATTATCATTTCAGTTCATATTTCCATGTTCTTGTGAAGTGTACTACTCATTGCCATATCTCTCAGTTTTCTCAGTCAGATTGTAGAGATGGTTTCTCTGAGCTTGGTGCATAATTTTTTGTTCTTTAACTTGGTAAAGTTAGCTCTATAAGTCAAACATATGCTCAAAAATTGTTAGTACATTTGGGTGTTGGAAGCTTCAGTTATGTTCAGTTGAGGTCAACCCTCTTTGTTCATTTTCACTTCTCTGTCAAGTACCTGACTTTTTTACGCATCTTGTCAGAGCTATTTCTCAGTGTGTACTTATCCAAATTCAATGAGTTAAGGCTTTTTAGATTCATCATCCAGTCTAGTATAAGCATAAAAATTTGCATAATCATTGGATTCGTAAATCGTGCGTTATCTTGATTTTTCTGGTCACTGGTCTCATTACTATAGCAGCCCATGAAAATCTGGATGATGTCATCACTTGTCAGACATTATTCTCAATGTGTGGTTCATTATTTTTTATGGGCTTACTCTTGAAAGTTGATCTCTAAGTTAACTAGAGTTCCTAAAAAGGAATTGAGCTAATTGATGTTGTGCTCAGAGAATTATGCAAAACACTGGACATGTGTATGAACCAAAACAGCTAGTTCTTCACCTTTGAGCTAACTCCAACTTATCTATTTTGATCTATCTTTTTTAGAGTGATCTTCCAAGGTACATAAGGTGTTTAATACATCCATTGGCAAGCTACAAGGGACCACCACATACTCCTAGAGTTCATTTGGCTGGTGTAGATCAAGGATTTTGCAACACCTCTTCATCTTCAAGCACATACCTATCCATCTCTTCACAGTGGTATCAGAGCAAGGTTGGACAACATGGCAGATGGATTTCCTTCATCAATTGACAAGCTAGACAGAGGTAACTACTCAGCTTGGTCATTAAGAATGGAAGCTTATCTTCAAGGTAGAAGTTTATATGGTTATGTGGCTGGAGATGAAGTTATGCCAAGTTTCACGAACAAAAGTCAACCAACACAAGAAGAGCAAGAAAGATTGAGCACATGGTGCTCCAAGGATGCACTTGCAAGGTCTAATCTCCTCAACTCTATCTCAGATTTTTTGTTGCCTCACATTAGAAGTTTTAAGACATCTCAGGAAGTGTGGGATGCACTTGAAGCTTTCTTCTCTTCAAGTACCAAAGCTAGGAAGCATCAACTAAGGCCGGATTTCACAACTCTCAAGAAGGGTCCCAAACAAAATGTGAATGATTTTGTCACAAAGATCAAGGACATAGCAGATCAGTTTTGAAGCATTGGAGAGGTAATAGACGAAGAGCAAATTGTAAGGCAGGTCATCAATGGATTGAAAGCAGATGACAAGTGGGAAGCATTCACCACAACTATGGATTTGTACATGGACATGCATGTACCTGATTTCAATACACTCATTGGACAATTACTCACTCAAGAGGCAAAGCTTATCAAAAATTGAGAAAGATCTAAAGGTTATCAATCTTCACGCTTAGATACTGATAAAAGCAAGTCCAAAGAAACAAAGGAAAGTCAAAGAAAGTGGATGATGAAGCAAGAACATATCAAGCTAACTATGCAGGTAGAGGAAGACATGGCAGAGGTAGAGGAACACGAGGTAGATAAGGTAGGGGGAGATCCCAAGACTCCAACTCATGTTGTATTTGTGGATTAACTAATCATACAACTGAAAATTTCTTTAGGAATTCTAGGAATCAAAGAGGCAGAGGATACAATAGAGGAAGTTATGGCTACTCAAGGGGAAGGTTCAACAATTATCAAGGTGATTAGAACAACTAGAATCCTTCAAACTATCAAGGAGGTTACAAAGGAAGGAGAGAATTCAATAACAACATAGGAGACTCAAACAAAGAGGATTCATTATCGATCATGAACATGGCTATGCCACAAGGTAAATCTGATAAGCATGTTTTCTACATAGATTTAGGTTGCTCCAATCATGTGCCAGGAAATGTAGCTCTCCTGTCAGATTAGGAAGATCCAAGGAATAAGCATGAGGTACAAATAGGAGATGACACAAGACATCCTCTGGAGAAAATAGGCAATGTCAAAGCACCTCATGGAAACATCAACCTACTCAGTAAGGTACTCTATGTCCCTACCATTACAAGGAATTTGATAAGTGTTGGGAAGATAGTAGAGAAAGGATTGCAAGTCAGCTTCACAAGAGGAGGAGCATATGTGGAAGACCCTAGCGAAGGGTTAAGAAGAATAGCAAAGGGAGAAAAGACAGGTAGACTATTCAACTTTGAGTTGCAAGACACAAGGGACATAGTTCTCTTTAGTTATGGTAATCAAACACTCACAGAACTAGAGGTATGGCACAAGACATTGGTACATATTGGTGAAAGATCATTAAAGCAAATTTGCAGGGACCAAAGTGTACTTGGACTCCCTAACTTGTCAAAACAACACATGATTTATAAGTGTAGTGCATGTCAATTTGGAAAGTCGCACAGGTGACTATTCATGAACAAAAGTTATATGCATCAAGATCTCTTGGAGTTGGTTCATAGAGATGTATGGGGACCTAGCAAGGATGCTTCAATATTTGGATCAAGGTATTATGTCTCCTTTATTGATGATTGTAGCAAATAGACTATCCTATTCTTTATGAAACACAAAGATGAAGTTTTTTCATGTTTCAAAAGATATTTGGCTCTTGTGGCGAATCAAACAGGTAAATCACTAAAAAGGATAAGGTCAGATGGAGGGGGAGACTACTTCTCCCATGTGTTTGATTCTCTTCTTCAAGAAAGAGGAATCAAAAGAGAGGTAACTACAAGGTACACTCCTGAGAAAAATGGAGTGGTAGAAAGAAGAAATAGGACAATTGTTGAAGCTACAAGGTCTATGTTGAATGAAAAGAATTAACCTAATTACTTATGGGTTGAGGCTGTATCTACAACCACTTACTTGATTAATAGGTTGCCTTCAAAATTCCTTGATGGGATGACTCCATATAAGGCTCGGAATGGAAGAAGACCAAGCTTAGATCATTGTAAAAGTTTTGGTTGCATTGCTTATGCTCATGTTCGAGCACACGTTAGAGGCAAGATGGGTCCAAAGGCACAAAGGTGCCTATTCAGTGGATATGACAATAATCAAAAGGGCTATAGGTTATACAATCCTACCAACAAAGGATTCTTGGTAAGCAGAGATGTAGTTTTTGATGAGAACAATTCATGGTATGAAGATTCATGCAGGAAGGTCAAATTGCCATATGACCTTGAAGAAGATTTCTCAAAGCTTGGTAGAGAACAACCAAAGATTGAAGAACAAGACACCTCAGAGGAAGATGAAGAATCACAGATGGAAAAGATCAAAGCATGGAAGTCTAAAGGTAAAGCAAAATTGCAGGAACTTGGACATGAAGCAGAATCATCACAACATGACTTAAGAAGATCTATAAGGGAAAGAAAAAAACTAAAAAGGTATGGGTTTGACACCTCATTAGTAACTAAACATTCTATCTACATAGCACAAGACATAAATTGAGAGGAGCCATCATCATTTGAAGAGGCCAAAGCAAAAACAGAATGAAAGCATGAAATGAAGGAAGAAATTGAAGCACTTGAGGAAAACAACACTTGGGATTTGGTGCCCAAGACTTCATCTATGAAGGTAATAGGCTCAAGGTGGGTCTACAAGCTCAAGAATAACTTTGATGGTTCCATTAACAGGTATAAGGCAAGGCTTGTAGCAAAAGACTTTGCACAAACTCAGGGAATTGATTATGAGGAGACCTTCTCTCCTGTGACAAAGATGCCTACTATTAGGGTTTTGCTTAGTATTGTCTCTTCCAAAAATTATAAGATACTTCAACTAGATGTAAAGAATGCATTCTTGAATGGTTGGATAACAGAAGATGTACATATGGCACAAGCACCTAGTTTTCAGAATCAGGTTTATCCTAATTATGTGTGTAAACTTAACAAAGCATTGTATGGTCTCAAGCAAGCTCCAAGAGCTTGGAATTTTAGGCTTGTTTCATTCTTGCGGCACAAAGGCTTTCAACCAAGCAAGGTAGATCCTTCACTCTTTATCAAAAAGAGTCATTCTGAGGTCATCTACTTATGTGTACATGTAGATGATATTATATTGACACGAAATGATGTAGCTGGTATGAAGAAGATCAAAGATCAGATGAGAGAAGAGTTCAAGATAAGTGATTTGGGTTCACTTACCTACTTCCTAGGTTTGGAAGTTGTCTACAAAGATCATGGTTTTTCTCACTCAAAGAAAGTACATTAAGGGCATGTTGGCAAAATTCAAGATGCAAGATTATAAGATTGCAGGCACTCCAATGGAGGTCAATCACAAATTGAGCTCACATGAAGGTGAAATCATAGAGGGCATCACATCATATCAAAGTCTAGTGGATAGTCTCAACTATGCCACATTGACAAGAGTAGATATATGTTACAGTGTGAGTGTGCTAAGTCAATTTATGCACACAACAAGGAAACCACACATGGATCCTACCAAAAGGATTCTCAAGTATCTCAAAGGAACCATAAATGAAGGACTTTATAATCCTTATGTATGTGATTTAGGTTTGAAGATATTTTTTGATGAAGATTGCGTTGGTTCCAAGGAAGATGGAAGGAGCACTTCAGGTTATCTTACCTTTGCAGGTTCAAAGCTTATTTCATGGTCATCCAAGAAGCAACCCACATCTGCTCTCTCTTCTATTAAAGCTGAATACAGAGGTTACACACTTAGAAACAGCTCTGACAAGATGCGTAAAAAGTTGGGTACCTGACAGAGAAGTGAAAATGAATATACAGTGTTAACTTCAACTCAACATAAATGAAGATCGAAACTTCCAAATGAAATGAAAATTCATGACCCTGTAGAAGAATTATAGAGCTAGCTTTACCAAGTTAAATCACTAAAAATGATGTACCAAGCACAGAGAAACCATCTCTGCAATCTGACTAAGAAAACTGAGAGATATGGCACTGAGTAGTACACTACACAAAAATATGGAAATATGAACTCAAATGATCATGAAAATGAAAGTATATTGATTGTACAATACAATGGACTTACTAATACATATGTGTGCCTTAGAATCACATCTTGATATGGCATAAAGCTCAGGTTTTCGAGGTCTTCTCTGAGGTCTCTCTAACCACGACTAAAGCTACCATCTATTTATAGTTGAGCTTGGGAGGCTAACTTCCCTCAATCACTCTCCAATCAAATAGTGATTGATTTGATTCTCTATCTACAAAAAATCACAAATTTTGTGGGTCCTCTATACCTTTTTGATCAAGTGGACTCAACCACTTAAGATTCTTTCACTTTTACATTCAGTAAAGTCTTCAAACGTTACAAGAGGTATTTCACAAGTGAGCTTTACATTGTCTTCATTTTAAGGCTTCTTCTTTGAATTTGTGGGACTCAAGCCAATACTTAGGCTTATCATGGACTTGCTCCAAAAGGTCCCCCTCAAGCCACGTATGCTTGAGGTCTTCAATCTTCCAAGATTACCTGCAAACCTATCAGAGCCTTGAATTTGCAAAGCTTTGTACCATCTAATGCTTTGGTTAGAATATTTGCACATTGTTGATGAGTGGACACATATGATATTTGAATCTCTTTGCTTAGAACCTTCTCTCATACATAGTGATAATGAACACCAATATGTTTAGTCCTTGCATGAAAAAAAGGATTAGCAGCCAAATGAATAGAACTCATACTATCACCAAAAATAGGTGGGAGTTCCAAACTCCAATCCAAGGTCTTTGAATAATGTCTTCATCCACATAGCTTCTTGTGTAGCTATTACCCAAATTCAATGATTTAAAGCGTGTTGGATATTTACATATTGTCTAGCATAAGAATATAAATTTTCATGATAATTGGACTCTTAAAGCTTGCATTATGTTCATTTTGCTACTCATTGGTCTCATTACTGTAGTAGCCCGTGAAAATCGGGATGATGTGATCACTTGTTAAACATCATTCTGTGTGTGTGCTCAAAATTTTTTATGAAATTACTCTTGAAAGTTAGCTCTTTAAGTTAACTAGAGATCCTCAAAAGGAATTAAGCTAATTGCTGTTGTGCTTAGAGAATTATGCAAAACACTCGATAGGTGTATGAACCAAAATAGCAAGTTCTCCACCTTTGTTTTGATCTATCTTTCTGAGAGTGATCTTCCAAGGTACATAGGGTGTCTAATACATCCATTGGCAACCTAAAGGGGCCCACCACATACTCCTGGAGTTCATTTGGCTGGTGTAGATCAAGGATTTCGCAACACCTCTTCATCTTCAAGCACATACCTATGCATCTCTTCACATTTAGTGCATTCCACATGGGATGAAATGGAAGACTGCACTTGATGGGGGTGTTTGGCTTATTTCAAGATTAAGCATATTCTCTCATTCATCTTCTCTGGTTGAAAAGGCAAGAGGGGTGAAAATTCGAGGGACTAATAGGATGCAAACAAGAATGGTGAATTCATTAGGATAAAGAATGGAGAGGATATAGGGAAGGTAGGTATGGGAGGTGCTAGCTTGTTGTAGTTGTTTGACTATGTGCTAACATTTATGGTGAATGTAGTTGAAAAGGAAAATGGCCCAGTTAACAGGACGTTGTTGGGCAGAGGCAAGAATAAGGGAATAAACTTAGATATGTTGTATGTGTCATGTTGAATATTTTGCCACACTGTAGATAAGGCTCTATAGGAGTGAGAGTTTCCATGGGGATAGCACACACAAACAAGCAAAGACTAGCAACATTATGTTGCGAGAGCATAGAAAACAAATGGTGAGAAAATGCAGTGCCACAATGTATAAGCACAAAGGAGGAATGATGGCATTATAGGAGCAAGGAAAAAATTAATTATGTTGATTGCAATATAAGAAATGGTGCAATAATCATCATGCAAAACCATGCAATCATGGATAGTGGGTTAATGATTTTCACATGTAGTAGATTTTGGAAAAGGCCATAACTTTGATCCATTGATTAGATTTTTAATTTGTATTCTAGCAAGTATGTGCGATCAAAAAGTTTTCAAGAAGAGCTAGGCTGATTTTCGGTAAGGACAAAACCATCAAATTTCGAATTTGTGAGCAGCTCGATTAGATTTTGATCCATAGAAGAGGACCAATTGGCCTTATTGAAAGATTAGGGTTTTGAGAAAAAAATCATGGGTGCGGGATTATCGAATCTATAGTTCTTGCATCAGTAAGAAGCTTTCAAAACATTGCTCATCAAAGGCATGAAGTTCATCAATTCAGGAATACAAGGAATCTTTGAGAAGAAGCTTTTGTTCAATAGCCACATGTAAACTGGGAACAATAATTTCTATCGGGGCAATAGCTTCCAGCCCATAATCAAGTTTGAAAGGAGTACAACCACTAGTAGCTTTATAAGAAGTCTGATAGGCCCCAAATAATAGCCAACAGTAATTGGTCCAAGTGCTCTGAGCAATCTGCAATTATGTTCTTCAGCATAGTCAGCAGTGTTTTATTAGTACTCTTTACGAATCCATTGGCACAAGAATAATATGGTGTATTGAACTTATGGGTGATCTAAAATGATTGATTTAGGACCATAATTAGACCATTAGCAAAATGTGTGCCACAATTAGAGAAAATATCCAATGGGAGACCAAAGTTTTGAAAAACATCACGTGTCAAACATTGTGCAACCACCAAAGCAATTGCTAATTTAAGAGCCCACAATTCAATTCAATGAGTATCATATTCTGTATAGGTGAGTATATACTGATTGTGGGTAAGTACTCTAGGTGGAGTGATTGGCCCAATAAATTCCAACCCCCACTTCTCGAAGGGTTCCAAAGGTAGAACAACTTGGATGGGGAGATGATGATGAAGCAAATGTTGTCTAGTCCTCTAGTAGGGATTAAAGGCTTGGACATACTGATGAGTGTCCCCTTGCATAGTTGGCCACCTGAGTCCACTCTCCCACATCTTCCTATATGTTAAATCATTCCCAAAATGACCACTAGTGGGGTTGGAATGGGCTACTGCTAAATAGAAGGCACCTCATGTGTTGGCAAACACTAGAGCCAAGCCGTTGAGGGGTCATAATAATATAATTGCTCCACAATAATGTGCAATCAACGATTGTATAATGCTAATTTTTGGTGACCACTAGTAGTTAGAGAACTTGGGGGCGTCAGTTGATAGTTAGAAAAGTAAGTAATGTATAATAGTAGGATTCTACTAAATCCTAGTTGACTAGGGAAACCATGGGTTGATAACTGTATATTGCAAGAGAGGAATCATCTAGTCTAGTAGGAGCTTCATCATAATCAACCCAAGAAACGAATTCTACTACTCCATGAGAGTATCTAGGCCAATGAAATCATAATCGAATCATTGGAGAAGAAGAACCCGATGAGCTAATCTACTTCCTCTATTGGCACACTAAATATGTCAATGTTGAATGGTGAGCATGAAATGCAAACTTGTAACCTAATAGATAGTGTCAAAATGTCTTAATAGAGTAAATAATGCCTAAGCACTCTCTCCTAGTGAGTAAGTTATTTTGCTCAGTAGATGTCAACCAGTGACTAGCATAGTACATAAGAAGATACCACTTATCCTTCAATTGCATTAAGAAACTGCCAATGACTATGTCAAATGCATCGGCAAAAACATGAAAAAGGTAAATTCCACTATGGTGCTTAGAGGATGGGGGCCTGGGTTAGTAGCTACTTCAATTAAAGAGAGTTGGTTTGACATTCTTCAATCCCATTAAACTCCCAAGGTGCTATGTGTAGGTATATGAAATACCAAAGCACATGCGGAATGTAGTGGGCCGATTACCCAATAGGATCACAATCTGAATTTTAATTGATTTTAGTTTATCTAGTCCTTCTTCACTAATTAACCACAACTTCAATACATCATTTTACCATAGCATAACTTCGTCATCGTTCCACAAAATTCATACATAAAGCAATTCATCAAAGCTTGAACAGAGTATTATATATATAAACAGTGCACTATTCAAACCATAGATCCATCATATAAGCCTTATTCGTATGGTTGTATACATCGAGCATGTATCCAATATTTCTTACAACTCAATATTCAAGATCTGTGTTAGTTCATATACATCAAAACAATGCGATATATAACACTTGATTCACCTGCATAAAGAACAATACTTATCACTGTGACCTTTCGCCTCATATACGACTAAAGAAATGTAGAACATAACATTAAATTCTAATCACCACATAGAGCAATACTGTGCATTAATCAAGACACTTTGCAGTGTATATATAAACTCATCTTTCTTAGTCATACTGTATATATTATCACCTGTTCATGTCTTCATTAACATGGCATATATTGTTCAAGAGATATCTGCACACAACATGTTCCATTTGTATATTCTCTACATGCAAACATATGTCTCCATTTCCCTTTATCTCATATAGCAACCTATTTTACGTATCATGTCCCTGCACATAAGTCTTTCACATCAATCAATATATTGTCAATATTCAGCGGAAGGTAAATGTCTTTAATGGACATCAATCCAATAGTTTAATACTCATATCCTTACGTTTATGAGTCATGTCAAATACTTATATATATGCTATATGCTTTTCACGTACACAATCTATCTTAAGACTCCAGATATATGACTCACGTATTAAATGAATATCTCATCATGAAGTAATTCTCATCAATTGAATCATTGCATCTCAACTCAGAAACTTTATGATATATATGTGCAACCAACATTTATGATTCAAGAAAATTCCATCCTCAATAACCATCGAACACATCAAGATCTGTCATATGCGTCTACATGTGCATTGATCATTGCTTCATATGCGAGCATCATGTGAAAAACTTACATGCATCCATATAAGTATTTTATGATCCTATCATGTATGCTTCATCCAACAGCAGGTGACACATGCATATATAAGAATTCTGTTACCCGATTGGATTAGTCCTCTCTTGACGTTGAAGTCAATATGTATGTGCTCCTAGTTCCGCAGCTTCTCCTTCACAGGTATCACCTCTTGAAGTCACGTGAGTATATAGACCTTCCTCTGCCCTTCAATACATACAAGAGAGAGATAGAAAGATGTCACTCTAGCACAATGGTGAGTACCAACGTGAGGAGATACACCTCATAAATGTCAATCCGTGGAGACGTGAGGACCGGTGTGAAGACCGCGAGCAAGTGATGGCACAAGTGCGTGAGTGAAAGCACATAAGCATGCACACACATACACACACGTGCACAAGGTAAGAGCAAAGAGTGGAACAATGGAAAGCTTCGATTACCAAAGAGCTCTCTTACAAAACTGAAATCTACAACAAGCTCCCCTCCAAAATGAGCTCTCCAGCCCTTTTTATAGTTTTTGAGTGGTTTTGGCCCTGTCCAAACCTAGTGTCCGGCCTAGTTAAAAAATAGGCTCCAGGGCTTATTTGGGGGCTCAAACGGAGTCTAAAAATTATGAAAATTGGTAGGATGGTAGATCTAATACTCCTCAAGCTCGAGGACTCCTCGGCTTGAACAAAATGGAGTTAGAAAAATGGAAAATGGTATTTACAATGGTTTTTAGTGATAAAAATCACTATTTTTGTAGGGATTTCTTCTGAAAATTTGACAGGTGCTTCTTGGAGCTCCCTACTTGCTCCTTCTTCTTGTGTGTCCACTTCCTTGATGCGCTTCCATGCTTTGTCCTTGACCTTGAGCTTCAACACTCCCCCCCCTCTTGAGTCTGTCGTCCCTGACAGACCCTTGTTGTCGTGGTTGTTCCGTGTAGTACATTGAGAGGTAGTGTCCGTTACGTTCAACAGGGGCAATCCCTCTTCCCAATGTATCCTGGTCATTTGTCTGGTTCTTCACTTTGCCACTGTTATCTCTTGCAGTTTGTAGTCCCTTTGTATGTACTTCTGCCTTGTATTCCATCTGGGTGGTGCATTTGTAAGTTTTCCAAAACTGCTAGCTGCTCAAAGGAGGTGGTCAATGTTGATTGTGAGCAACTCTCGGTGGTGGATGGCTTCCTTGCTCTTGTTGTTGTCATCTTGATGTCGTCTGGTTCTTCCAAAGATGGCTTTTCATAGTTTTCATGCCAAGTACTTGTAACCCATAATGAATGGTGGGTAAGTGCATTAGTGCATGGGTTGAACAAAATATGTGCCTTGTGCATGGCCTTGTAATGTGGCCCTACATATGCGTACTTGGAAAATGCATGGCAAGAAGTATGGTGCAAGAGATTGGGTCTTGAGCTAAGTGCTCAAGGGTATGCTGACGAAGAGGTTTCCTAATCTATCATGGTTATAGTGTTGTTGAAACATACACGTCTTACCATGGTGAAGGGTCCGTTGATCTTCATCTCTTCGTGTTGTGGTTCCCTCATGGTGTTTGACCGTCGGCTTGTCCTTTTTGTTGAGGGATGTCCTTGCTGGAAGTTCGCTGATGAGCATTTTCAAGCACATCGTCCTTTTTTTTTTTGTTTTTTTTTTTTTTTTTGGAACAATGGCATGAAACAAGAAGAAAGAGGTTAGTATCAATAAAATATTTTACATGTGAAAATTTGTGTCTCATGTGCCTGGGATTTTTCAATTGTGTCTATGCACGGCCATGTAGGGTGGCCCTATATTGATGCATACTTTGGAGATGCATGACCTGAATGGTGCAAAAGACAAGGTTATGCCAAAGGCACATGGTTGCTGCACGTCGAGGCTTTTGATGTTACTCGCATAGTTGATGCATTCTTTGTTTGGAGGTGTCGATTGGATCTCGAAATGATGTAATCCTCCTAATGGGAACCCATTTCCGAATAGTATTTGGCCCTGTAGAGATCACCTCAGGCCAGTTCTTCTTTGGATGCTGTCCAAACTTTGGTATCCAGTGTGGTTGGCCCCTTTGTTCTGTGGATGTTGCTTGTGCTTTTGGCTTCCAAACCCATATCCTGGGTGAGTGCCTGCTTATTTTTGTTGAAGGGTTGAGTTTATCTTCTTTTGGTCTTTGTGCTCTGTTCTTACCCTTTGCTTTCCTTGGCTGCTTTGTTGAGGCCTTTCGCATGGTGGGGAGCATAGGCCTTTGTACGTGTAAGAGCTTCTTGGGTACCCACATCTGTGATCGCCTGTGCTGAGCTGTAGCTAAGTTTTTAGGCACCCAAATTTGTACATGATTGTGGTCGACCTTCTTTGATAGCTTCGGTACCCAGATTTGTTGGATTCGTCGTGCTTGAGCCTGTTGTAGGTGCTTGGTTCTTATTTTTTCATGGTCGATCTGGTTGGGTGGGAATCTTTGAGGTAACATCGATGGTGGTACTCCTTTCTTTACCCAGATCTGTGTCCTGCCCAACACTTCTTTCCTCTTGAAGGCTCTTTGTCTATTTGATAGACTGGCTGTCTTGCACTGTTTTGCTTGCTTTTGAGGTTGAACTACCGTGGATGCTTTACTCTTGGAAAAACAAGAAGAAGGTTCATCTTGCCTTTGCGACTGTCCTTCCGTGATTGCATCCGTCTGGAACATAGAGCTTTTGACATCTACAACATCTTGTTCAAGAAGATTAGCGTTAGAGGAAAGAAGAGAGTGTGTGGTGTCTGGGTCAGTGGCCATGCAATTCTCCAATTCTAATGTAATGCATTGTTCATGTGCCCAAACATGAAGAAGTTGACTTCTTAGGTTCAAGTTGACAGCATGGTCGTAAATCCAATCTTGACCCAAGACAAGTGGTTCTGTGAGGTCCTCATCATGACACACTAGCATTTTGACTTTTATTGGAACATCTTGAAGGTAGATGGGAAGTTCCACCTCGCCCAAACAGGGTGTTTCCACGCCTCCTAATCCTATGAGATAGGCTTCTATGGGCTTGATGTCCAATTGCAGGTCTTGGCAGTATGAAAGTCGAACTGCACTAGTTGCTGCACTTGAATCAACTAATGCTCTCACAGTCTTTACACTCTTTCCTCGTCCTATCTCTATAGTCACAAAGGGCCGTCGATCAATTATTTGAGAAGTAGTTATGCCCGATTTTTGGCACATGTCCATGTGATATTTTGGAGCTTTTGTGTTGACATCTAGGCCTAGCCGCCGTAGCTTATTTCTTCTGATGCGCTCTCTCGCCTCTGCTTGTGCTTCTTCTCTAACCCTTAACTCCTCTTCTTTTCGCTTCTTAGCAGTGTTGAGTCTCATGAGCATTTCCTCTGTAAGAGGTTCTTGATATAACTTGACTCGGCATCCACTAATATAGTTTGGTAAGATCTCACCTTCTAAAGTGGCCAATTGAACTGCACCGCTAGTGGAGAGTCTATTAATGATCATGGGTCCATATCCTCGTTTCTCCAATTTGCAGGCATGTTGCTTTAGTGTATAAACCAGCACTAGATCTCCTTCCTTCAATCCTTTATCCTTTACATGTGCATCAAAGTATGCCTTTTGCCTTTTCTTTGCAGCATAAACGCTTGCTGCTGCCCGTAGCCTCGTCTCACCTAAGCGTTCTAGATCAAAGATCCTGGAAGACAACTCATGTCCATTCCACTCATGCTCTTGTGCTACTTTCAAGGCTGGGATTAGGAAGTCCAATGGTAGCACGGCATTCTGTCCAAAGACCATCTGAAATGGGGTAGCATTGAGTACCCTTTTGTAGGCCACTCGGTATGCCCAAACAGCATGATGAAGTTGTTTGTCCCAATCAGAGCATTTATTATTCACCAGTTTTGTTAATACGTTACATAGGATCTTATTCGTGCTCTCGGCCTGTCCGTTGGCTTGTGGGTGATAAGGGGCAGACTTCTTCTGTATCACCATGAATTCTTGAAGGAGATGTTCAATGACCTCATTCAAGAAGTGCGTACCTCTATCACTAACCAACTCTATTGGTAACCCATATCTAGTGAACACATTTTCGAATAAGAACTTAGCCGTTGTTTGAGCATCATTCTTTGTCGTGGCTTTTACTTCCACCCATTTTGTAAGGTAATCTGTGGCTACAATAATGTATTCTGCATGGGAGTTTCTAGCTGGGGGGTTGATGGGGCCTACAAAGTCTATACCCCACTTTGAAAATGCACGTCCTCCCATCATTGGCCTTAAAGGCATTTCATCTTTTCTTATCGGATATTGGGTACGTTGGCATGTGTCACATTTCTTCACATAAGTACGTGCATCCATATGAAGAGTGGGCCACCAAAGTCCTGAGAATAGAATGGTCTTAATTACTCGGTCAGGCCCAAAATGTCCACCTGCAACACTACTATGTGCAGTTTCTAAGACTTTCAAATAGTCTGATTCATGAACGCACAGTCTTAGGTAACCATCCTTGCCTCTTCGATATAGGTTGTCTCCTATTAAGGCATAGTCTTGAGCCTCTTGCTCCATGCTTCTTCTTCTTGATAGACTAGCCTTGTTCGTTAGTGTTCCTGATCTCATAAATTCTACTAGTGGAGCGCTCCAATCTGGAATTAATGACACGTGATAGTGGCATGCTCCACTGGGGGTCTCTTCTGGCACACTGGACAATTCTGGATCCACTCTTGTATTTCTTTGTCCATGCTAGGCCAATACACTCCTAAACGTTTTAGATTCTGCAATGTTCGTTGTTTAGAGTAGTGATTTCCCAGCAATCCCTCATGGGCTTGTTGCAACCAACTAGTATGTTCATCATCTTCGACACAACAAGCTAATACGCCCTCGGTATCTTGCTTGTACATACTTCCGGCCAATATTTGATACTTTTGTGATTTTACAATTTCTTCTTTGCTTGTTTTCACATTCTTATTTGCAGGCCCGAAGGTTAGGACTGGTACCAACTTATTTGCCCATTTAGGAACAACTTCTAAATTGAACAGATAAGCATCGGGCAATTCATCAGACACTCCTTGCGGTGGCTCTCCTGAAGTGATGCGAGAAAGATGGTCTGCCCTAAGATGGGTTCTACCTTTCCTGACAACAACTTCAAAGTCGTATTCCATTAGTAAGAGGAACCATCTTACTAAGCGGTCTGTATTGCAAGGTTTATTGACCAAATATAGTAAAGCTTGATGATCAGTGAAAAACTTGAATTTATTGGCCAATAAATAGTGTCTAAACTTCTTCACAGCATATACCATACCTAAGCCTTCTCTCTCCGTTGTGGTATAATTTCGTTCAGCTCCATTTAATTGCCTACTAGCATATGCTATCGGCAAATCTAGGTTTCCTTCACCTGTGGGTTGTGCTAACACACATCCTATTGCATGATTGGAGGCATCTACATGGACATGAAAGGGTTTGCTCCAATCCGGAGTAGTCAATATTGGTGCTGTGCACAAACGTCTTTTCAGCTCGTTGAAGGAATTCTCGCATTCCTCGTTCCACTCAAAATTTGTTAACAACCCATAAAGAGGTTTAGCTATGATGGCATACATGTGGATAAACCTACGGTAATATCCACAATGGCCCATAAAGGCTTGTACCTCTTTAACATTTGTTGGTCTTGGCAACTCTGCTATCGCTCTTACCTTGTCTTCATCTGTTGAAATTCCATTCTTAGAAACAATGTGACCTAAGATCTTACCTTGTCGTACCATGAACACACACTTCTCTGGGTTCAGACACACTCGATAATCTCTACACTTGTTGAAGATTTGTCTGAGCTCAGGGATGTGGTATCTTCTTTGTTGGGAATGAGCACATAAATCATTCACATATACTTCTAAGCTCTTCCGCAAGAACTCTTTGAAGACATGACACATGAGCCTTTGGAATGTTGCAGGTGCATTGGTGAGCCCAAATGGCATCACGCGAAATGCAAAGATTCCCCATTCTGTGGCAAAGGCCATTTTGTGTTGATCTTCGGGGGCAATGGCTACTTGGTTGTAACCAGAAAATCCATCAAGGAAGCTATAAACTTCTTTGCCTGCAACACGCTCCAATAGATATTCAGTGATTGGAAGTGGATAACTATCTCTGATCATAGCGGCATTAACTTTTTTAAGGTTAATGCACACTCGCAATTTCCCATTCTTCTTGGGCACCACCACAATGGGGGACACCCATTCAGTGTGCTCAATCTCATAGATGAATCCAGCTTCAATCAGCCTGTCAATTTCCTCCTTTATTTTGGCTGCATAATTGTCATTATATGTCTAGGGCTTTTGTTTAGTGGGCTTGGCATCAGCGGTCATTGGAATCGTATGAGAGCAAATCTTTGGATCTACTCCTTTCAAGTCTCTATAGTGCCATGCGAATACATCCCTATATTCCCTTAATAGAGCTACAAGCTCTGCTTCTTCTTTTGCACTTAGGTCATCTCCTATGTACGTACATCGTTCTTCGTTCCCTTCAATGGTCACTACAATTTTTTTGGTCTTTTCTTTATTGTCATATGCTTCTCCTATAATGGCCTCTCGCTTAGGCATCCGTACCAAAATTTTTCGGTCTTCCACTTCATATTTCTTGAAATTTTCTGGTACTTCAAACAACGATTCTTCCTCTTCTTGTTTCACTGCTTTTCTTTTCTTTTTCTTTTGACCTCCCTCACTTCCTTCCTTTGAATTTATCGTTTTAATACTCGTGAGGGGTTCTTCTTCTTTTTGGGTTAACACTCCTATGTCTTCTAAATAGTGTTCCTCTGAGTCAAAGTAAGTATCCATCACAATGGATTCTAGATCATCGTCATTCTCTTCTTCTTCTATGAACTCATTAGGATCACACTCTTCCAACAGGGGCTGACACATGAACACTGAAATATCATAACCCTCCTCATCACAATGAGGTGTCCATTGTTCTTCATTGACTGCTATGTCCATGGTAGCTAAGATTTCTGCCCAACCATGAGGCTCAAATTCCTCATCTGGAAATATCATCGGTGTATAGGCTGGGTCTTTTATTGGTCTATCTCCTGGGGGAGTCCCTGCTTCTCTCACTTTTAGGCGCTTTTCCTCTTCCTCTGCGACCTTGCACATCCACAAGTGAGTATCTTCATGCAGCCATGATGGATCAGGTGAACTTCCAGAATGCACAGAGATAGAATCTTCTTTCACTTTGTGGATAGGATTCCACTATAGGGGTGGTACATCTCTAAAGGTGTAATCCTTCAGATTGACCTTGGTGGTGACCCCTAAGTGCTGTAAGTACAAGGAGTTGGTTCCCCAATCCTGTACTATTTGCAATTGTCGTAGGAAGGGTCTTCCTAGGATCATCTCGTAGACATTATTTTGTTCAAAGTCACATATAGCAAATGTATGTTCAAACTCTACACCACAAGTGGTTAGAGTTATCCCTTCGAGCAATCCTAGAGGTCTTTCAAAATGACCATCTGCCATTTGAAGTTTCATCCTCGTTGGTTTTAATGTGGATTTGCCCCATTGCTTCCACAAGGAGGTGGTCGCAATAGCAACACCAGTGCCCGAATCTACAATTGCTTTGGTTGTGTAACCTTGATAGGTGATTGGAAGATAAGTATTACCTTCTTCACCTTCGCTCATGTCTCCTATCTTGTCGAGAGGTATCTCTGGAACTTTTTGCTTAGAGCCTACTTTTGGCATATTGGATTCAAGTTTTGGAACCTGATCCTTCACATGATTCCATAGCTCCGGTTTTGCCTTGAGCAGTTCCTCTATGGTGAGATGACATTGAACCTTAGTGTTCTTCACCACATCAGTGTTTCTTGGAATCACTGAGTCTTCATTTCTTACCAATATTGTGGGAGCTCTGATCTGGAGAGATTCAGATTCCCATGGGCCTGTGTAATGAGGCAACTCTTGTAAAGAATTAGATTCAAAATCTAATCTTTCATCTTCTTGTTGCTCTGCTTGGTCTCCATAGATAGACGGAATGTCTTGGGGAAATTGATCATGAAGATCAGCAATCTCAGGAATAGGAGGGGAGTTACCCTTCTCCTTGGCCCATTTCTCTTCTTGTATTTCCCGCAAGAACTCTTGAGAGTACTGTTGAATTGAAGGAGGTATTCCAACATCCGTGGAATTAGGAACATAAGCTCCCATTGGTGGTGAGCTTCCTCTTTCAATAACTGGTTGAGCCTGTGGAGGTAAAGAAACTTGTGGTTTGTTTACCAACTACTCTAATCTTTCTAGTAAGCTTTGGAAATGCAAATCCGGTTTGACAGAGTTTGTCTGATTGAACTTTTGACTAGTCTCAAGTATAGCTTGAGCTTGTTCTACCATTTTCATGCACATTTTCATCCGTTCAATCTCTAAATCTGCTCTAGGGTAACTCTTGTCTAGGTTTGCAGCTGTTGGCCCTTCTTGAAGACGAGCCTGGTAGGCCTTGAACATCATGTCCAAGCCTTCTGGGGTTGGATCTGCAAGAACAGACCCTGGTTGTGGGTTATTTACAAGGGGTGGTGGGGTGGAATGAGGTGGAGTGGATGGAGCTTCGGCATGCGAGGGGCTTTGAGACGCCATGTCTTCTATTTTTGTTTTGGTATCCCTTAGGCTTTCTTCTAGCTCGGATAGCTTTTTGTTCCACTTGCGATTAGCCTTCTCTCTGGTATCCTTCCATGTTCTTGGTTTCCTCTTACTAGGTTCTCCTGCCTCACTTGACTCCGATTGCTCAGACGGTTTTGCTTGTTGTGCAACCTGTGCCCTAGTAACTGCCTGTACAGGAGCCACATTACTGCTTCTTGAACTTGAATCTGCCACTAAGCCTACCACGTTGATGGGTGTGACCTTGGGTGCACTAGAGGGATTCCTGGGACACTCTCTAGGAAGATGTTCCTTGCCGCACTCAGGACAAAAGCCTTGTATTGTGATGTTTTGTCCTAGTCCGAGAGCTGGTTGGTGGGGACATTCACGAATGAAATGGTCGCCCTGACATCTAAAGCATGGTCCTCTAGGGGCTTGTGGTCTTACTTGTCTCAATTGGGGCCTAGGATTTGGATTCGTATACATGACATTGGAGTATTCTGGTTCCCAATTTTGTTCCATAGGTGGTGTCTCATATTGACAGTGAGAAGTCTCACTTTGCTCAGGTGACTCTATATAATAAGCATGTGGACTATCTTCATGGAAGTAGTCTGAACCATGAGCGTGAGAATCATTTTCTGAGACCAATGGGGTTAGTGGCACCAATGCTCTATTATGGTTCTCCTCCGCCATCGTATATTTAACTGGGATCACATTGGCAGGAGCTGGCGGTTGGTTTCCTAGGACTGGTTGTGGCCTATATGGTGCCTGATATTTCTGCTGGTATTGAGGTTGATATTGTTGTGGCCTATAATATGGCTGTTGGTACTGATTCTGATACCTACCCTGCTGGTAAGGTTGCTGATAATTTTGTCTAACAGCCTGCCTGTTATAGGGACAATCTTGGGTCGTATGATTTGTATATTTCCTCTCAATGGTGCAATATAGAGCATTAGGGTTTCCTTGGGGTTGAGTCATCATTGGGCAGACATTAGCCATGTGATCTCCTCCACATGTATAACATCGCTTCACTGAAGTGACCCTTGGCATTTGTCTATTTTGAACTCCTAGCTTTTTGGCCACTTGCTCAGCTATCTCATCTATCTCAGTGGAGGCTCTAGAGGTATGACTTGTAGAACTATCAGAGTCCTTATAGAGTTTGGATAGTCCTAACTCCTCACCCAAGTTGTCTTCTATGTCAATGCATATCCGTATACACTCTTCTATGGATCTAGGCTCTTTCAGGTATACATATGACCTTAATTTTGTGCTCAATAGGCCATCTAAAAACAGTGCCACCTGTTTGGCTGATGTGGGTAATTCTGGTATAGGGCATCTTTCCAAGTACTGTCTAAACCTTCTTCCTGCAAGTCGCACTGTTTCTTGGGGTGTCTGCTTGAAGCTGTGGATCAAGGATGATGTGTTATGCCTGATACCACTTTTGGAAAATTCCACAATGAATTCTTCTAGCAGCTGACCTATCTCTCTATAGTTGCGACTCTTTAGAGGTTGAAACCAAGCTAAGGCAGTACCCTTAAGAGTCAACCCAAATGCCTCGAACTGGGTGAATAAGTCTTCAACCTGTTCAGCTCTTAGCACTTGTTTGAACTCCGCCACATGATCATAAGGATCTCCAAATCCATCAAAGTAGTTCTTCATTGTCTTAACCACTTGAGAGGGTCTAAGGGTTCTTGAGTGCTCTCGTGGTCTAGGCAATGGGAAATCATGATCATCTCTTTGATGCCTATGAACTCTATGTCTCTCCCTTTCAAGTCTTTCTGTTCCATATCCTGATTTGTCTCTGCCTACAGTGTCTGCAAAGCTTACCTCCTGTCTCTCTCTAGTTCTTTCCCTCTGGGTTTCATGACCCTTGGATGATCCGACTCCTTGGAGGCCCTGGGAAACATTAGATCTTGGTGGAGGGAAAATTGATTCACCTTGCCAAGTGTAAGCATGTCTGTCATGATCTGATACCAAGAATAATTTTTGAGATGTGTGATCTAGATAGACAACTTTCCCTGGTATCTCTGGATCCTTGAATTCATAGATGGTGACTACTGGGCTGGGTTGGTCTGGCCTAAATCTCCAAAGGGCTTCCTCCGTTTCTCTATTCACGAATAGTTCTATGCTTTTATTATCTTGAGGAATCCATTCTGGAGTGAGCACTCTGGTTAAGACTGACTTACCTCTAGGGGTCTTGGGTTCTCCTCCTAGGTCTCCTTTCTCTAGGTCTCCTATCTCGTTCTCAGGAATGATATTTCCAAACTCATCTGTCCTATCTGGTAAGTTGGTAACCACATACATGGTTCCTTCCTTATCAATGTAAGCACTCTCTTCAAACTTGACCACTGGGTGTTCAAGTCCAAAGGGTTGGTCAGGATTTTTGAGTTGAACCACTGATCGTCTTAGACCATCCTCATAGATGCGAGCACCTAATTGGTTGGTCCTGATATACTCCAATTGGGTCTTATAAGGACCTTCTGGTGTCTGTAAATAAGCAGTGCCTGAGCCACGTGTGGGTCTCTCCATGCTAAAAGACATTTTTGAGTCACTGGTTTCTGAACTTCGTGTGTACGGATAACCACTAAGCTGTTGAGCCCAAGACTTGGCTGTATGGTTGACACTAGCCTCAGATGATCTAATGCTTTGTCTATCCTTGCCTAAGTGTCTGCCAGATCTCAGGTTCATAAGCCTTGGCTTCTAGTCCCAAAGTTCTCTTCTATTGCTCAAAATCCTTTGGAACACCTTGGTTTTCCAGTTTCCTTGAGGGTCAACTTCAAAATACCCTATCTGATAATCCTGGTATTAATATTAACACGAGCTTTCCAACAAGACCAAAATCACAGCAAACGGATTCCGTATGAGAAAGTTATGCTAGTTCAGGGTTTTGGGGGTTAAAACAGGGAAACAAGGTCTCTCAGAAAATGCTTCAAATCAAGCGATACATGACATTTGTAGGACACGATACTTGATACTTGAGGAGCTCGATACACGATACTTGGTATGTATCGTGATACTTGAAGTAGGCGATACACGATCTTCAACAAGTATCGTGAGCAAACTCCACGATACACGATCTTTGATCCAGACGATACACGATCGCTAGTGAGTATCGCGATCTTTGATCGAAACGATCTCTGGACCAAACAATACCGAAAGGAGGGAAATATCGCGATACTCGACCACAGGAGTAAAACGATACTTGCTAGGTATCGCGATACTCGACCGCGGGAGCAAAACGATACTTGACCCTTATACAAATTTTAGGAAAGATTTTTTCTAAGTTTTGTTTGTACATATGCTCGACTCTTTCCTCTCTCCTCTCCTCACTCTCTGTATCACCCCAAATCACTTCTTTCCACCTCTGTCAGTACCAAATGATACCTGACGCAGATCGTTTCCCTTTCCACACTTAGTTTACTGAGAAAGTATATATTAAATGGGTGTTTGCTCACCTTGAGAGCCTCTCTAACTTCTTAGTCACTTCCCCTTGCTCTGTGTAACCCCAGTTTGCCCGATTTCTCACTCACGATCTCTGGCGCAGCTTCCACGATACTTGGTGCAGGTTCGTTTTGTCCGGGGCTATTCACTCAGATTTTTTTGTTATTTTTGGTACTACTTCAGCGCCTCTGTTCTGCACCCTCTCTAAGCTTCTTGCTCACAACCACAAGTAAAAACAAGGTGAATGTACTCTAAAAAATGGAAAAAACTGAGAAGATGAAGGTGGGTGGAGATGGTGATGATGGTGAAGATGAAGAAGAAGGAAAATTCAGAAACTGAACTGAAAATGATGATTTTTTACCTTCCAACGTCGCTACTCTACGTCTTACCGTCACACGCTCGTCCTCCAAGCTCTCTCTCCGGCAACGGCGCCAAATTTGGTGTCACTCTAGCACAATGGTGAGTACCAACGTGAGGAGATACACCTCATAAATGTCAATCCGTGGAGACGTGAGGACCGGTGTGAAGACCGCGAGCAAGTGATGGCACAAGTGCGTGAGTGAAAGCACATAAGCATGCACACACATACACACACGTGCACAAGGTAAGAGCAAAGAGTGGAACAATGGAAAGCTTCGATTACCAAAGAGCTCTCTTACAAAACTGAAATCTACAACAAGCTCCCCTCCAAAATGAGCTCTCCAGCCCTTTTTATAGTTTTTGAGTGGTTTTGGCCCTGTCCAGACCTAGTGTCCGGCCTAGTTAAAAAATAGGTTCCAGGGCTTATTTGGGGGCTCAAATGGAGTCTAAAAATTATGAAAATTGGTAGGATGGTAGATCTAATACTCCTCAAGCTCGAGGACTCCTCGGCTTGAACAAAATGGAGTTACAAAAATAGAAAATGGTATTTACAATGGTTTTTAGTGATAAAAATCACTATTTTTGTAGGGATTTCTTCTGAAAATTTGACAGGTGCTTCTTGGAGCTCCCTACTTGCTCCTTCTTCTTCTGTGTCCACTTCCTTGATGCGCTTCCATGCTTTGTCCTTGACCTTGAGCTTCAACAAAAGAGAACGTAACTCAAGTACAAAAACGTTCATATGATATCTACATAAATAATGAGCTCTCGACAGATACAGAAATCAAACACATCATTGAAGGTGATCAACATATTATCTTGAAAGATCCAACAGAGAGAAAATACTCTAGAAGCCACGGTGCTATACAAGCCACACATGTTCATTCTGCCTTGTAGCTTATATAAGAATTTATGTGACTTGCGGTGGTCTTCAATCGTGCATGATTTAAGGAGAATATCATGGAGAGTGATATAATCCGAACAATCGGTGACTTCCATATATTAAGGTGATGATGTAGCTATGCCTTTCCATAAGCATGAACTCTGAAAGTAACTTTTATTCCTAGATTTAAAATAGAGAATAACTCAAAGGGTGTGTTCATATGCAAAAGTATGAATATGAAAACTACGGCTTAAGAGAGGGTTCCTATGGTTGAGATTGAGAGATAGATGCGGTGAAACATATATGAACAGCTTCCATTGAAGCTTGCTACATTTTCAACACTCTCCCTCAAGATTCAATGGAAGATCCAAGGGATGTGCCATAGAAAGTTTTCTTTGAGCATAGAAATGAATGCTCGAGATCCTTGGTGTGATATCCATGTCTTCAAGATTTGTTGTTGATGCTCCATGCTTCTTCTCATAAAGAAATGACTTGGATCATATGATAATCCAAGACACCACTTCATGACTTGTTTGAAGATATCTTTGTAGATGATCTTCAACATGATGAACAACCAAGTTGTCCATTGAATTGATTTTAAAATGAGAAAGGGAAACGATCTTTTTCTTCTTACCCTCACTTCAAGATTGATGATGTTCCCTTTCGATACTTGGTTCTCTTGGACCTTTAACTCCATGAATGTTCTTCCATTGCTTTGACTCTTCAAGTCTTCATAAATATTCTCGTCCCTTGCTTTCTCTCTCTCCTTATCTCATCTTGCTCTCCTCTTTTCATTTCTAGGGGCTTCCCTCTTTTTTTCATTCTTCTTTTCCTCATGTTGATCCCTCCTTGCTTCTTCCATTTGCTTTCCTTTGTAGGTGGCTGCCTTGATCTTTTCTTCTTTTGCTTCTCCTTCCAAAATCTTCTTACCTTGTTTTCCTTCATCTTCATGTGCAAGGATGGTTGTTTCTTCTTCATAACTTCTTCTATTTATCAATGTTCCTTGGACTGGTTGCACTTCTTCTTTGTCATCTTTGACTCTTTGAACCTTTTCTTCTACTCCATCTATTGGTTGATCTTCATAAGGTGCACTCTCTTGACTTCTTGACATGTCTCCCCCTTCATCTCTAGTATCTGCAAGTTCTTCATATGGCTGGTCCTCCAACCATGATAGAAAATCATGAATGATTTTCTCTTCTTCTTCAAAGGTAGGGCTTTGTCTTGCCATCTCTTCTGTCTTCATAACCTGAAATAGAACACAACAAATATTCCAAGATTTTATACCTTTGAGACTATGTTGGAATGATAGTTTTGACTCCTTTCTTCAATCTTTTCTTGTGAGCTTCCACACTAGCTCAAAACTCCTTTGTCTTCTTGACTCCTTGATGTGGCTTGAGTGAGCTTCAATAGCTCTAACTCCTTTGACGAGTCCTCTTGACTCCTTTATGTAGCTTGAAAGAGCTTCAATAGCTCTAAATCCTTCGGCGAGTCCTCTTGACTCCTTTATGTAGCTTGAGTGAGCTTCAATAGCTCTAACTCCTTTGATGAGTCCTCTTGACTCCTTTGCCTTGTCGTGGCTTTGCTTGACTGCCTCCTTTAAAAAACATCTTCTTGACTTCTTTCTTGTCTTCAATTGGTTCTCAACACTTCTTGTTGAGATCACTTGAGTTTTTTTCCTCTTGAATCCAAGCAAGTTTGTAACAAGGACTCACACTCCTTGGCCCGAGCTCTGCCATAGCTCGTTTGCCTTTCAAGTCTTGAATCGGAACCTTTGCTAGCTTTCTTCTTTTGGCTTGTCTTCAACTCAATTGATGAGGAGACTTATGATAGGACTTCCTTCTTGAATCCTATCCACCTTTATGATGGCAGCCATTTGCTTTTCGGAGTCTTCTTCTTGCCTCGAGTTTCTTTGTCTTTTCCCAAAGCTTCGTTGTCTTTAGTCGTTTGCTTTTACTTTTGAACTTGCTTTCTCCAAGAACCTTTATTCTTCAAACACTCTTAAAGAGTTAGTATCTCTTCCAACAAAGTATCAAGTATGAAATCCTTGGGGGGACTTTGAGCTCGAATAGCTCCTATAGTCTTCTTGCAATCCTACGGCTCCAACAAGCCTCTAGCAATCAAAGTGCATCCAAAATTGATGAGGGGACTTCAACAATTTTGCAACCATACAAGAGCACTATGGCTCTGATACCACTGTAGGTATATGAAATACCAAAGCACATGGGGAATGTAGTGGGCCGATTACCCAATAGGATCACAATCTGAATTTTAATCGATTTTAGTTTATCTAGTCCTCCTTCAGTAATTAACCACAACTTCAATACATCATTTTACCATAGCATAACTTCCTCATCGTTCCACAAGATTCATACATAAAGCAATTCATCAAAACTTGAACAGAGTATCATATATATAAGCAGTGCACTCTTCAAACCATAGATCCATCATAGAAGCCTTATTGGTATGGTTGCATACATCGAGCATGTATCCAATATTTCTTACAACTCAATATTCAAGATCTCTCTTAGTTCATATACATCAAAACCATGCGATATATAACACTTGATTCACCTGCATAAAGAACAATACTTATCACTGTGACCTTTTGTCTCATATACAACTGAAGAAATGTAGAACATAACATTTCATTCAACTATCACCACATAGAGCAATACTGTGCATTATTCAAGACACTTCGCAATGTATATATAAACTCATCTTTCTCAGTCGTACTGTATATATTATCACCTATTCATGTCTTAATTAACATGGCATATATTGTTCAAGAGATATTTGCACACAACATGTTCCATTTGTATATTCTCTACATGCAAACATATGTCTCCATTTCCTTTTATCTCATATAGCAACCTATTTTACTTATCATGTCCCTGCACATAAGTCTTTCACATCAATCATTATATTGTCAATATTCAGCGGAAGGTAAATGTCTTTAATGGACATCAATCCAATAGTTTAATACTCATATCCTTATGTTTATGAGTCATGTCAAATACTTATATATATGCTATATGCATTTCAGGTACACAGTCTATCTTAAGACTCCAGATATATGACTCACATATGAAATGAATATCTCATCACGAAGTAATTCTCTGTACTGATACCTTGAGTGTAGTCAATGCCTTCCTGCAAGTATTCCCTTTATCACACTTAAGTCACATCACATTGAATCATTGCATCTCAAATCAAAAACTTTATGATATATATGTGCAACCAACATTTATGATTCAAGAAAATTCCATCCTCAATAACCATCGAACACATCAAGATTTGTCATATGCGTTTACATGTGCATTGATCATTGCTTCATATGCGAGCATCATGTGAACAACTTACATGCATCCATATAAGTATTTTATGATCCTATCATGTATGCTTCATCCAACAGCAGGTGACACATGCATATATAAGAATTCTGTTACCCGATTGGATTAGTCCTCTCTTGACGTTGAAGTCAATATGTATGTGCTCCTGGTTCTGCAGCTTCTCCTTCACAGGTATCACCTCTTGAGGTCACGTGAGTATATAGACCTTCCTCTGCTCTTCAATACATACAAGAGAGAGATAGAAAGAGAAAGTAACTCAAGTACAAAAACGTTCATATGATATCTACATAAATAATGAGCTCTCGACAGATACAGAAATCAAACACATCATTGAAGGTGATCAACATATTATCTTGAAAGATCCAACAGAGAGAAAATACTATGGAAGCCACGGTGCTGTACAAGCCACACATGTTCATTCTGCTTTGTAGCTTATATAAGAATTTATGTGACTTGCGGTGGTCTTCAATCAAGTGCATGATTTAAGGAGAATATCATGGAGAAAATGTATAACCTCTTTGGGTGATTTCAGGGGTGAAGTAGCAAGAACAACCTAAACTTTATCATGATGGACTTGTATACCTTGGGGAGAGATGATGTGGCCCAACAACTTGCAAGACAAGACTATAAAGATGGATTTATTTGGGTCGAGGCATGATCTATATCCTTTGCACTTGAGAGAGCATAGCCTTAAATGTTGCAAATGTTCCATATTATGCATACATTGTTGAACGGTACTAGGAGCATTCCTCAAGCCAAACCACATAACCATGCAAGCGGAAACTCTGCAATTAGTAATCAAATTGGTCTTAGGTACATCTTCTTTTGCCATACAAACTTGATTATATCCAATGTACTCATCAAGAAAAGAGTATATTTTATGACCTCCCACTTCATCAAGCATGATGTCTAAAAATGTTAATGAAAGGGGATTTAGAATGGATGCATTTAATTTTTGGTAATCTACACAGATTCTCAACTCCTTATTTCTCTTCTACGCAATCACAGTACGTGAGATCTGCTATGCATGTTCAATGGAGGCAATGAATCCTACTCATAGCAATCAATCAATTTCCTGATGAACGTTTTTACCATAGTTAGGACTCATTATGTAGCTTGGTTGCTTCATCGTGTGAGCATCTTATTTAAGGACAACTCAGTGCTGATATATATATATATATATATATATATATATATATATATATATATATATATATATATATATATATATATATATATATATATATATATATATATATATATATGGATCTAAGCCCTTCATATCCTTATAATCCCAAGCAAAGACATGTGAAAACTCATTCAAGAGTGAGAGCAAGTCTTGATGGAAAGATTCTTTCATATTAGCAATAATTTTTATAGGTCGAGGATTATCATCATCGTTGAGATGATAGGTGATCAATTGCTCTTTTGTTACGTAATATTGGTTGCCCTAATTATCCTTTATGCCTTTAAGCCAATTTGGGTGGATATCTAATAAAGCCTCTACCTCCTCACGACAATCTTCTAGTTCACGAGCACTTCGGTGAATAGCACAGGATGTCGAAGACCATTCCTCTAACACATGTTGTAATTCAGCTATGTCTAACGATAGTAAACATTGATTGGCCATGAGAAAGGCCATTTTTTCATCATTTGATAGACCATCCAACATGTGGACAACCTCTAGAATGTAAGGGCACACCAATCTCTCAAGGTGTGAATTCATCAAGAGCGACATTGTATTTATGGTGATTGCACTAAAAGATTAATTCATGGGAATACCAATCCTATAGTAATTTGGCTTGTTTCAGTGCGGGTCTTTTAAACAGAAAATTATAATGAATACTTGACTTAGGTACATTGAGGAAAACAAAGTTCATGTGGAACATAACTGCTTGCAATGTAATAGGAATATTTTGGACAAGTCTCATTGGATGCACTTAGGACTGATCAGCCATGCGGATAAAGAATTTAATGGGTTCAATATTATTCCACCTGAGTTTCTTATATAGCATGGCAATTGCTATATTCATGACCAACCCACCATCAATTAAACCCTTATATATTTGATGATCTTTTATATCACACATTAATTAAAGGAACCACATGATTCACCATTGGTGTAGTTGGTGCCAGAATTGGTTCGACTCCTACATTGTGTTGAAATTGCTACAAGATGCTTGGAACTAATGTCCATAGTTGAACCACTGGCAAGGTGATTGGTTCTAAGATAATGATATACCATGCCACAATATTGGTATTTTCTTCCAATGGTTTCTCTTTTTGGGGTCTTGATGCTGATATACTTTTTAAAGGTGCATCAAGCATAGGATCATTTAGTAGTTTTGGTGAAAATAGTGAAGGAAAGACTAGGGCTTCCACTTGAGCCCATTTTGTAGCTTTTGCTACCATTTGTTGTTCTTTGAAGCTTGATTTGAATGCTTCTACATCTAGTCGTAGTACTCTTCTAGATCATGTTTTTACAATAGTAGCTTCATAATAATGACCATATTTGTCATCAGATTTGTCTATCCTTCTTGCATTTATCATATTCTTGGGCATCGTTGCCATGTCTTTGAATGTTTCCTAATTCATCACCATATTTATAGCACATTTCATTCCTTTGTTTAGTGGATTTTAGATCTCCTCGATTCTGTCATGATAAATAATTCTTCCCTTGATTTTGTGATAAAAATGGGGATATCTTGGGTATGAAGTCTTATGTAGATGAGGTGGAACATAGTTGGTGGAGGATTCTCTTGGGTCCTATATAATTGCATTCAATGCGAACCAATTTTGCATTTTTGCATTATATGGACAAGTGTCCGTCAAGTGAGTTGTATTTTCACACATGGCACAATAGATACGATTCTTGCATTTAAGACAGAAGACTTGTTTCAATGGTTCCTCAGCTTTGTTCTGTCTAGTTTGTATCCAATCCAAGTCCTTAGCAAAACCTTTGATTTTGTGTTCTAATTGTAATGCCATTTCTATAATAGCATCCAATGTCATTCCTCCAATATATCCAATTATCATGATTTGACATAACTAGGGATTCAATTTATTACCATTGTGTAACTACATCAGTTAGTAGCACATGTTGCACGTAATTGCCTTAGATGAGTAAAAAATATGGTCGCATGTTCTTATACTCCTTGATTCTACTTCTTGTTGTTGTTTTATAAGAAATAAACAAATTTATTTTGGGCTTTTCTTTAACCAATATCTCTATAAAACAGCATCACGTACTGCATCTTTATTGTTGGAAATGATCCAGACTTAGCTGTAGCAACCAAAGTTGACTGAAATACTTGGGCTTTATATGCATTGTCATTTAGGTTATCTAATGCACTATAATTAATTTTGAAGGCATGAACATTCATATCTAGTTCATCATCAAGAAATCCATCAAATTCGGCATAGGTCATTCCTGTCGGATACTACCTTCTGTGGGCTAATCCTATATCTGCCAAAGGTCTAGGGCTGAATTCTTCTACTATGTCTACTACTTCTTAAGAGTCTGAACTTTTGGATGATACTTGTTCTGCAAGTTGTGCTCCTTTTCTTGTAAGTTCTCAATTCAACTACTAAAGGGTTTTATTTCACTAGATGAAAGTATTTTTCTACTCCTCCAAAATCTTGGAGAAGTTGTAGAGATTCACCTTTGGATTGGTGCCTTCCACCCCTCACTGGTACTGGTTGGTTTTGGAGGAGGATCATCTGTAATTTTTTAAATTTCCACAACTATTTCTTTATGAAATTCTCTTTGAACGGGTTGATTTTGTTGTGTCTTTTCTCGATAACTCACTATTTTTGAGGCAGCCAAACTTTTTTTGGATATCAAAAATTTAGTGAAAGGTGCGAAAGAATTTTTTGGTATTTCCTACAAATCAAAAACTAGAAAATGCAGATGTTTTGATGTTTTCTTGCTTGGTTCCCTACGATTAGTTACAACTTTCTCATCTGGTATTGTTGTACCTTCTGTCCTACCATGCAGTGCATCTAATGCACTATTCACTCATACAGGTTGCTTAAGACTCTTATAATTTGGGTATGTTTCACTAGATCACAATACCAAATTACATAGTACCAAATATTCTATATCATTCAACTATATAATGTACGAATAGCATTGTAATATAGTAAATAATATTTTGTGTCACTTGCGATCAATATAAAGAGTTACATATTCTTAACCGAACAAGTTATTATAGAGTTTCCTCACTATTGTGGTAATACCATTACTCTACATCATTCTTTCAATTACATAGACTCTCTAGAATTCCAACGGATACTAGGACAACAAATTAAGTTCTATTGTCTTCAATATAAAAGGCAATCAGAGAACTAGATAACTAGATAGATATCCTAAATGCTCAAAATATGCATAGAACAATGTGCCCAAAGCACCAGTACCTAGACACTCTAGCACAACCCAATCATCTCTCTCACAACAAGCCCAAAACAACTTTTCAGTAATAGGTGAAAAGTTACATTGTCCAGTCTCGCCTTTTTGGCTCGCATTGTTCATCAAATCTACATCAGCATGCCATAATTACACTAGGGATCGAATTTACAATAATAGTTGGATGTCTAATGGCCTAAAAATATTCGTCAAGTTGTTGGCTAGCTTACTTTTGGTTACTACAAATTGGAATTGCTCAATGAATTTCTTTCTTGCATATCCGATTCTTACTTTGGTTGAGATTATCTCAAACACACCTAGGTACATGATATCAAATGTACTCCTTAAATTTTATGGAGTTAAAGAATGCATCTTTTCCTAGAAGTATCATATCAATGATATCTATCTTCCCCCTTTAAAGAGTTTTCATCCTCAAAAATTGCAATCTTTCAAGAAATTTATGCTTATTCAATTTCCAAATTATGAACCCAATGGGAGCACAGTTTTGTTTTCTTTAAGATTAGTAAGCAAGTCACTGGATATCCTTGAGTTTAATCTTCCATTATCTTTATATTTAGTTCCCATACCACCGAATCCACTTTAGTGATAAAAAAAAAACTAGGCATCCCATAGCATCCAATAAACACTCTCACTTTAGTATAGAAAACTTTAGCTCTTACTCAAGGATTGATTACTTAGAAAACTTTCATCTTAGTCTAATCAAATAGCCACAGAAATTCTTGTAAGTTATATCCCATTAGGGGAAAAAGTGAGCCGCAATTGGGCCTCATAAGGATTTGGGATTATGGCCATAATTTTTATGAGTAAGGAGGCACCAAAAACCACTAATGGTATTTTTCATTAAAATAACGTTTTTCAATACCTAGCTCAGTCGGATGGGATTCGCGAAGCATTATCACCGTTGGATATTCATCACTGAGGGTCGTGATTTGGTTTGGGGTGTCTGTCACAAACGGACAAACTTGTCCACTTGAGTGCTTTGTGAGTGAAGTCCAGGAGTTCTCGTGGCAAAAAAACGACAAAACTTCCTTATGCTTCAATTGCGGGAGACGTTCTAGACCGTCTCATGGGTGCTTTATCCAATGCAATACAATCTCATGGATTTTCAACCATTCGATGATAGTAGAAGCCAACGGTTAGGATGAATGCGAAACACATCTCCCATGTAGGGACAAAAAGCAATCATGCATCCGTTTGGGAGGGAAATCACAGTCGTAAGATGCTTCCTATATCCGATGGCTCCAAATCAAATTGCACAAAAATTTGTAAAATCAATGTGAAGCATTGGATTGTGAGGTATATCCGACGGCATCCATTTGATTTCATGATTGCTTTCATCAATTTAATGAAAACCATTAGATGTGCCTTACATCCAATGGTTGAGTTCACAAGCGACTAATTTATTTGCAATTTAATGATAGACTTTTGATATTCAAGTCAACCCAATGGCTATGATTCAAATTGGAAAACTCACAAACCACGTTTGACCATGAACTAGTGATTTCTACTCCTGAATACCATCTTTGACCACAAGAAAACGAGAGAACCCTACCCCTAGCCTAGGGGATTAGTGGACTAGACTGTGGCCTGTGCTTCATTCTCATTGGTGGATCACTAATCACTCCTTGAGCTTAAAGGCCCAAGGAGGCTTCATTTTTTCCCCTAATTCTTACCAAGACTTGATTTATACTTGAAAATGACTTTCAAGATTTGAAGTATTTCTTTGATCAGATGCAATCAATAGTATCTTTGTTTATTTATTTGATAATAGAGCTATTATTATCATAGAAGATATTATTTGTTGACATATCTAGGCATCTATCTCAAAGGATATAGCCAATTATGATCTTAGATAATTGGTTACATCTTTAACCATATTGATAAATTGCTTCTTATTCATAGATCACATTTTGGAGGAATGGTATCTAGAGCTTCTTTCAACGCTTTACTATTTTTCTTCTCCAAATATGCACTAACAAGTTATGACTCTTCACTCTTGAAGCTTGAAGGTGGATGATAACACTAATCACGAATAAGGGATATACTTGATATTGATAGCAACGACCTTGCAACACTTGTGGACTTACTTGTCTCATCTATGGTTTGGGGTTCGGGTTTGTGTACATCACATTTTCATATTCTAGTTTGACCTCATCTTGAAATGTGTTATGTTGGAGCAGAACAATCAACAATTAGTGATTACATAAAATCGAGAAGTGAAAAAATGATTGGAAGATTGAAGATCAGTTTCAAGAAAGAGGAGATTTAGAAACAAAGTTCTTTTGTACATTACTCTTGTAAATATTTCAATGTATTTGGAAAATTGACGAGTAAGACTCGTATATATATATATATATATATATATATATATATATATATATATATATATATATATATATATATATATATATATATATATATATATATATATATATATATATATATATATATATATACATGTTCATAGTCGTAGAGAGAGATATAGAAGAGATAGAGAAGACAATAGATGTGAAGAATAGAAGAATAGGAGAGAATGAGATGAACATTATGCATGTCATCCATCAGATGTATGGAAAATTATGAGAAGAAAAATCTTTCAGAGAATTGCGCGTCGATCTTTTCTTTGATTCTCCTTCAGTAGTTAATCTTTTGAGAAATCCTTTTGAACATGTCTAAATCCATAGTTAATCCATCTATGGCTCAAGTTTGAGAGTCCAATTGCAAACAGGCTGAGAGAATTTTGAATAGGAACATTCTATGTAGAAAGTTCTGAATGTCTTCTGAAATAGGCACAGATTCGATGGTCAAAGAAATGGACAGTGCTCAGTGCATAGTGTAAAGTTTTACACAAATGAGGACTCAAAATTTAAGTTGAGAGGTAACCCATCTATGGCTAAAAGCATTTGATTAAACGGGCTATAGTTTCGGAGAACCATAGCTTAGAAGTTACAGGTGTCAAAGTCGTCAATACAGAGAGACACTTTTAGACATAGGTACATTGTTTGAGTCATTTCTCACAATCTACTCAAGCATTTGAAGTGTTTTAACTTGGAGAAGATGTGTAACTTCTAGGCGACACAAGTTTTATAAAAAACTTTACATGAATGATCAGTCAATGATTGATTAATGTGCAGCAGACTTTTTATGAGAAGTGATTTTTCACAGTTGATCAATTTCTTGATAGTTTGGTGATTGTTCTTTAAAATTAAGTGGATTCTGAAGTTATTCTTGATATAGAGGTGGTCTAACATCAAGGATAGCTTTTTTTTTTGGAGATTAACACTCTCCATCAGTGGTATCAGAGCAGGTTATATCAAAATTGAGGAAAGGAAGACTCCGACTACTGCAGACATACAAACTTTACATCTCGAAGGATCAAAAGGATAAAGTGTGAAGAAAGATTGAAGGAAGACATATAAAGGTTGTCCAAAGGATCATAAGGAGCAACATTCAAAGCTAAGGTACATTCATTCTTTATAAGGACTAAAGATTTGAGACTACAGGTGAAGCAAGGATGGGAGATAGTCTCCAAATTGAAAAGTTGGATAGAGAAAATTATCCAGCTTGGTCTATGAGAATGGAAGCTCATCTTATGAGCAAAGATCTGATGGGATATATCACAGGAGCGGAAGAAAAGCTAGAGTTCAGAGATCCTAGTGTTCCAACTAGGGAGGAGCTAGCAGATGTAAAGATTTGGATGAAGAAGGATGCTCAAGCAAGGAGCATAATCTACATGGTAGTGAATGATTATTTGCTTCCTCATATTAGAGGACCTCAAAGTGCAAGTGACATTTGGAATGCTTTGGAAGAGCATTTTCAGAACACAACCAAATCAAGGAAAGCTTCATTATGGGCAGAGTTGACTACCTTCAAGAAGAAGGCTTCACAATCAATATCTGATTATGTGACAAAGATGAAGGACATTGCAGATTCTTTAGGTGTAGTGGATGAAGATATTGAAGAAGATAAATTGGTAAGACAAATTCTCACAGGGCCAAGAGGAGATGAGAAGTGGAAGCCTTTTATTTTGTCTACAGAACTTTCATTAGATCATTTCACTTATGATCTAAATCAATTGTTAGGACATATGCTAACTTTTGAGAATGATATCAAAGGAGATATTGATAAGAGTGCAGGTCATGCAATGTATTCTAAAGACAAGAAGAAAACTAGCAAAGGAAAGCAACAATCAGTTGAAGATGAAGGTACTCCAAGCCAAGCAAACTTCCTAAGAGGAAGAGGAAGTGGCAGAAGTAGAGGAAGAGGCAGAAATAACAAGGATAACGTCAGAACTTGTTGGATATGTGGTAAGACCAATCATCTATCTCATGATTGTTGGCACAATAATCAAAGCAATGGTAATTTTAATCAGAATTTTAATCAAAGAGGAAGAGGTGGCAGATATCAGAGAGGAAACTTCAGAGGTAGAGGTGGTAGGAATTCTTTTGGAAGAGTATTTTATATTGTGAAGCCTCACATGAAGACATGAGAGTATTTTATATTGACTCAGGATGTAGCAACCATCTGAGTGGAAACATTGCCTTGATGACAGATCTAGATTATAATGCAATTAATCATACAGTCCAAACAGGTGATAATACAAAGCACAAGGTAAATTCAATTGGTTCAGTCAAAGCCAAAGATGGAAGCACTCTTTTGAGTAAGGTTTTGTATGTTCCTACAATTCCTAAAAATCTGATAAGTGTAGGACAAATTGTGGACAAAGGATATGAGGTAAGGTTCACTAATGATGGAGTTTATGTTGAAGACCCTAGTCAAGGGTATAAACAGATTGTTACAGGGAAGAAGGAAGGAAGGCTCTTCACATTAAAGGTACAACAAAATGTTGGACATGCTATGTTTGCATATGGAGAGCAAAAGGTGTCATAATTGGATCTTTGGCACAAAAGACTTGGACACTTTAATGAGAGAGGTATCAAAGAAATGATAAAAAATGGTTCAGTACTTGGATTGCCTAACATTGCAGGTCAACACATGACATACAGATGTGAAGCATGTCAGTTAGGTAAGGCTCATAAGCAATCATACAATAAGCATGGTTTTATGTATTCAGAAAGACTTGAATTGGTACATACAGATGTGTGGGGTCCTTCAAAGGACTTTAGTATAAATGGTTCAAGATATTATGTCATATATGTTGATGATGCTACCAGGTGGATCACAATCTATGCAATCAAAGACAAATCAGAAGTGTTTAATACATTTAAACAGTATCATGCATATGCAGAAAGAATTACAGGTCAAAAGTTGAAGAGGTTAAGGTCAGATGGAGGGGAAGAGTATTTTTCTAATGAGTTCAGTGATTACTTGTGGAATGCAGGTATAAAGAGGGAAATTACTTGCAGGTACTCTCCTCAACAAAATGGGGTAGAAGAAAGAAGAAATAGGACACTTGTTGAATTTGCAAGATCCATGTTGAAAGAGAAAAATTGTCCAAATTATTAATGGGCTGAGGCTGTAAACACAACCACATATTTGGTTAATAGATTGCCTTGTAAAGCTTTGCAGGGTATGACACCATATGAAGCTTGGTGGGGTAAGAGACCTACCTTGGATCATTGTAAAATATTTGGATGCCTGGCATATGCATATGTGTCATCTCAATTGAGGCATAAGTTGGAGCCTAAAGCAGAGAAGTATGTATTCATTGGTTATGATGACAAGCAGATGGGTTATAGATTGTGGAGTCCATCCACAAAACAATTCCTTGTGTCCAAGGATGTTACATTTGATGAACAAGGTACTTGGTATGCACGTACATCTAATGTGTATGCAGAAGTTGAAGAAATTATGAATCAGAAGAAAGGTAAAACAAAGGTTCAGATATTTGATGAAGAAGAGAAAAGTGAAATACAAGTTGGAGGTGAAGAAGTGCCAAGGTTTGATCCAGAATGTGATGAACCAAAAACTTCAAGAAGTGGAGAACTCAGGAGGTCTAGAAGGCACAAATGGCAACCTAAAAGGTATAGCTATGATACTTCATTCTTGACTACTAAGGATCATGCTTACATGATAAAAGCAGATGAAGATCCATCTACATATGATGAAGCCAAAGGGAAGAAGAATTGGGAAGAAGCTATGCAAAAGGAGTATGATGCATTGATGCAAAATCAGACATGGGATCTGGTTCCTAAACCTAATAGTCAGAAAATCATTGGATGTAAGTGGGTTTACAAAATAAAAAGATTTGCAGATGGAAGTGTGTCTAGGTACAAAGCCAGACTTGTTGTGAAGGGATATGCACAGACATATGGAGTGGACTATGATGAGACTTATAGTCCTGTGCCAAAGATGAAAACAATCAGAACACTCATAGCAATTGCTGCTTGCAAAGGTTGGAAATTATCTCAATTAGATGTTAGAAATGCTTTTTTGAATGGTTACATTTCACATGAAGTTTACATGGAGCAACCAGAAGGGTTCAAAGATCAAGTGTATCCAAATTATGTGTGTAAGCTCAAGAGAGCTTTGTATGGATTGAAGCAGGCCCCAAGGGCATGGAATTATAGGCTTGTAAAGTTCTTGAAGGAACTTGGATTTCAAGCATCAAAGGTAGATAATAGCTTGCTAGTCAAAGCAAGTGAAGATGGATTTATTTATGTTTGTATTTATGTTGATGACATAATACTTACAGGAACGGATGACAAAGGCATACACATGATTGAGAAACAAATGGAGAAAGAGTTCAAAATCAGTGATTTGGGAAATTTGTCATTATTCTTGGGAATGAAGATTTCATATACTCAACATGGAGTATATGTAACTCAAGAAAGGTATCTAAGAAACTTGCTAACCAAATTTAAAATGGAAGATTGCAGGTTAGCACCAAATCTAATGGAAGTGAATCATAAATTGACTAAATATGGAGGAGAAGAATTCAAAGATATGAAGCTCTATCAGAGTTTGGTGGGTAGCTTAATTTATGCTACATTAACAAGGCCTGATTTGTCATATGGAGTTGGAGTTCTATCTCAATTCATGCATTGTCCTAGAAAGGAACATTGGATTGTAGGACAAAGAGTACTTAGGTACATCAAGGGTACACTCAAAGAAGGGTTGTACTATGGGTTTAGTTCAGATACAAGAGTCAAAATATACAGTGATGCAGATTGGGCAGGTAATTTGGATGATAGAAGATCAACACATGGATATTTGTGTTATGTGGGAGATAAGCTAATCTCATGGTGTTCTAAGAAGCAACATAAAGTTGCTCTATCATCCACAGAAGCAAAATACAAAGGCATGGTGGAAGCTGCAAAGGAAGTATGGCTAAAGACACTTATGAAGAATTTTGATGTGATTCAGAGTACTCCTATCATTTGTGGAGACAATATGAGTTCTTTATATTTGGCAGCAAATCCTGTGTTTCATGCTAGAACTAAACATATTGAAATTCAGTATCATTTTTTGAGAGAGAAGGTTATTGATAAAGAAATTGAAATCATGCATACTCCTACAAAAGATCAACTTGCAGATATGATGACGAAAAAGTTTGGATGCACCAAAGTTGCAGAGGTTTAAAGATATGGCAGGAATAAAGAAGATGCACGTAATCACAATTGATGATTGAGGGGGAGCTGTTGGAGTAGAACAATCAACAATTAGTGATTACATAAAATCCAGAAGTGAAAAAATGATTGGAAGATTGAATATCAGTTTCAAGAAAGAGGAGATTCAGAAACAAAGTTCTTTTGTACATTACTCTTGTAAATATTTCAATGTATTTGGAAAATTGACGAGTAAGACTCGTATATATATATAGATACATGTTCATAGTCGTGGAGAGAGATATAGAAGAGATAGAGAAGACAATAGATGTGAAGAATAGAAGAATAGGAGAGAATGAGATGAACATTATGCATGTCATCCATCAGATGTATGAAAAATTATGAGAAGAAAAATCTTTCAGAGAATTGCATGTCGATATTTTCTTTGATTCTCTTTCTGTAGTTAATCTTTTGGCAAATCCTTTTAAATCCATAGTTAATCCATCTATGGTTAAAGTGTGAGAGTCCAATTGCAAACAGGCTGAGAGAATTTTGAATAGGAACATTCATATGTAGAAAGTTCTGAATGTCTTCTGAAACATGCGCAGATTCGATGGTCAAAGAAATGGATAGTGCTCAGTGCATAGTGTAAAGTTTTACACAAACTAGGACTCAAAATTTAAGTTGAGAGGTAAGCTATCTATGGCTAAAAGCATTTGATTAAACGGGCTATAGTTTGGGAGAACCATAGCTTAGAAGTTACAGGTGTCAAAGTCGTCATTACAGAGAGATAGTTTCAGACAAAGGTACATTGTTTGAGTCATTTCTCACAATCTACTCAAGCATTTGAAGTGTTTTAACTTGGACAAGGTGCGCAAATTCTAGGCAACATACTCTACAAAGTTTTATCATAGACTTTACATGAATGATCAGTCAATGAATGATTAATGTGCAATAGAATTTTTCTGAGAAGTGATTTTTCACAGTTGATCAATTTCTTGATAGTTTGGTGATTGTTCTTTAAAATTAAGTGGAGTCTGAAGTTATTCTTAATATAGGGGTGGTCTAACATCAAGGATAGCTTGTTTTTTTTGAGATTAACACTCTCCATCATGTTTGGTTGTTCTGGGGACTCAGCATAATAGGTGGGCACACTATTGCTATGTGTTGAGTCAAATCTATTTGCATTCTAGTTGTTATCTAGGACTAAAGTGGATATGACCTACAATGGATCAAGTTCTTTGTTGTGGTTGATACTATTGCTAATAGTTAATATGATGCATGTCAAGTTTTTACTACTCATATGCAGGAGGGTATTGACTCTAGTATCTATAGGGTTGTTGGTATATTTTCTTGTCTACTTGTTTGTTGTATGAGAAATGTTGAGCTAGATGATTGATGTAATTTATCTATTTGGTACAATAATAGGATCCTTGGCCAATCATAGCTTGTGCTTGCATGGGACAAGAATCTTTCATGTGGTCACCTCCATAGGTATATAAATATTTTACCATCATTCCTCACTATGATTGCCTATTGTACAGGTTTCCACCTATCTTTTGAGCTATTAACTCTATTATCTCTTCCACTAAAGAAGAATAATTGGAGACACACATCCTAACACATTGGTTTAGGGCATCTTACTCTTTTAGGTACATGTATGGACTAAGTTTCTCACTAAGAAATCCATCCAGAAACAATGATAATTGATTTAGTTGAGTAGATAGCTGTGGTCCTAGGCATCACTAAACATATTGCTTAAACATTCTTCTTGCTGGCCTCACCATATCTTGAGGGGTTTTGTTGAAATTATGAATTAAAGATTTCATGTTGTGTCTAATACCACTCTTAGAGAATTCAATGATGAATGCCTCTAATAGTTGAGCTATCTCATGATCGTTTCCTCTATTCATTGATTGAAACCAAGAAAGGGCAATAACCTTCAAGGTTATTCCAAAAGCCTTGAAATGAGTGAACAAGTCCTCTAGCTATTCAACTCAAAGAACTTCTTTGAACTCTACCACATGATCTTAAGGATTTCTTGTGCCCTCAAAGTAATTTTTCATTTCTTTCACTACTTGAGAAGTTTCAATATCCTTGAATGTTCTCTAGTTCTACGTAAGGGAAAAACATCCATGTTTCTTTGTGTCCATTTCCCTCTTTGCCTCTGTTTTTTTAGCTTACTAGTCCCTTGCTCTGATTTTCTTGTGCCTATGTTATGGACAAATCAAATCTCAAATGGGTCTCTATACTTCTCTTTATATGAACCTATTGGAATCTAGGATCCAACACCCATGGCTCCATCTTGCATGTATGAAGTAGCTATTTTTTTCTAACGGAACACTTTCTCTTCTTTCCATGTGTGAGTAGGTCGGCTAAGATCTATGACTTGGTACAACCTATCCAAGTTTCAATCCAAGTAGACTACTTTTCTTGGAGTCTCAAGATCCTTGAAATCATACATCAGGAACTCCTACTGAAGATAGGTCACTAGTGGAAGTAACCACCAAAAACCATTCTCTATGGCTTTGTTCACAGACATGTCAAATGCCTCTATTATGCTCACGTAACTTGGAGGTGTCTATGATCCATGTTATCATTAGATTTTCCATGGAGAGTGCTAGAAGTACCTAATTATTTGGTTTTGACATACTCTAGGTTAGTCTTGTAGGGTCCTTTTGGTGTCTCTAGATACACTAGCCAAGAAATAGCAGTTTGTCTCTCCATGCTATAGGTACTCTTGAAATGACTAGTCTCTTAACTTAAGCTACAAGGGTGAGAGACTGACTACTTAGACTAAGACTTCGAAGCATGATTGACACTAGCTTTAGAACTTAGAATTTGTCCATTTACTTTGCCAAGGTGCTTGCTTGAGTGCAACTTCATGAAGATTTGATACCATAGATTTTGAGTCTATTTTCCCATGTGTTGGTGCTTTATCCTCAATATAACTTGAATAGTTATTAAATTCAAATGTTAAGCTTGGTCTTCTTTCCATCAACGTCATGAATCGACTTGCACATTTGGATTTTGTCATTTGATAATGTATTCATCTTCTTATCTTAGGATTTCATACTTTATTTATGGATCTTTACATGAGATTCTTAGGGTTTGTTATACCTTTTAGCTCCTATCGTGTTTCTAATGTCAAAACCTAGAACTACACACAACCTAGGCTAGAATTGACAAAGGCATTTAGGCAGGGGCAAGTTGGCTCTTCCAAAGTCTAAAAGGATTATCCTAGCTTTGATACAAGCTTCCAAGCAAGAATTTCAGCCACAAGCTCATGTACTCTAGAACACATAGTCATCTCTCTCTCTCTCTCTCTCTCTCTCTCTCTCTCTCTCTCTCTCTCTCTCTCTCTCTCTCTCTCTCCGGCGCTTGCACTATTCCAAGGGGCTCCGTTCTCTCCCCCAAGGTTGGGCACATTATACTATGTGAGACTGGAAGGCATCATATCCAGGGAACTCGGTTGAGCATATCTTTGACAAATTTCTTTGTGCAATTCACTGGCAATGAGGGGTAATTTTTGACTCCTAAACCTCAATCACTTCGTGACTCCTTTAATGCTCGCACCATGAATCATCCTATTGGGAATAAACTAGAAATGGATTGTCTCCTAGATTCAAAATGGAGATGCACTCATGTGGATACAAATGTAGATGAAGTAGGAGCAATCAGGTCATCAATAGATACTACATAGATAAACAAGAAACCATGTGTGGTCAGTAGTTGGTAGCATGCCATAAGTTCAGCCATATCCATGCCTTCTCTCAAATGTTGAATTTTGAAGCGCGTCCCACCCAATTGGAATTTACTTAGAAGATTTTGAAGCACATCCCACAAGTTAGAACCTAGAATCCATGTCTTGTATACTTCTTCCATGTTAATGCACATCTGCCCTTCATCCGACTTCCAACATATAGATATGCATTCTATTATCCACTAGGGCAAAAATGGAAGGATGCTTGTTACATATTTTAGCTATTCGCCTTTAAAGTATAGGTCTTGGGTATCCATACTTCCATCCAAGCCCATGTTCAATAATTATTTTGGCATTAAAATAGTTCTTATAATACAATTGTGGGAATCGACAAGGTCTATCGTCATAAGTTGCTAGGATCTAGAAGAAACTATGAATACTCCAGTTGAAAATTTCCAAACTTAGTTTTTTTTTTGAGAGTACAATGAATTGGAAAGACACACACATGTGACCTCGTAAGGTAGAGGCACCCATCTTGGGGAACTTCATGGACACCCATCTTTGGGAATTCATGGATATGTCTAGCCAGAATTTGAACTTAGGACTTCCTCCTAGAGATTCAAAGCATCAACCACTAGGCTATGCAAGCTTTGGGAATTCACGGATATGTCCAGCCAAGATTTGAACTCAACACTTCCTCCTAGAGACTCCAAACTTGGTATTGGTCGAAAATGCTTGATGCAAAATGCGCCACATGAATGCCATACAATTAAGAAACCTCATCTCATATTAAAATTTTCTACCCAAGTATGATTTGCATGAGTTACTCATTCCATCTCATTACTTGTGCACCATACGAAGACATTCAACACAATATCTATGGGAAAACTGTGGATAATGGTTGGGGAATTTTGGATAACGGTTATTGAATTCTTATTCTTTAATATTATTGAAATTGCAATGGAATCCACTCCATTTGACCACACCTCGAGGTACCTTGAGCTCCTTTGAATTAGGGTTATAATATCCATATCCCTTTTAATCGAGAGAGGAAGTGTTCTCTAAAAGGATTCTTTGTGGTTATGGTTTTTATGTACTATACATAACTTTATTTTGGATAGATCCAACAACTTGCACCCCTATACGTCATTGTATTCTCAAGTTGAAAAAAATATACAATACTAATATTTTTGTATGGAAAAAAATCAGAAAAAATGTACACAAGAGAGTTCATGTAATCTTAAGAGTAAGGAAAATTTACGTTAGGAGAACTTTGGTGTCTTCAAGGGCCACTTTATCTAAGATAAAATAAAAAAATCTTATTAACAAATGCTCTATTAGGCTTTTGAAACATTATAAAAAAATGTTACCCTGCTAATTCAATGCGTAAATCTATCCAAATAATTATTATAGAGGAGATTCCCTATACTAAATGCATCACAAGTCAACTTTTATGTCATTTTCTATACATTGACTTTCTTGAAATTTACATGCATTAAAAGCCAAATAGTTATTATACAAGAGATTCCCTATATTAAATGCATCACAAGTCAACTTTTATGTCATTTTCTATACATTGATTTTCTTGAACTACTTTTAAAAGTTACTTTTCATCTATTTTTGTACTAAATACTCCTTAGATTCGTTAGGTCGTTGCCCCCTTGATAAGTGCTCTTGGATCAATTTTGACTTGGGAGACATATCTATGAACTTTTCTTAATCCCCTCTTTAAAGAACTTGGATTTTGTTCTCTTCCCACTTTTGGGAGCTCACTTCTACCATGTTCATTATGAAATTTCCATTTTCCAGTTCCTTGCCAAATTCCTTGATAATTGTTGTAGATATGTAGTTCTAAGGAAATATAGATTGTTGAAAGAGGCATGGCCACAAGTAAACGTGTGGGAACAAGCAAACATAAAAGAAGGGGGAATACATAAGAGCAAAGGCCATATTGGTTTGTTCTAGACTTGATTACACACAACATTGATTTTCATCACTACCAACTCATACAAAACACCATTCTTCAAAAATTTAAATCTATTTTTTCCATGGCGAGGAGTCCTTGAGGTTGGAAAGTTTAGATAGAACCTCATAAAAATTTCATATTTTCTAGAGCTATTTTAAACCCTCAAAGTATCCTGAGAACCTATTTTTTAAGTATGTTAGATATGAGATGTGAAACCATCGAAGACGCTAATCTATAAATAGAGCATGTAGGCTCATATTGAGAGGTGTTCTTGGATAGTGTGTGAAATATTTCTTATAATATTTTTGTCCTTTTAATGCAAAGACTCCATTGTTCCAGTGTCTTGATGTTCCTCAACATGTGTGTGTATCTCTTTGTGTGTCACATGCACCTCACTTGCTCATGATCTTCATACATCCACATGTCTTTGTGATTGATAGCTAAGATATGATCCTACTTGAAATTGACACTAATAATTGTTCTACATTGGGACTTTGAATACAATTTTTGCACTATTGTCGAGGACATTTACTCCAAGGATGAATGTGTTATGGTAAGAGTACGTAGAGAGGAGATGTTGGAGTCACTTGGTAAGTAGATTTTTTGTTTTCTTCAACCAATTTACACTCCGAGTTTACCCATTTCAATGGTGATAGACCCTATTTGTCATCACCTCTATCATGGTTGACCCTTCTCTCATAATAAATCCCTCTATTCCAATAGTGTAGTATCATGAAAGATCCCGATTATCACAGTAGACAACCTATTTTGTCAACTTTTGAGTTCCATTTCTATAATTTTTAAGTTGTTTTGGGTGACTTTACGAGCTTTTTGAAGAACTCTGCAAGGTGTGTGTGCTCTAACATGTGGTCTAGACTACATGAGCTTGTAGCTAACATTCTTGCTTGGAAGCTTGTACTAAAGCTAGGATAATCCCTTTAGACTTGGAAAGACCCAAGTTGGCCCCGCCCAAATGCACTTGTCAATTCTAGCCTATGCTAAGTGTGTAGTTCTAGATTTATGCATTAGAAACATGATACAAGCTAAAACATATAAGAAACCCTAAGAGCCATATGTGGAGATCCATAAATCAAGTATGGAAACTTAAGATAAGAATATAAATATATTATAAAATGATAAATCCAAATGTGAAGTCCATTCTTGATGTTGATGAAAAAAAGATGAGGGTAAGTAATTGAATTTAATAAGTAATGAAGTGATTGAGGAGAAAGCACCAACACATGGGAAAATAGCCTCAAAATCTATTGTATCAAATCTTCATGAATTTTTGCTTAGGGAAACACCTTGCCAAAGCGGATTGACAAAGTTTAAGATCTTTTGAAGCTAGTGTAAATCATGCTTCGAGGTCTTAGCCTAAGTAGTTAGTTTTTCACCCTTGTAGCTTAAGTTCAGAGACTAGTTATTTCAAGAGTACCAATAGCATGGAGAGACAAACTGCTATAAATTCTTGGCTAGTGTATCTAGAGAAACCAAAAGGATCCTACAAGATTAAGCTAGACTATGTCCAAACCAAGTAATTAGGTGCTCAAATCTATGAAAATGGTTTGATGAAATCATTGGTTCAACCCCAAAACTCAAAGCACCCATTTGGCGTTCATCACCTTGTAGTCAAGTTCGAAGATGGATATTGCAGAGAGTACATGCTCAGAAGAAAAATGAACAAAAAGAGTGTAGTCAAAAAAGAAAGAGCGTGTGAGACTCGAAAATGGGTATACCATGAAATGGGTAAACTCAAAGTGTAAATTATTTGGAAAAAACAAAAAATCTACTTACCAAGAGACTCCAACATCTCTTCTCTACATACTCCTACCATCACACATTCATCCTTGGAGTAAATGTCCTCCACAATAGTGCGAAAATTGTATTCAAAGTCCCAATGTATAACAAGTAGGTATGTCAGTTTCAAGTAGGATCATATCTTAGTTATCAATCACAATGACATGTGGGTGTATGATGATCGTGAGCAAGTGAGGTGCATGTGACACACAAAGAGATACACACACATGTGTGAGGAAGAGCAAGAGACTGGAAGAACGGAGATTTTTCATTCAAAGAACAAAAATATTACAAGAAATCTTTCACAAATTATCCAAGAACACTTCTCAATATGAGCCTACATGATTTATTTATAGTTTGTTGAGCATCTTAGAAGAATGGTATTTAGTATGATTTGGTAGTGATGAAAATCAATGTTGTGTGTAATGAAGACTAGAACAAATCAATATGGCCTTTGCTTTTATGTATTCCCCCTTCTTTTATGTTTGCTTGTTCCCACACGTTTTCTTGTGCCCATGCCTCTTTCAAAAATCTATATTTCCCACTACAACATATCGAGGGTATACCGAGGCTGCTACCGAGGAAAATGAACGGGCGTAATTTTTTCACGATGTCGGTGTCGTTGTCAGTATGGGCGTCGAAAACATAACACTGGTATAGTCGTTGGTATGCGCATTGGTATGAGCATCGGTATAATCATCGGTAATACCGACACTCATACCGGGGCTTATACCAATGCATCTACTGGGTGTACCGACGCCCATACTCACGACTCTACTAGGCGTACCGATGCCCATACCGACGACCATATCTACATAAATGTTTTAGGGCAGAGTGTGTTGTATTTTGCTACAGCATGATGTTCTTTAGCAAAAGACAATACACTCCGTCCAACTCTAAACCGAGTATATGTGTTATGTACTTTAATGGCAACCAAAACATGATTTTATATGAGCAAAAATATGTATGCATATGCATGTGTGTATGCATATGCATGTGTGTATGCATATGCATGTGTGTATGCATATGCATGTGCATGTGTATGCATATGCATATGCATGTGTATGGATATGCATATGCACGTGTGTATGCATATGCATGTTTGTATGCATGTGCATGTGTGTATGCATATGCATGTATGTGTGTATGCATATGCATGTATGTGTGTATGCATATGCATTGTGTGTATGCATGTGCATGTGTGTATGCATGTGCATGTGTGTATGCATATGCATGTGTGTATGCATATGCATGTGTGTATGCATGTGCATGTGTGTATGCATATGCATGTGCATCTGTGTATGCATATGCTTGTTTGTGTGTATGCATATTCATCGTGTGTATGCATGAGGATGTGTGTATGCATATGCATGTGTGTATGCATATGCATTGTGCATGTGTGTATGCATATGCATTGTGTATATGTTTTTGCATATGCATTGTGTATGTGTGTATGGATATGCATGTGTACGCATATGCATATGCATGTGTGTATGCACATGCATGTTTGTATGCATATGCATGTGTGTATGCATGTGCACGTGTGTATGCATATGCATGTATGTGTGTATGCATATGCATGTTTGTATGCATAAGCATGTGTGTATGCATATGTATGTGTGTATGCATATGCATGTGTATGCATATGCATGTGTATGCATATGCATGTGTATGCATATGCATGTGTATGCATATGCATGTGTATGCATATGCATGTGTATGCATATGCATGTGTATGCATATGCATGTGTATGCATATGCATGTGTATGCATATGCATATGCATATGCATGTGTGTGCATATGCATATGCATATGCATGTGTATGCATATGCATATGCATGTGTATGCATATGCATATGCATGTGTATGCATATGCATATGCATGTGTATGCATATGCATGTGTATGGATATGCATGTGTATGCATATGCATGTGTATGCATATGCATGTGTATGCATATGCATGTGTATGCATATGCATGTGTATGCATATGCATGTGTATGCATATGCATGTGTATGCATATGCATGTGTATGCATATGCATGTGATTGCATATGCATGTGTATGCATATGCATGTGTATGCATATGCATGTGTATGCATATGCATGTGTATGCATATGCATGTGTATGCATATGCATGTGTATGCATATGCATGTGTATGCATATGCATGTGTATGCATATGGATGTGTATGCATATGGATGTGTATGCATATGCATGTGTATGCATATGCATGTGTATGCATATGGATATGCATATGCATGTGTATGCATCTGCATATGCATGTGTATGCATATGCATATGCATGTGTATGCATATGCATGTGTATGCATATGCATATGCATGTTTGTATGCATATGCATGTTTGTATGCATATGCATGTGTGTATGCATGTGCATGTCTGTATGCATGTGCATGTGTGTATGCATATGCATGTATGTGTGTATGCATATGCATTGTTTGTATGCATATGCATGTGTGTATGCATATGCATGTGTGTATGTGTGTATGTATATGCATATGCATGTATGTGTGCATATGCATTGTGTGTATGCATGTGCATGTGTGTATGCATGTGCATGTGTGTATGCATGTGCATGTGTGTATGCTTATGCATGTGTGTATCCATATGCATTGTGTATGTGTGTATCCATATGCATGTGTATATGCATATGCATTGTGTGTATGCATATGCATTGCGTGTATGCATATGCATGTGTGTATGTGTGTATGTATATGCATATGCATGTATGTGTGTATGCATATGCATTGTGTGTATGCATGTGCATGTGTGTATGCATGTGCATGTGTGTATGCATGTGCATGTGTGTATGCTTATGCATGTGTGTATGCATATGCATTGTGTATGTGTGTATGCATTGTGTATGTGTGAATCCATATGCATGTGTATATGCATATGCATTGTGTGTATGCATATGCATTGCGTGTATGCATATGCATGTGTATATGCATATGCATTGTGTATGTGTGTATGCATGTGCATGTGTGTATGCATGTGCATGTGTGTATGCATGTGCATTTGTGTATGCATATTCATGTGTGTATGCATATGCATGTGTGTATGCATGTGCATGTTTGTATGCATATGCATGTGTGCATGTGTGTATGCATATGCATTGTGTGTATCCATATGCATGTGTGTATGCATATGCATGTATGTGTGTATGCATATGCATTGTGTATGTGTGCATGCATTGTGTTTATACATAGGTGAGTGTGTATGTATATGTATCTCTCTCTCTACGTCCATCGAAAACAAAACAATCACTTACATCGATGTAATTGTCTGAATCATGGTAATCAAAATCCACTTGAAGTTGTCCTTCGTCAAATTTCCAAAGACTTGATCCCAAAATCTCTTTCAAAATTAAAGAGAGAAGATATTAGAAAAGAAAAAACATAAATGAAGAAAAAATGTGATATACTTAGCAAAACTTCAGATCTAGAAAGATAGAGGTGTGCTTAGAGAGAGAGGGAGGGGAGAGAGAGAGAGAGAAGGAGAGAGAGAGAGGGATAGAGAAAGAGTGAGAAACAAAGGTATGTTCTTCACGTGCACAAAGTCGACAGTAGAAGATCTAAGTTCAAAGTGCTGAAATGTCGAATGTTTGCTCTCAGGCCCAGTTAAAACCCACCATTGGTATGAGCATCCGTAATTTCCAATAAGTTACCGATGCTCATACCGATGCTCATACCGACACAGTTGTTTCGAGGGTCATATCGACGCTGATGCAGATGCGGTATGCTGAACGTCGGTATACCCTTGGTATGTTGTAGTGTCCTTAGAACTACATATCTACAACAAATATCAAGGATTTTTGCAAGGAACAAGAAAATGGAAATCTCATAATCAACATGGTAGAAGTGGGCTCCCAAAAGTGGGAAGAGAACAAAATCCAAGTCTCATAAGTGAAAATTGATCCAAGAGGACTTATCAAGGGGGTACTGATCTAAGGATTCTAAGGACTATTTACTACAAAAATAGATGAAAAGTAACTTTTAAAAGTATTTGAAGCTTTTAATGCATGTAAAAAGAAAATCATTGTATAGAAAATGACATAAAAGTTGACTTGTGATGCATTTAATATAGGGAATCTCCTCTATAATAACGTTTTGGCTAGATTTCCACATTGAATTAGCAAGGAAACATTTTTTCTAATGTTTCAAAAGCCTAATAGAGCATTTGTTAATAAGATTTTCTATTTTTTTGTAGATAAAGTGGCCCTTGAAGACCCCAAAATTTTGGTATTGTAAATTTTCCGAACTCTTAAGATTACATGAAATCTCTTATGCCTATCAGGTGCAGACTTATGTCGATGTGAGGGATGCTCCAAAAGCATGTATGAAACTATATCCTCAGTATCCACTCCCAAGAAAGTAAGAAAGTAAGAATAATCCATATGTACATGTTGCCACCGATTTATCTTCATGTCATTTTCAATAATCGGTAAATAGACGCAACAACGCTGGAATTGGTTTCCATATACTGAGAAGCTCCACAATCAAAAGTCATTTCTAGAGCAATGGATAATTTTCACGCTATCCATTCAAGCAATGGAAAATTTAAGAACATGATTTTAGGTTCTGAAGTAAACCTACTTTAATTTAGAATATGGAAAACCTACTTTACTTTAGCATATTCCAAGATGGATATTGCAGAGAGTACATGCACAGAAGAAAAAAAAAAAAAAAACACTGTAGTAAAAAAAGAAAGAGTGTGTGAGACTCAAAAATGAGTATACGATGAAATGGGTAAACTTGGAGTGTAAATTGGTTGGAAAAAACAAAAATTCTACTTTTCAAGAGACTCCAACATCTCTTCTCTACGTACTCTTACCAACACATATTCATCCTTGGAGTAAATGTCCTCGACAATAGTGCCAGAATTATATTCAAAGTCCCAATGTAGAACAATTATGTGTGTCAATTTCAAGTAGGATGATATCTTAGTTATCAAGTAGGACGATCATGAGCAAGTGATAGAGACACAAGTGAGGTGCATGTGACACACGTAAGAGACTGGAACAATGGAGTCTTTGCATTCAAAGAACAAAAATATTACAAGACATCTTTCACGAATTATCCAAGAACACTTCTCAATATGAGCCTACATGCTTTATTTATAGTTTTTGGAGCATCTTGGATGGTTTCACATCTAATGTCTAACATACTGAAAAAATAGGTTCTCAAGATAAATTGAGGGTTTAAACCAGCTCCAAAAAATATGAAATTTATATTACGTTCTAATCTAAACTTCCCAACCTCAAGGACTGCTCGTCATGGAAAAAATAGATTTAAAATCTTAGAAGAATGGTATTTTGTATGATTTGGTAGTGATCAAAATCAATGTTGTGTGTAATGAAGACTAGAACAAATCAATATGGCCTTTGCTCTTATGTATTCCCCCTTCTTTTATGTTTTCTTGTTTCACTACAAAAATAGATGAAAAGTAACTTTTAAAAGTATTTGAAGCTTTTAATGCATGTAGAAAGAAAATAAATGTGTAGAAAATGACATAAAAGTGGACTTGTGATGCATTTAATATAGGGAATCTCCTCTAGAATAACGTTTCGGCTTTCCACATTGAATTAGCAAGGAAACATTTTTTCTAATGTTTCAAAAGCCTAATAGAGCATTTGTTAATAAGATTTTTTATTTTATTATAGATAAAGTGGCCCTTGAAGACCCCAAAGTTTTGCTAATGTAAATTTTCCGAACTCTTAAGATTACATGAAATCTCTTATGCCAATAACAAAGCCTCTTTACAATCCCCACACTTAGCTGACTAACATTCACTCTTGGGTATGAATATAAGAAATGGATACCATTGCAATTGTCTACTTTCTAGGAGGAGAATTAGCATGAATCGAAGAAAAAAGAGTGACACACTGTTTTGCATGAAGCTTGAACAACGCCATATAAGCAATACAATCTAGGGAAAAGAGAAGGTCTATCCTCATAGGTTGCTACCATCTAGAATATCATGAACACTTCAACTGAAAATTTCCAAACTTGGTATTGCTAGATAATCGTTGATGCAAAATGAGCTGAATGAATGCCATACAAGTAAGAAACATCATCTCATGTTAAGCTTTTCCTGAAGTTAAGTACTATTGTGAAGGAGATTTACCTCAAGGGCAAATGCATGATGGTAAGAGTAGGTAGAGAAGAGAGGTTGGAGTTGCTTGGTAAGTATCTTTTTGGCTTTTTCCAATCAATTTATACTCTTTTCACCTCTTTCAACATCCCATACCTCCTCTTTCCATCTCCTTCTTCAGTAAAAGATCATGTCTAGGTACATAAAACCCGCTTAAGCCTTCGTTTGCCTCATTCATGTGTGTACAGATTCTATGAGAGAGAGAGAGTATGTGTGCTATTTTATTATAATTGCTTACAAAGTTTTGGCCATCATGAGCTCCAACACGCTTTGCAAGTGAGATAGGCCTCTGCATGCATCCAGCTACTAAAGAGTAGGTATATTGTCATAGACCGACAAGCACAATTTTTTGATACAAAACTTTTACCACAATAGAGCTCTTAATAGCACCTTTGTAGTGCAATAAAGTTTGTCCTCAAATTCAAATTTTCTTGGTACATTGTGATAGAAAGCCTCAATCGCAAGTGATAGAGCACTATCTATCATGCTAAAGACCCTCTATCTATCATGTTAAAGACCTTCTATCGTGATAGAGCCTTCCATCATGACAATAAAAAACATAACATAACAAAAAGTCATTAGAATACTATCCATCATTACAAAATGATCAGTCACAACAAAAAGTCAATAGAACATTGTTCTTCATTACAATACACTCTAGTTGAGCATGGTGATAGACCCTATCTATCATCACCTCTATCATGGTTGACCCTTGTCTCACAAAAAACCCCTCTATCTCAATAGTGGAATATCATGAAAGATCCCATCTATCACAGTAGACAACCTATTTTGTCAAATTTTGAGTTCGATTTCTATAATTTTAAGTTCTCTTGGGTAGCTTTTAGGAGCTTTTTGAAGAATTCTACGAAGCAAGGTGTGTGCTCTAACACGTGTTCTAGACTAGAGTACATGAGCTTGTGGCTGGAATTCTTGCTTGGAAGCTTGTATGAAAGCTAGGATAGTCCCTTTAGACTTTGAAAGACACAAGTTGGCCCCACCCAAATGCACGTTGTCAATTCTAAGTGTGTAATTCTAGGTTTAGACATTAGAAACATGATACGAGCGATAACGATTAGAAACCTTAAGAACCATGTGTGGAGATCCATAAATCAAGTATGAAAACCTAATATAAGAATATAGATATATTATAAAATGATAAAATCGAAATGAGCAAGTCCATTCTTGATGTCGATGAAAAAAAAGACAAGGGTAAATAATTGAATTTAATAAGTAACCAAGTGATTGAGGAGAAAGCACCAACACATGCGAAAATAGACTCCAAATCTATCATATCAAATCTTCATGAATTCGTGCTCTAGGAAGCACCTTGGCAAAGTGGATTGACAAAGTCTAAGATCTTCTCAAGCTACTACAAATCATGCTTCGAATTCTTAGCCTAAGTATTTAGTTACTCACCCTTGTAGCTTAAGTTCAGAGACTACTTATTTCAAGAGTACCTATCGTACGTAGCTTAATAAGTAATTGAATTTCATAAGTAACCAAGTGATTGAGGAGAAAGCACCAACACATGGGAAAATAGACTCCAAATCTATCGTATCAAATCTTCATGAATTCGTGCTCTGGGAAGCACCTTGGCAAACTGGATTGACAAAGTCTAAGATCTTTTGAAGCTACTACAAATCATTCTTCGAGGTCTTAGCCTAAGTATTTAGTTACTCACCCTTGTAGCTTAAGTTCAGAGACTAGTTATTTCAAGAGTACCTATAGCATGGAGAGACAAACTGTTATAGTTTCTTGGCTAGTGTATCTAGAGAAACCAAAAGGACCCTACAAGAGTAAGCTATAATATGTCCAAACCAAGTAATTAGGTGCTCACATCTACGAAGATGGTTTGATGAACTCCAGAGTGTGTTGTAACGAAGAAGAATATTCTATTGACTTTTTGCCATGAGAGTTTTAGCATGATAGATAGTTCTATCAAGCAGCACTCTATCGTGATAGATGGGTGGTCTATCATGATGTTTGAGGTTCTATCGTGGCAATGGTATGTTGTGATGGTTAGGCTCATGAGGGGGTGTCCTCTATTGTGATAGTCTGAGTCTATCCTGGTGGTGGTAGACTATCCAGATACAACACCACTTGCGATTGAGGCCTTCCATCACAATGGGACAAGAAAATTTGAATTTGAGAACAAAATTTATTGTCCTACAAAGGTGCTATTAATATCTCTATTGTGGTAAATGTTTTGTATTAAAAAGTTGTGTGAGTCGGTCTATCACAATAGACCTACTCTATAGTACCTGGACGCATGCAGAGGCCTATCTCACTTGCAAAGTCTATTGGAGGTCATGATGACCAAAAATTTGTAAGAAATAACAATTTAATAGCACACATACTCTCTCTCTCTCATAGATACACACACATGAATGAGACAAACGAAGGCTGAAGCGAGTTTTTTGTACCTAGAGGTGATTTTTTCCTGAAGAAGGAGATAGAAAGAGGAGGTATGGGAGGGTGAATGAGGTGATAGGAGTGTAAATTGGTTGGAAGAAACTAAAAATCTACTTACCAAGCAACTCCAACATCTCTTCTGTACCTACTCTTACCATCACGCATTTGTGCTTGAGGTAAATGTTCTTGACATTACTGCTTAACTTAAGGAAAAGCTTTAGATTGTATCGCTTATATGAAGCTCTTTAAGCTTCGTCCAAAACAGTGTGTCACTCTTTTTCTTCGATTCTTGTTAATTCTCCGCTTACAAAGTAGACAATTGCAATGGTATCCATATCTTATATTCATACCCAAGAGTAAATGTTAATCAATTACAGCGAGTAACCAGCTTGGATTCTAATCAACAGCTAAGTGTGGGGATTATAAAGAGGCTGAGTTAACTCGTTTCAAGACCTTCACTTTGTATTCCTGTTATATATTACATTGTAACTCTAAAAACTGCAATATAAAGTTCGTGGATGACAGACTGTGTGTGTGTGAGAGGGAGAGAGAGAGAAAGAGAGAGAATCAGAAATTAAAAGATGCAAAGCCTTCCTTTTTTTTTCCCCGGTGGGTCATAGAATGTAAGTGTTTATCCATATGTTGAAATTCCGTTGAAAAGAAGATCTGCCTTGAGTTCATAGAATCGCATTCCTCTGTTGTAGGTTGATTACTGTATCTTGCAGCGTTTTGCAGCCATATCGCAGCGTTTTGTTCGACAGCGTTTTGTTCGACAACCTTTTGTTCTAACTGTTATACAAGGTATCCACGATATTGTTGGTCTGCTGCCATGTGTAGTTCACTTGTTATGCAAGCCATGTAATCTACTAAGAAGAATTCAATCATTAGGTTACAAGTGAATTACACATGTGTTGGTGCTTTCTCCTCAATCACTTCATTACTTATTAAATTCAATTACTTACCCTCGTCTTTTTTTCATCAACATCAAGAGTGGACTTCACATTTGGATTTATCATTTTATAATATATTTATATTCTTATCTTAGGTTTCCATACTTGATTTATGGATCTCCACACATGGCTCTTAGGGTTTCTTATATGTTTTAGCTCGTATCATGTTTCTAATTCATTTGGGCGGGGCCAACTTGGGTCTTTCCAAGTCTAAAGGGATTATCCTAGCTTTAGTACAAGCTTCCAAGCAAGAATGTTAGCTACAAGCTCATGTAGTCTAGACCACATGTTAGAGCACACACCTTGCAGAGTTCTTCAAAAAGCTCGTAAAGTCACCCAAAACAGCTTAAAATTATAGAAATGGAACTCAAAAGTTGACAAAATAGGTTGTCTATTGTGATAATCGGGATCTTTCATGATACTACACTATTGGAATAGAGGGATTTATTATGAGAGAAGGGTCAACCATGATAGAGGTGATGACAAATAGGGTCTATCACCATGCTCAACCAGAGTGTGTTGTAACGAAGAAGAATATTCTATTGACTTTTTGCCATGAGAGTTTTAGCATGATAGATAGTTCTATCAAGCAGCACTCTATCGTGATAGATGGGTGGACTATGATGATGTTTGAGGTTCTATCGTGGCAATGGTATGTTGTGATGGTTAGGCTCATGAGGGGGTGTCCTCTATTGTGATAGTCTGAGTCTATCCTGGTGGTGGTAGACTATCCAGATACAACACCACTTGCGATTGAGGCCTTCCATCACAATGGGACAAGAAAATTTGAATTTGAGAACAAAATTTATTGTCCTACAAAGGTGCTATTAATATCTCTATTGTGGTAAATGTTTTGTATTAAAAAGTTGTGTTAGTCGGTCTATCACAATAGACCTACTCTATAGTACCTGGACGCATGCAGAGGCCTATCTCACTTGCAAAGCCTATTGGAGGTCATGATGACCAAAAATTTGTAAGAAATAACAATAAAATAGCACACATACACTCTCTCTCTCTCATAGATACACACACATGAATGAGACAAACGAACTGTTATACAAGGTATCCACGATATTGTTGGTCTGCTGCCATGTGTAGCTCACTTGTTATGCAAGCCATGTAATCTACTAAGAAGAATTCAATCATTAGGTTACAAGTGAATTACATCTGCGTCCGAAAGTTGAACACTGAACATCTGCGTCACCCAACAGCGTGCAGTGGAGGCTCCCTCTCTACTTCTTGAGCCCTTATTGCAAAATTGTTCCATGAAATTGTTCCTCAACAAAATTGCGCTCATTGTGTTTAACGTGTTCGGCTCACGTTTTCATACTTCATACATCATACGGTCAGTTAATATTTTCATACAGATTCCATTATAGTGATACGTATCTGCAAAGACTTATGCCAATCTGGTGCAAGCATGTATGAAACCGTGGCAGACGACAGCCTCGCTGAACTATATCCTCAGCGCATAAGTATCTTCCACTGGCAGACGACATAAGCTTGCACCAGATTGGCATAAGTCTTCGCAGATCCTGTGAGAGTAATGGAATCTGTATGAAAATATCAACCGAGAATGAACGCACGTAAGATGTAACGAACGGACTTATACACATGCGTGAGCCGAACAAATTAAACAGAATTAGCGCAATTTTGTTGAGGACTTATACTTCAGCACGTGGAAAGTGCTGGCGTTCATGGCAGGCTGCAGTAAGGGCCGAAGAACTAGAGAGGGAACCAGTACTACCAAGTCTAGATTCTTTTCCTTCGCGAAGTCTCAGCCACTGCCTTCCCATAACAGTATCAATTCTGTATATACAAGTACATAATCAGAGGAAAGACATGTCAACGGTAAGGGTCTACAGCCGAACAGCCAATTGAAGTACTGTACAACATCGAGCAGGAAAGCTAAGCGTGAAATGAAAAAGCCACAAGGCAGACGTATTTCAACAGATTAATAAGGGCGCGATGAAGGAAACGAGAAAGTGTCTGGTTCTCATAGATGATTGCGCCGCAGGTAACACACATGCAAGTATCCTTTCCTTCTCAAGCTTATACGTGGCACGTTCCAACTTAGGACGCATGATTGTGAATATTATTCATAAAAGTTTCAGCAACACGACTATTTGAATAACGTAATGCAAAACGGTAGGATACCTTCGTTTCTTTGCTGTAATCCAGGTTGCTGCAACTGCGCCGATAGACGATGTCATGACAACTCGCCGTACTCCCGCTTGCAGAGTTGCGTTTAACACATTTAGAGTGCCTTGTATCGAAGGATCAACCAGTTGCACCTTCAAGTGGAGAGAACCATAACAAGCGTTCGTCGATATCACAAAGCTCCATCCGTGAAGGGGCTGAGATTTGACGAGAAAATTTCAATCGAAAGGATCTCCTAAAAGAACAATGAACTTACCGGATCATCTGTAACTCGAGATGCACGATGGAAGACACCATCACATCCGCTAACGGCTGACTGAATGCTGTCGAAATCCGAGAGATCGGCCTTCAAGAGCTGAAGCCGTGTATCAGCTCCATCAAACTGCCTGACCTGCGAATACATAATAACATTTAAAATACACAAGTAAACGAAAAAGTACAGAAAAATGGAACTGTATAACGCTTGTAAAAATCGTGCCACCCATAGAGCAAGGACAGTTTCCATAGAAATATTAGACAGACATTTTGACAAATTGTACTACCTAGGTTTCTTACGGTGCCTCTCACGAGTCACGACATAGCCCTTTTCGAGAAGGTCCTTGACAATCCAAGAGGCAAATGAAACCGCCGGCTCCAGTTGTGCATCTTCGTGATTGCTCTCCTTGCATACTTCAACAATTCCGTCGCGATTCTCGACGAGCTGTTGCTCCATGAGCTTTTCTTCCTCCAGCGTTTTGCTTGCTTTCACGAAAGTGCTCAATAATATGATTAAACGAGCTTCAGTGGCACTCGCGCCATGCCTCTCACACCGAGGGAATGGATGAAAAGGAAATGGCCCAAGTAGAAGATGGGATTGGTCACAGGTGGGTCGTTTAAGGTTATGTTGGCATGGCTATTGCTAGCTATTCCTGGCTTGGGTCCATTGCTTGTATTATGAGTGGTATTTTTGCCTTTGGTAAAGGGCCCTTTGGCCTTCATTGGAGTCTTTTAGGAGGAGGTCGAGTTAGCTTGCGATCCGTGGAGGAGTAGAAGGCGACGGACTTCTTCCGAGGTGAGAACTTGCTCTCGATTGTACAAGGTCGTTACAAAGGTTTCATACGGCCGAGAGAGTTTGTTAAGTATCCTAATGGCCATATCTTCACTGGAAATCTCCTAGCCATAGAGTACTAACTTTCATTGGTAGTCTTCAAACTAAGCTATGGATTTTGTATCTTGCGGCCTAATAGTTAGATTATGGAATTTTGCTTGTAAAGCATAGATCTTTGAGGTGTTTTACCTTCACATAAGCCCACTAAAGCATCCCAAGCTTCCTTGGATGTTTTACATGCCGTGATGTGCAGTTTGTTAAGTTCATCAGAGGCTAGTAGTAGTTGGCCTAATGCGCTTTTATCCTTAACATTCTAGACAACCATGATTCTAGGTTGCTACCCTTATTGGGCTCAAGTTCGGACCCGTCGACTACATCGTGAAGGATATTGGTGTACAGATATGCTCTCATTATATCTTTCCAAATATTATAGTTTTGCCCATTTAATCTTTCATCCTTGGGCATGAATATGGGTGTGAAGGAAGGTAAAAAATTGGCCATAGATGAGGTGCTAGCTTCACTCTTTGAGATAAGAAAACTTGAGTGAACTTGAACTCGTAAAGAAATGGCATCTGATCATACCACATCCAAAGAATGAGATATTTGGGTGGGTGTCGCTGTGGCTATATGCATCAGGCGAGTATGCAGTTAAGCTACATAACCAGGTAAACATGCAGGGAATGTACATCAAGATTCAAGAACTACTTAATTAAAACGTGTGGAACCTTATGTGTTGCAACAACTCAAATCATGTGCACATCAATGCATGCCAAAGTCAGTTATCATGTGCGCATACTTCAACTCAAATCATGTGTTGCAACAACTCAAATCATGTGCGCATACTTCAACAATTTCGTCGCTGTTCTCGACGAGTTGTTGCTCCATCAGCTTTTCTTCCTCTAGCGTTTTGCTTGCTTTCATGAAAGTGCTCAATAATATGATTAAATGAGCTTCACTGGCACTCGCGCTATGCCTCTCACACCGCGGAATTGGATGAAAAGGAAATGGCCCAAGTAGAGGATGGGGTTATGTTGGCCTGGCTATTCCTAGATATTCCTGGCTTCAGTCCATTGCTTGTATTATGACTGGAATTTTTACCTTGGTTAAAGGGCGCTTTGACCTTCATTGCAGTCTCTTAGGAGGAGTTCGACTTAGATTGTGATTCATGCAGGAGAAGAAGGCGACGGACTTCTCCCCAGGTGAGAACTTGCTCTCGATTGTATAAGGTCATTACAAAGGTTTCATATGGCCGAGAGAGTTTGTTAAGTAGCCTGATGACCATATCATCAAATTGAGCTATAGCTTTTGTGATTGTATCTTGCGGCCTAATAGTTAGATTATGGAATTTCGCTTCTAAAGCATAGATCTTTGAGGGTTTTTTATCTTCATATAAGCCCGCTAAAGTATCCCAGGCTTCCTTGGATGTTTTACATGCCCTGATGTGCAGTTTGTTAAGTTCATCATAGGCTATTAGCAATTGATCTAATGCCATTTTATCATTAACATTCTAGATATGCCATGACTCTCAGTTGCTACCCTTATTGGGCTCACGTTCGGACCCGTCGACTATATCGTGAAGGATATTGGTGTACAGATATGCTATATTGGTATACAGATATGCTATATTTGTATACAGATATGCTCTCATTATATCTTTCCAAATATTATAGTTTTTCCCATTGAATCTTTCATCCTTTGGCATGAATATGGTTGTGAAGGAAGTTTAAAAATTGGTCATCGATGAGGTGCTAGCTTCACTCTTTGAGATTAGAAAAATTGAGTGAACTTGAACTCGTAAAGAAGTGAGTTTGTGCTCTGCAAGAGTAAGTGTCAAGTGTTTAAAAACACTTTCAAAGACACTTGTGTGCAAAGAAATTTCTTGAAAAATAATCACAAACTCACAAAGGAAATTGAAAATCTTGGCATCACACTGATAATCCTTGGGAAGGGGGAGGGGGCTTGGCATAGCCCTACTCTTGCAGAAACACCGAGATGAGTTGACATGAGATAAGGGCTTAGATTAGCCTAGTTCACACATAAAGTCACTTTGGGGGCTTATAGTAGCCTCCCAAATCACACATAGATACACCTCTTGCTTATATTTCAGTTACAAATAAGGGGCACTTAGTTCTAGGGGTACTACCAATGTAGAGTTGTGGTACCCTCACAAAGGATCCTTGCAAAGTGGATTGAGGAGTGTCAAATGATATGCCCGAAATGGGTTACAATGTTGGGCCAAAAGGATTCGCAAATACAAAACAATCCCTTAATGAGGGTTAGAATGGTGGAAAAACAGTCCTATTAGGTGCAGTTTAAATGGACAGAGTTGGATCTTTTGTATAAATACAAAAACAAACTTGTAGTAGTAGTGGAAAAACTAAGGGTTAGATCCTTGGGAATGTGATACAAATTAACCCTTGAGGGGAGGGTTACATTGCTTAGAATGCTACTATGTGTGCTTAAATTGAAGGTTAAAATAGCCTTGGGTATATGCAGAATTAAGCCTTGAAGTTGTATGCACTTTGTACAAAAAGGACCCAAATTACGTATTGCAGAAAAGATAGACACGTTCTTATCTATCTCACAATCGAAGTAATTTTAGATTCCACACAATTATGTAGTGGATCCCAAGCCGATGATAAAAACAAATAAGTGAAAAGAAATGGCATCTGATCAGACCACATCCAAAGAATGAGCTATTTGGGTGGCTGTCGTTGTGGCTATATGTATCAGGCGAGTATGTAGTTCAGCTACATAACCAGGTAAACATGCAGGGAATGTACATCAAGATTCAAAAACTACTTAATTAAAACGTGTGGGCCCTTATGTGCTACAACAACTCAAATCATGTGTGCATCATTGCGTGGCAAAGTTGGTTATCCATTCTGAGAGTTTCCATGCATTTATCGCACGTATGCTATCAGCAGGACGAGCTAGAGCAGGCCAAGTCAACGGCATGCAGAAATTTGTAGGTAATATGAGCAGATATAACCATACCAAACAATAGTAATGATGTCAACAAAAGAGTGCAATGATTTCTCCCTTAGAGAAGGGTCTATGAGCTGCACCTTTCGTGTGTTTGCAACATAGCAAAGCTCCTTATGATCTCTCTCTGTCTCTCTCTCTCTCTCTCTTTGCTCAAAGAGTCATCTCTCTCTCTCTCTTGCTATTCTATAATTAGGGGTCCAAGGGGAAAAAGACATTGGTTTTAAGGGTCCAAAACCACTGGGAGAATCTTTGAAGTCTATTGGGAAACCCTTGGGAAAGTGTCTCCAAGAGTGTGATTGGAACCTTTGAGTTATTTGGATTTATTCACTCCCAATTGAAGGGTTTTTACCGTTAGGATTGATATTTCCTAAGGGTATGGTATTTAACCTTTAGGGAGGCCCCTCAAGCTTTGAGAATTGTACGTATAAGCTTGAAAGAAATCCTTTTAGAATCCATGTGAGAGCTGTGTGATTCCTTGTGATTTCCAAGGTTAGAAGAATTAAATTAGCATCCATGTGGAGGGGACACTTGGAAAGATCTCCTCACATTTCCTTGGGTGGATACATGCATCTCTCACCCCTTGTGGGCTAGGCTAGTTATTTTATTGGATTCTCCTTACCCTTGTTGTGTAGATCCACAACTTGAAAGAAATCCTTTTAGAATCCATGTGAGAGCTGTGTGATTCCTTGTGATTTCCAAGGTTAGAAGCCTTAAATTAGCATCCATGTGGAGGGGACACTTGGAAAGATCTCCTCACATTTCCTTGGGTGGATACATGCATCTCTCACCCCTTGTGGGCTAGGCTAGTTATTTTATTGGATTCTCCTTACTCTTGTTGTGTAGATCCACAACATTGGCATTCAGAGCTAGGTTCGTTTCATGCAAGCATGACCTTAGACAGAAGCAATCAGTTCGTGAACCTTTTGTGATCATAGAGTTCGTGAATCTTTTTTGAACATAGGTACATGATCATTTCAAAGCTTCAGTTTTTTCTCAACTAAAATGTGAGCACCTGTCCCACGGCAGTGAAGAGTAGCACAGCGTCAGGCGACACTCTCTATTTTGAGTAGTGAAGAGTAGCACAGCATCGAGATACACTCTTTGTTCTCTTTTGACAACAAAAGTCCACGAATATGATTCTTGTAGGAGTAAAAGGAAGATGTATCTCAAATGGGGGATAATTTTCTATGCACGTCTCCGTGTTCTCTCCAAAAGGGAGTGCATCATTGCATACATATGCTCTCACGCACCGACATGCCAAAGCCTTCGGAGTATGCCATGCACGTTCAATTGTCTTTTTTCTTTGGAATTGAAAGTACATCCCATTCAGATTATATGTAGCTTCTTTCTTTGGAATGGAAAGAACGTCAACCATTAAGATTGTAGTTTATTTCTTTAAGTTGAACATTGAGTACATGAAATATAGCCCATCGTTTGAACTCCTCTCTTTTATCCTAACCCACGGATGCCCATATATACATAGATAATCAACATGTGATTATCTAGATAACCCGAATAGTTTCTTTTTGAAGTAAGAAGAAGATATGAAGTACATGGGGCAAAGAATGAGGTTTGAGTCTTCTTCTATTGATGCTAATTTTTCATGCCATGCATAAATTGTTTGAGGGCATATGTTGTTGACATCCTGTCATGCATACACACATCGTATCTTTTAGCATGTATGTTTAGAATACATGCCTGCTTTTTATGCACATATTGGGCAGACTAGTAAGTTTAAAAATACCCAACAACAATGTCAACATCAAAAGAGGTGGAATGGACCGAGTGGACATCATCACCATGAATGCACTCAAAAAAATGTCAAAGGATGGCTCTTTTCCAAGGCAAAGGAAGGATGATGCTTGAAATCAATCTAAGTACTTTTTAATTTATGTCCAATTTTAATATTTTCTTGTCTTAACCGTCATCTTTGCATGCACATATAATTGAAGCATGAGATAGACTTCAATTTTTGAGTGCATATACGAAGATGTAGTCTAATAGGCAAACATATATTTTTTGAAAAGAAGTTAACCACTGCAAGCACTTGCATGCATTATTGCAAGGAAGAGAAAGAATGTATGTGCATTCCCTTTTGGCAACGCATGATTTTAATGCACTAATTTCAAACATAAAGTTTTCTTTTGTGCATATCTCATGATTAATCTTCATTACAAATAGTTAAAATGCACCAATTGATGTGCATTGGCATGATGATGTATGTAAGAGAAGCACATGTTTCTGCACAAAGAGGGGCACATGAGCATGAAGTGATAGATCAGTAATATGCATTTCCTATTTGAAAACATGATGGAAATGATAAAGTGAACATGGTGTGGAATAGATAGTTCACTTCTTAATAGAAGCAAGACCTTGAAGAAGACGATTTAGAGTATTTGCACTCTACTTAGATTTTGCAACTTAAATATCAAGAAATTCCTTCTTCAAGTAACATTTACACTTAATGTTAAAAGTTTACATTAAAGTGACGATTATTTCTTGCTGCATTGAAAGTGAAGAAATGAGTTTAGATACATTCCTTTGCCAAAGAAAGCGCCAAAAAAAAATCTAAGTTCTTCAATGACTTAGATAACTGTTTGGAGAATTTTTCATCCAAAAACACTTTGACATGGGTGTAATATAATATATATTAGTGTAGAGAACCTAGCATATTCAATGCTAACTCTAAGCATAAAATATACTTAGAAATGGTTCAAAACAAGCTTTTGAAAGAGATGCCATAAGTAAATGGCACCTGAATACATCGAATGTCTTCAAAAAACAAAGATGATTTCTTCGAAAAAGTTCTTGAGGGTATATTCTTACATTACTTTACACAACCTCCAATACTACTACCCTAAGTATAAAGATACTTAAGGGAAATTAATTGGAAAATATTTTAAATATGTTTCTGATGAGACATCCTAAATAGGACAAAAAAACCTTAATAAAATGGCACCCCAAAACCTTCCTCTTAGAAGAGTTTTCAAGCTAATTTAAGGCTTTATTCATTCCAGAATCTAGCATCTCAAGATCAAAACCAAGACAAGTTTTCTTAAGGAGATGCAATAGTTCCTAGTGGAAGGAACTTAAAGCTCTCTATGTACAATGATGAAAAGGAATAATTTTTCTTATTTCATAGTACCTTCAAAACTCATATTCTTTGATTAGCCTTGAAAATTAGATCCACCTCTCCTAACATAGATAGATATGAACTTGCATTGTTTGGAAACATGAGAATTGATGAACAACTTCATGAGTACGTTAGGAAAGCTGGTCGTTGAGCTAGCTCTACAAGATGTTTTAATAAATACCAACATTAGAATTCCTTCCTAGTACATGTTCTAGAAAATTTCAAGACCCCCACAAACATTGAATAGTCCAATAATTGAAGGACTCATAGTAGCAGCTCTCTAGTTGTGAATGAAGCTATAGTTTACATAGTTCTTGAGGATGAAAACTCTTCAAAAGGGGGGAAGAAAGTACCAAATCACATGAAATCTTTGTACATGTAATTCAATGAAACATAAAATTTTGGAGATACATTATAGATAGAAGAACATCTATTAGGATATAAGATGTTTGGTAAAGGATTTGCTCAGAAAGCAACTTCATGCAATGCTAAAGATATGTATTGGAAACCTGCCAATGGTAGAAATGATTAAATTTCTAAGTTGATTGCTATGTGTATAGTGCATCATTTTAAGTGCGTCCACTTAGAATAATTACCTTACTAACTTAATTAGATACCTCTAAAAGGATTTTTTCTAAATCTTACTGTACTGGAAGCATTGAGCATAACAAGGAGTAGGTGTGTGAACAAAAAATAGAAGGCTTTCATTAATACTTCAACTTGGAAGTAGTCTGTTTTGGTTCAATCATTTCTCACATCATTTCCAAAGTACATAGACACTTATTTGATGTCATTGGAAAGCTAAGAGAGCCTACCACGCAACTCTGAAGCATCAAGGGGCTGGTACAAAGCAGCATTCGGTAGTACCTACTCATTTCTTGGATTGTTCATCCATCTTTCCCAATAGGGACCTATGTAGAGGTATGTCTGTGAGGAGATGGTTGGATACACTCCAGAAATGAGCTGATGCTACACAAACCATGCTCTACAGTTGCCAATGTTACTTCAAATTACCTTATTAGGCACATTTAGCTTCTCAAATATGCATTTGGCTCCATAATGTGCTTTGGAGCATCACTTTTAAATAGTTCCATCAAAAAAGACTACTTCGAAGTTTCTAGAGTTGAAAAACTTGCTATTTGTGGACTATAACCTGCTCAATGATTCACTCAGAATTCACTCACTGATTACAATTGACCCACGAGCTTTTAGCCATATCTAATTCGATGCCTAAGCTTGCTATAGGAAGTTATTTCACTAATTTAGGATGAGTAAATGATGAGAAATAATCTTAAGAAGTTAGGGGTGTAATCTTGACATTTTAGGAGGATGACACTCAACAGACATAGGCAGATTGTAATGAACATATCTCATAGATCCCTGAACCAATTGTCATGAAAATTGATAGCATATAACTAGAAGGTTTAAGCTACATGTACAAAGTTGAATCACAGTAAAAGATTAAGTATACACAGAGAGCTCCTCCAAAACATCTCACTGAAAATGAGAGTATAGTAGCATGCAATATTAAACATGAGATAGTTCCATAATCAGAAACAAATGTGTACTGTATTGAATGTATGATACAAAGAAGATGTTGTAGGCTTACTCATACATGCTTCGAATAATTATGTCCACAATATTGAAGCTCAATGTATCCTTCTTCTGCTCTCTTTCTCGCGACTAAAAGTCATGAGTTTTTATCGGTGAATTAAAATTTGAATGTGGAATCTCACACCTAAAAGTGATCCTATATTTAGGATCCTTTTAATTTGATTCCAATCACTTGGTTGTTATGAATTACAACTCTTAAAGCTATGATATTCTCTCAACCTTTTTCTTTTACACTTATCTTGAGTTAAACTCAAGATATTTACAAGAGGTATTCACATGTGACTAATGAACATTCAAGCTGAAGATATGAAATAAAGCTTTGGACTTTTGGTCAAGCATCAAGGCTTGCCAAATGTAACAACAGCTCCCCCTCAAGCCTAAGGTGCTTGAGTCTTCAATCCATAGGTATCTCTTGCATTCCAATCTTTGATTTGAATCTATTGATTTTGCTTCCATCAAGTGCTTTAGTCATCATATCTGCACATTGCATCCGAGTAAACACATAAGACACTTGAATTTCTTTGCTTGCTATTTTTTCTATAACAAAGTGATAATGGAGTTCTATATGCTTAGTCCTGGCATGAAAGATATGATTAGCAGCTAAATATAAAGATCTCATGTTATCTCCAAATATGTATGGAGTGCCAAAATCTAACCCCAAATCTGCATATAGGGTCTTGATCCACATTGTTGTCTGAGTTGCATTTGCCAATCCTGTTGGAGATAGATGTCTGCGGAAGCACGCGAACAGCACAAGGAAGAAGAAGAAGCTTGGAGCACCAACACACAATACTGAATGTATTACCAGAGAATGTACAAAGATAAGTAGCCCATTAGGGCAATAGGCGCATATACAAGCCGGGGGAAAAAAACCTCCTAAAGAGGGAAAAAAGTGCCCCGGCGGTCCTAGTATGTTCACACACATCACTGCCTAAATATATCAACAAATCCCCCCTGGGAGTGATGCGGTGAACAAGTAGCTGGCACTCGTGTATAAGGAAGTGCCAAGCTATGTGGAAATCACTCCACAAAAGGAAGTAAGCCCAAAGCTTTGCGGAAAGCTTCAAACGTCTCCCTAGGTAGAGCCTTCGTGAAAAGATCTACAATGTTCTCCTGCGTGGGCACATATGCCAAGCTCATCTCCCTAGCAGAGAACCTCTCCCTGACATAGTGATAATGCACCTCAATGTGCTTAGTGCGAGCATGGAACACAGGGTTCCTCGCAACTGCCAATGCACTCTGACTGTCAGTGAAGATGGTGGTGCTAGAAGACTGGCCAACATCCAAATCAACCATAAGGCACCTGAGCCACACACACTCAACAGTCGCTGTGAAAGTTGCCCTATAATCAGCCTCACAAGTGGAAGTGGCCACAGTAGGCTGCTTCTTGCTCAACCAAGATATACATGAGCTACCAAGCATGAAGCAAAACCAGTGGTGGACACACGAGTGTCATAGCAACCAACCCAATCTGAGTCTGAAAAAGCATGCAAATTTGGCGGTAGTGATCCCCCCTTGGGATAAAACAACCCAAGTAGCCGAGTACCACTCAAGTAGCAAAAGATGCGCTTAACCGCCTTCCAATGCATGACTCCTAGGCAATGCATAAACCTGCTCATCTATGAGACAGCAAACTGAATATCTGGCCGAGTAATGCCTAAATAAATCAAGCATCCAATAGCCTGCTGATAGAGAACAGCATCAAATGCATCTCTAGCATCATGAAGACTCAATCGTAAACCTGTCTCCATAGGAGTGGCAATAGGCTTATAGTCTTCAAGGCCAAAATGCTGTAATAATGTGTCAATATATTTTGTTTGACACAAAGCCATTCCACCATCAACTTGCATAAACTGAATGCCCAAATAGTGATGCAAATGGCCCAAATCAGACATCTCAAATGAGGCATGCAAATCAGCCTTGAAATCAGCAATATGCTTCTCAATAGGACCAGTGAGCAGCATGTCATCAACATAGACAACAATGATCAGAAGCACATCATTAGCACGCTTAACATATAAGGTGCTTTCAGTTGGACTGTTCACAAAACCATGTGCAACCAGATAGGCATGTATCTTCTCATACCAAGCATGTGGTGCTTGCTTTAAACCATATAATGCCTTCTTTAACCTACACACCTGATTTTCATGCCCTTTCTGCACAAAGCCACGGGGCTGAAAAACATACACTTCTTCATGCAAGTCACCATTCAGAAATGTTGTTTTAATGTCAAACTGATGTACATTCCAACCATGATGGGTTGCAAGTGCACAAATGCTCCGAACAGTAGTCATACGGCATGTAGGTGCAAAGGTCTCATCAAAATCAATGCCTCTTTCCTGTGCATAACCCTTTGCAACAAGCCTAGCCTTATACCTGTCAATTGTACCATCAGGTTTACGCTTCAGCTTGTATACCCACTTAGTGCCAATGGCCTTCTTGCCAGGAGGCAAGTCACATAAAGACCATGTACCGTTCTTCATTATAGCATCATATTCAGATTGCATGGTAGCCATCCAATTTTTTGAATTCTGTGCTTAATCAAAAGAAACAGGCTCATTCTCATCACAGAGACTAGACACAGCCATAGCATAGCAATCTGATGCAAAGGAGGCACAATGAGAGCCTGAACGAGTACGATGTGACAAAGATGCATCTAATTTGCTGTCACGCAAAGTCTGCACCAACCATTTTGGCATAGTTTTTGCCTGCTCAATATCAGTTCTCTCATCAACAAGTGCATCATGTAAATCTACATCAGAAATAGAATGATCTGCATCATCATATGAAACCTGCAAAGGTTGAGAAGTTTCCTCATTAGGACTAGCACTAGACTGTCCACCTGTAAAAAGAGGCATCAACGTATCATACATGTCTTTGGAGCTAACAGATGTCTCCTTAGTACATGAAAGCAATGGCTGAATAGCATCTTCCACCTCCATTCTGTTGAGGTGTATACGGCACTGTACACTAGTGTTTTATCCCACGTTCAGCCAGAAATGCATTAAAATCAGAAGACATATATTCCCCCCCTCGATCAGAACGGAGGGTGCCCATTTTACATGCTGATAGATTTTCAGCCAGAACCAAAAATTGTTTAAAGCACATGAACACTTCTGACTTTGCTTTGAGTGGATATACCCATGCATGCCTGGAAAAATCATCAATGAAAATCACGAAGTAAAGGTAATTCCCAAAAGAGGGTGTCTGCATAGGACCACATACATCACTGTGTACAAGCTGCAATTTCTGCATAGCCCGAACTGAACCATCTTTTGGAAAAGAGGAACGCTGCATTTTGCCCAAAATACAGCCTTCACATACATGTTTTCCAGGTGCCTCAAGCTTGGGCAAAGAAGACACCATATCAGATGACTACCAAAGCGTGCATGCCAAAGCTTTGCATCGGACATAGCCTGAGAATCATGAACTGCACATGCCGAATCATTCACAGATCTTTCATAGTCTATGAGCTTATACAGCCCACAACACAAAATGCCAGAAGCAATAATCACATCGCCATTTGATAGATCATGAACTGTACACCTGTCATCAACAAATTTCACTACCAAGCCAATCTTGGCTAATGTAGAAACTGATAACAGATTCTTCTTGATCCCTGGCACAAACAAAGCATCTGACAAGGTGAAAGAACTACCATCAGCAGTAGTCAGAATGATCTTACCAACTCCCATAACAGGATAAGAGGAGTTGTTGGCGCATGTGACAGTATTCCCTGTAGGGGCACGCTCGAGTGAAGAGAACAAACTACGTTGCGAGGTAATATTTTTGGTCGCCCCACTGTCAAAGTACCAAACATCTGAGTCCACTGCAGACATGCACTACTAATGAGAAGATGGGTCAAAACTGCAAACAATAGTAAACGCGCATTCTTCTTCCTACACAAGATTAGCAGACTCTGTTTTTGGTGTAGAGGCTTCTACAATAACCATTCCAGCCTCCTTTTTCTTTGCCTCTTTTGCAGCCAGTTTTGGACAGTTCTTTATGATATGATCATTCCCTTTACAGTACTTGCAAAACAATTTCTGCTTTTCTGATTTCTTCTCATCTTTATCGTGGTTCTTCGAATGTGCAGCATTTGCAGATTTCTGCTTACTAGTAGAAGAGCTCCATTTTCCTTTACCCTTCTGACTAGCCAGGAAGGCTTGATCTGCAACACGCATAATGGACCTATTCTGCCTGGACTGATCTTCCTGCAACAGAACAGAGACTAACTCCTCAAATGATAAGGCATTCGGATTGCCTTTCATCATCAACCGAAGAGTAGAAGCAAAACTCTGATATGAATCAGGAAGACCATTCAGAACGGTCTGCACAAGTGAGCTATCTGGTATAACCTCATTAGCAGAAATCAATTGTTCCTTCAAATCTTTGATCTTCGTTAGGAAACTGTCCATAGAATCACCTTCATTCATGTGCTCACTCTCCAACTGTTTTCGAGGGTAAGACACACGAGCCTCATTCCTAGCTTGGTACAATGTGGTAAGTGTATCCCAAGCATCCCTAGCTGTTATGCAAGAGCGAATATGAGGAATAATGGCACGTTTGACAGACAAAGCTATCAATGCATGTGCCTGGGCATCTCTGCCATCCCAACAAATTTGCTCTGCAGTAGGTGCAATAGAAACAGCAGCACGAACAGGAATCTGCGGAATATCATCTTTGACACCATCTTCATCAGCTCCAGCACCTGTATTTGCAGTACCTATCGTTACAGGTGTGACAGGACATCTTTCAACACCCGGCACAATGTTCCATAATCCTTTTGCAACCAAAACATGTCGCATCATATAAGCCCATAATGGGTAGTTGGTACCATCCAACTTATCCTCAACAGCCAACATACGGAATACATCACTGCTTTCAGCCATGGCCGGTGACTAAAATACCTTGATGCAGAAAATTGACTGTAGCTCAAAAAGTTGAACAGAACTGCCCAGACGAGTTCTGCTAGACCTGTAGCAAACTTTGAGATGCTTAAACTGGCGAACAGAAACTGGTATATACCTTTGGCACAAAAAGACGAAATAGCCTGCACAAAAAGACAAAATAGCCTCGAAAACACGCTGAGTATGCTCACCAAAATTCGTGCGATTGTGAGACTGCAAACGGAGGAGTGTCGATGGTGCCCTAGATGAAGCGACGACCTGCTCTGATACCAATTGTTGGAGATAGATGTTTGCGGAAGCACGCGAATAGCACAAGGAAGAAGAAGAAGCTTGGAGCACAAACACACAATCCTGAATGTATTACCAGAGAATGTACAAAGATAAGTAGCCCATTAGGGCAATAGGCGTATATACAAGCCGAGGGGAAAAAACCTCCTAAAGAGGGAAAAAAGTGCCCCGGCGGTCCTAGTGTGTTCACACACATCACTACCTAAATATATCAACAAATCCTCTGTATTCAACTTCAGTTGAAGAGAGTGCTAATGAGGGTTGTTTCTTGGAAGATCAAAAAATAGTCTTTGTTCCTGCAAAGCATAAATATTCAGATATGCTCCTTCTATCATCTTTTGATCTTGCCCAATCTGCATCAATGAATAGCTTTACACTCAATCAGATGTATAAGGATAATACAATCCTTCATTCATAGTTCCGTTTAGATATTTCAATATCCTCTTTGCTGCATCCATAGGAGGCTTTCTAGAAGCGTGCATAAATTGGCTAAGCACACTTACACCATAGTAGATATCCACCCTAGTTAGGGTTGCATAATTCAAGCTTCCAACTAAGCTTTGGTAGCTCATAATGTCTTCAATAGGTTCCCCTTCATGAGCACTTAACGTGTGATTGACCTCCATGGGAGTACCTCCAACCTTAGCATCCTGCATCTTGAACTTTGCAATTACATCTTTAACATACTTCCTTTGAGTAAGGAAGATCCCTTTAAGTGTATAGACAACTTCTAATCCAAGAAAATAAGTGACCCATCCTCAGTCACTTATCTTGAATTCTTCCTTCATTTGAGCTTTGATCTTTTCGATTCCATCTACATCATTACTTGTAAGAATAATATCATCTACATACACACAAAGATATATAACTTCAGAGTTACTCTTCTTAGTGAAGAGTGAAGAATTAGTCTTGCTCATCATGAATCCTTTGTCCTGCAAAAATGTAACCAATCTATGATTCCAAGCTCTAGGAGCTTGTTTAAGACCATGCAATGCTTTCGTGAGTTTGCACACATACTCAGGATGTACATCATCAGTAAATCCAGGAGGTTGTGCCATGTACACCTCCTCTGAACTCCAACCATTCAAAAATGCATTTTTTACATCTAATTGATAGATGTTCTAATTCCTTGATGCAGGTATGCTTAAGAGAACTCTAATTGTTGGCATCTTTCCCACAAGAGAGAAGGTCTCCTCATAATCAATCCCTTGGGTCTGAGCAAACCCTTCGGCCACAAGTCTTGCTTTGTACCTCTTTATTGATCCATCCGAATTCTTTTTTACCTTATAGATCCATCTAGATCCAATGATCTTCATAGATTGGTTCTTGGGAACTAGGTCCCAAGTCTGATTTTCTTGAAGTGCTTGTATCTATTCCTTCATTGCTTCGTTCCATTCAGATTTCGTGTTTGCTTCTTCAAAATTTGATGGTTCTTCTGAATTGATATTGTGAGCAATATAGATTGAGTTTTTAGTGACTATACAAGTGTCATATCCCTACCTTTCTTGCTTCGTCTTTTCCCTAGTTGATCTCTTTATTGTCCGTTGAGACGATTTTGCAATATCCCTCAAGTCGTGCATCTTCTCTTTACCCTCATTGCTCCATACCTTGAAGTTTCTTCTTGGTGTTTTTTGATCATCATCAGAATCACTTGAATCTTCACATTGTTGTCTATTCACCTTCTGAATTGTAGGAAAGTCTTCTTCTAGGTCATAAGGTAGTTTGACTTTTCTGCAATCATGTTCAAACCACGAGTTGCTTTCATCAAAAGCAACATCTTTGCTAACAATAAAACCTTTAGTTCTTGGATTATACAACCTGTACCCTTTTTTATTAAGATCATAACCTATGAACACACATTTCTCTACCTTGGGATCCATTTTACCTCTGATTTCTGATCGAACATATTGCATATGCTATGCACCCAAAAATTCTGCAATGTTCTAGACTAGGCCTTCTTTCATTCCAACCTTCATATGGTGTCATCCCATCCAATGCTGTAGATGGGAGTCTGTTGATAAGATAGGTGGTTGTGGATACAACCTCTGCCCATAGGTAGTTGGGAAATTTCTTTTCATTGATCATGGACCTTGCTGCCTCCACAATGGTCATATTCCTCCTTTCCACTACTCCATTTCGCTGTGGAGTATATCTGGTGGTGATATCTCTTTTGATGCCTCTATCTTGAAGATATGCATCAAAGTCATGGGAGAAGTATTCTCCTCCTCCATTTGACCTTAGCCTCTTTAATGTTTCCCCTATCTAATTTTCAATAAGAGAAAGATATTTTTTGAAACAATTGAATACTTCATCTTTGCGCTTCATAAAATAAAATATGGTCCACCTGCTACAATCATCAGTGAATGATACATAATACCTGGATCCTAAAATTGAAGGGTCTTTTCTAGGTCCCAAAACATCTGTGTGGACTAGCTCCAATAGATCACCATGAATGTAACCTTTCTTCATAAATGGTTGTCTATGAGACTTCCCAAATTGTCATGGGCTGCATCTGTATATCATATGTTTCTTGGATATATTTGGCAATCCAAGCACACTCTGGTCCCTGCATATTTGCTTTAAAATAATTTCTCCTATGTGAGCTAATCTGTTGTGCCACATTTCTAATTTTGATAGGGTTTGTCCTCCATAATTGAAAAGTGCTATATTTCTAGTATCTTGCACTTCAAATGTAAAGAGTCTACCTATTTTTTCTCCTTCAGCTATCTTCTTGAATCCTTGTTGAGGATCTTCAACAAATGATCCATTTCTTGTAAACCTCACTTGTAAGCGTTTTTCTACAAAATGTCCAACACTTATCAAGTTCTTCGTTATGGTAGGTACATATAATACCTTACTAAGTAGATTCATGTTTCCATATGAAGTTTTCACATTCCCAATCTTTTCAACTCAGTGCCTTGTATCATCTCCTATCTAAACCTCATTCTTGTTCCTTGGATCCTCCAAGTCAGATAGTAATACCACATTTCCTGCTACATGATTTGAACAACCAGAATCTATATAAAACACATGCTTATCGGCTTTAACTTGTCTCATGGTCATGTTCATTAGCAAAAGTGATTCTTCTTGTCCCTCCTCTTTAGTATAATTGTTGTAGTCTCTCCTTCCTCTATAGCCTCCTTGGTTATTGTAGTTGTTGTAGTGGTTGTTATTATTGTTGAAGTTGTTTGATCTTCCTCTTCCATAACTTCCTCTGTTGAAGCCTCTTCCTCTCTAATTTCTAGGGTTCTTGAAACAATTCTCAGCTATGTGGTTAGTCAATCCACATATGGCACATGGAGAGGTGCTTTGGAACCTCCCCCTACCTTTTTCTTACTCCTCTGCCTCTTTCTTTTGTACCTCTACCTCTTCCTGCAAAGTTCACTTGGGAGGTACTAGCTTCATCATCAGATTTATTGCCTTTACTTTTACCATCCTTACTCTTGTTCTTATCAGTGTATAGGGCAGAGGATTGATTACCTTTTGAGTTGTCATTATTCTTCACAAGCTTGGCTTCATGAGTAAACAATTGTCCCATTAGAGTATTGAAGTCAGGTACCTACATGTCCATGTATAGATCCATTGCACTAGTGAACTTGTAATCTACTTTGACTCCATTGATCACTTGTCTCAGAATTTTCTCTTCATCAATGACTTCTCCAATGCTTCCAAGTTCATCAGCTAGGTCCTTCATTTTCGTGACATAATCAGTCACATTCTGTTTGGGCATCTTCTTGAGTGTTGTAAACTCCATTCACAGTTGATTCTTCCTTGCTCTAGTGTTTGAAGAGAAGAATGCTTCAAGTGCATTCCATGTTTCTTGTGATGTCTTACAATTTCTAATATGTGGAGTAAGAAATGCGAAACTGAGTTGAGAAGGTATGACCTAGCCAATGCATCCTTTGAGCACCATGTTGATAACCTTTCTTCTTCTTCTTGAGTGGGTTGCCCTTTGCTTCTAAGTATTGGCATTGTCTCATCTCTAGATATATAACCATAAAGATTTATACCTCATAGATATGCTCGCATTCTAATAGACCAAGCAGAGTAATTACCTTGATCCAATCTGTCAGTTGATGATGGGAATCCTTCTCCCATGTTGAGTTAAATGGTTGGATACACTCCAGAAATGAGATGGTGCTGCACAAACCCTGCTCTACACCTGCCAATGTTAGTTCAAATTACCATATTAGACACCTTTAACTTCTAAAATATGCATTTGGATCCATAATGGGCTTTGGAGCATCACTTTCAAATAGTTGCATCAAAACAGACTACTTCCAAGTTTGAAGAGTTGAAAAACTTGCTATTTATGGATTGTAACCTGCTCAGTGTGTCACTCAGAGTTCACTCACTGATTACAATTGACCCGAGAGCTTTAAGCCATATCTAATTGGACCCCTAAACTTGCTACAAGAAGTTATTTCACTAATTTAGGATGAGTATATGCTGAGAAATAATCTTAAGAAGTTAGAGGTGTAATCGCGACATTTTAGGAGGATGACAGTCAATAGACATAGGTAGATTGTAATAGACATATCTCATAGATCCCTAAACCAATTGTCGTGAAAATTGACACAATAGAACTAGAAGGTCTAAGCTACATGTACCAAGTTGAATCACAGGAAAAGACTAAGTATACACATAGAGATCCTCAAATCAAGCGCGCTAAAAATGAGAGTATAGCAGCAGGCAATAGTGAACATGAGATAGTTGCATAATTAGAAACAAATGTGTAATGTATTGAATGCATGATACAAAGGAGATGTTGTAGGCTTACTCACACATGTGTGGACTAAGTATGTCCACAATCTTGAAGCTCAATGTATCCTTCTTCTGCTCTCTTTCTCGTGACTAAAAGTCATGAGGTTTTATAGGTGAATTCAAATTTGAATTTGGAATCTTCCACCTAAAAGTGATCCTATCTTTTAGGCTCCTAATTAATTTGATTCCAATCACTTGGTTGTTGTGAATTACATCTCATAAAGCTACGAGAATCTCTCAATCTTTTTCTTTTACATTTATCTTGAGTTAAACTTAATGAACATTCAAGCTCAAGGCTTGCCAAATGTACCAACAATGTTGTACTTGCGCAAGTTGCTTGACATGATGTACAATGTTGTACTTGTGCAAGTTGATATGAAGTAAACCTTTGGACTTTTGGTCAAGCATCAAGGCTTGCCAAATGTACCAACAATGTTGTACTTGCGCAAGTTGCTTGACATGATGATATAGCCAAATCATGCAACCAAAGCTTAAAAACACACAAAAACAAAATGCACAATTGCTCTCCCTTGCTCTCTCTCACAAGTGAAATGAGGGAAATGAAGTGAGGATGGGAATATGATAAAAAAAATTAAAAGTCAGGGAAAATGGAGATGGAGGTGGGAGATGGTGATGAGGATGATGAAGCCTATTTTTGAAGCACTTTTAGGGTATCTTTTGGAGCCATTTTGGAATACTTTCACACATAGTTCTCTTCACATAGGTCCAATAACATCAAGAAGAGTGTTCTTTATACTTCTCTGATAATAAACATCAACCTTTGGGGCTATGTTTACAACCACACTCGTAAAACTACAAGTTATCGAAAGGTTTTCAGTTTTGGTGGGAGCAACCGCTACAAATTTATGCAGATTTTTTGAGCCTAAAACGTCAGATTTGAAAGACACTTGCACGTGTTGTTGGCTAGTTTTTGGGTTGTGCATTCAGCCTTTTAGTATCATTTTACTACATATATTGAGCACATACAAACCATGTAGGATTTTGTGGATACCACTTATGTGCGTCCATGTGGTCATTGATATAGCGGTTACATTTTTTGTATAAAGCCTTTTATGTTTGATAAGAGGGTCATGGTGACGTTTTCTTAACTAGGAGACACCTAGATGTCGGGGTCTCTTCAGTGATGCACGTGGAAGAGTTACCAAGCCTCGCCATAGGAGATCTATGATAGTTGTTCATAGGTGCTTGATAAGCCTACTTGGCTTCTATTGGGGAACTAACTATATGCAGTGGAGTCAATGATTCACTATTGAGGTAAACATGTCAGTACTTGCAGTTTTATGATATCTTGACACTAGTCATATGCTCATTTTTCGGAGGATAGTCTGGCAAAAGTTTTCAAGATTTCTGGTTTATTCAACTATATAGTGGTCGATTTACTCCTTCATACACTTATTTACTAGTGTTTGGAATCTTCTAGCTCCATTATCATTTGATTCTGTTCTCTACCATCATGGCATCAGAGGTCTCATGCACATCTGGTGGATCAGGTTCTAGTGCTAGTGTCCCGAAGAGGAGCTATAACTTGCAAGGCAAGGACCATTTTGAGATCCGAAAATTTGATGGCACAAACTTTGCTCTATGAAAGAATCAGATTAAAGATGTGCTCATTCAAAGGAGGCAATGAGAGGCAGTAAATGGGATTTCAAAGAAGCCTATTGACATGGATGAAGATGATTGGGATGAGTTAGATGAAATCACTAGGTCTACCATTTGCTTGCACCTAGCAAATAATGTTTACTTTATAGTATTAGACTGTGAAGTTATAGAGGAGCTTTGGAAGAAGTTATGCAATACATATGAAAAAGAGACATCATCAAATAAAGTGTATCTGATGAGAAAATTATATGACCTTTGGATGAAGGACATAGATAGTGTTGCTGCTCATGTAAATGGGTTTGATGCTATATTTTCTTAGTTACATGCTCAAAAAATGGATATGGATAAGGAAATGAAAGTAGTATTGTTGTTATGCACCTTGCCATCATCATGGGATACATTATGCACAACTATTAGCAATAGTGCAGCTGGTGGTAAACTCATCCATGACGACATATATGGACCACTCTTGAGTGAGGAGATTCGTAGAAAATCTATGGTTGTACACTCAGAGTGGAGATGCATACAATGTTTGTGATTCTTACCAAGGAAAGAATCAGGAATGTGGTAGGAGCAAGAACAAGGAAAACAATGGTCAAATGAATAAGAGTAGAAGTAAATCAAGGAAGACGGATATCAAATTCCATTATTCTCATAAGAAAGGACACATGAAGAAAGATTGTTATGCATTAAAGAATGCTAAAGGTAAAGAATAGAATGTTGATCGGCATGTTAATGAGTTACTTGCACCATCTACTTCGACTATGAAGATTGAAGGAATTAATGCTATTTTTGATGATGTTGATGTGTTGACACTTGATAGTACTGAGCCAATTGAGGCTCTTATGGCTGATATTTCCGACACATGGCTGCTAGATTCTGGTGCTTCTTTCCATGTGACACCACATAGAGAATGGCTCTCTAATTATGCAGTAAAGTCTCTTGGTACCGTGAGACTTGGTGACTCTTACCAATGTGACATTGTGGGGATTGGAGATGTGGTTGCACCGTTCATTAATGGTTCAAAATTTATTATGCATAATGTATGCCATGTACCTTAGTTATCCCGCAGTTTGATGTCACTTGGTCAACTTGATGACCTTGGTTACAAGGTGGTTTTCTATGCTCAGTCCTTTTGTATATCAAAGGAGAATATGGTTACTGCAATAGGAAGCAAATGTGGCTCACTTTATCCCTTATTTGAATCACAAAAAAAGCACTTGTTAGTTGTTACTCAACCACCTATGGCTTGTATTTGGCATGGTCGTTTAGGCCATATATCTCATAGTGGAATGGAAAATCTTTCTGGTTTTGGCTACTTACCTATGTTGAATTTCTTTGATTTTTCATTTTGTGAGCATTGTCAATATGGAAAGCAAACCAAAAATGTGCATAGAATGCACATTGACTCTTTAATTTAGTCTTTAGATCTCGTTCATATAGATGTGTGTGGTCCTATGCCCACTAGATCCTTAGGTGGTTCTCTTTACTTTGTCATTTTCATAGATGATGCTACTACAAAAGTTTGGGTATATCCTATCAAATCAGAGGATGAGGTATTCCCTACTTTCAGAAAATGGCTTGCTTCAGTTGAGACTGAAAAAAGAACTAAGCTTAAGGCTTGACGTTCAAATAATGGGGGTGAGTATACATCACATGAATTCAACTTTCTCTACAATCTAGAGGGACTCGTAGAGAGTTTACAGCTCCTTATACCCAGTACAGAATGCTGTAACTAAAAGGATGAATAGAACTTCTCAAGATATATTAATTTCTATGTTGCATCATGCAAACGTTTCTGAAGGCTTTTGGGCAGAAGTAGTATTGATTGTGGTTCATGTGATTAACCTTTCACCTAGTATTGCCACACATCTGAAAGTGGCACAAGAGTTATGAACAGGGAAGCCACCATCTTATGATCATCTTCGAGTTTTTAGGTGTGAAGCATACGTTCATATACCCAAGAACCTTAGACAAAAGTTGGACCACAAGTCAAGGAAATGCATTTTTCCTGGATATGGTTCAGAAGGACAATTTGGATATCGCTTATGGGATCTTGAAAGAGGGTTAGTGATCACAAGTAGTGATGTCATTTTCAATGAGTCTAAGATGCATAAACAACCCATTAAGGAGGTTGAAGTGAGAAGAGTGGTGTCTGAGGATACTAGTGCTCCAATTATCATGCATAAAAATGCTGCACAAAGGGATGTTCAAGAGAATGTCCAATCATATCAGTTTGCACATGTTCCTGTTTAGCAACCATTGAGATGCTCTACACATGTCTCACATCCACCTGATAGATATGTTCCAGGTTTATATTTTGTTATGCTAAGAGATATCACTGAGCCTTCTTGCTACAAAGAGGCTATGCAGATAGATGATCATGTCAAGTGGGAATGAGCCATGAAGAGTGAGTTGGATTCTATTCACAAGAATGGTAGTTGGGATTTAGTACCCTTGCAAAGGGTAGGAAAGCTTTACCATGTAAATGGGTATATAAGGTGAAATTCACATTAGATAGTGCTTCTCCAAAGTATAAAGCATGACTTGTTCCAAAGGGTCTTAAGCAACAACATGGTGGTTATTTTGAGGAAATCTTCTCTCAAGTGTTGAAGATGACTACCCTACGCATGTTTCTTGGATTCGTTGCGATGGAGGACTTAGAGCTAGTCCAAATGGATGTGAAAAGTGGTTTCTTGCATGGAGACCTATATGGAACAACCAGAGGATTATGTAGTTCCTGGCAAGGATCGTCTAGTTTCTAAGCTCAAGAAGAGCTTGTATGGACTTTAACATTCCCTTGCACAATGGTACCAAAAGGTTGATGCTTTTATGAGTTAAGGCTATTCTCGAAGCCATGAGGATCATTATCTCTACACAAAGAGATGCTCAGATGGCAGCTAGATATGCTTGATACTTTATGTCCATGATATGTAGATTATTGGGAAGTCCTCTTGATGATCTTACACAGTCGCTTGTATACTGTGTAACATGCCCATCACGTGGGAGGTATAGTTTGTATACTTACACTGAGGCATTCTTTATCCTTCTTTATTTTTTCTCCCATAGTTGCTTTGGCTATATTGTTCTTTAGTGGGAGACTATTACTGTTATTGTCCGTGTGAAAGGCCAACTTGCCACCGGACACTTCTTTGTATATGTTCTTTAATAAAACATATAGTGGCCTAGTCAGTCACAGATTATAAGTTCGACCGCATTTGTAAGACCTAAGAAGTCTCACTTCGTGCTCCTTGTGTACTGTATTTTTTGGGCATATTCTGCAGCCTCTATGTGGAGTACTGTGTTTGGCCTTAGTTGCTCGGTTTTCTACTCCGAGGATATCGTTCTGGAGCTCTCGAGAAGGAGAGTGCATTGTGGTGCATTGCCATTGAATTACTTCAAACCAACGCATTATTCTTAAATAAAACAGTTGAAGTTGCGTAGGATTCACCACAAGCTTTCAAATGAGCTCTAGAGCTCAAAAAATGGATTTTTATGAAAACGTTATGTGAGTGGTACCCGACTACTTGGATTGTTTTATCCCAAGGGGGGATCACTACCACTAGATTTGCATGCTTTTTTCTGATAGTGATTGGGCTTGTTGCTATGACACTCGTGTGTCCGTTAGTGGCTTTTGCTTCATGCTTGGTAGCTTATGTATATCTTGTTTGAGCAAAAAGCAGCCTACTATGGCCACTTCCAGTTGTAAGGCTGAGTATAGGACACTTTAACAGTGACTGTTGAGTGTGTGTGGGTCAGATGCCTTATGGCTGATTTGGGTATTGGTCACTCTTCTACCACCACCATCTTCACTAACAGTCATAGTGCATTGGTACTTGCAAGGAACCCTATGTTCCATGCTTGCACTAAGCGCATTGAGGTGCATTATCATTATCTCAGGGAGAGGTTCTCTATTCGGGAGATCAGCTTGACATATGTGCCTATGCAAGAGAACATTGCAGACCTTTTCATGAAGGCTCTACCTAAGGAGAACTTTGAAGACTTCCGACAAAGCTTTGGGCTTACTTCCTTTTGCGGATTGATTCCACATAGCTTAGCACTTCCTTATACATGAATGCCAAATCCTTGTTCACCGCATCACTCCCAAGGGGGATTTGTTGATATATTTAGGTAGTGATGTGTGTGAACACTCTAGGACCGTCGGGGCACGGTTTTCCCTCTTTAGGAGGTTTCTTTCCCCGGCTTGTATATACGCATGTTTCCCTAATAATTATGTATGTGTATGTGTATGTGAGTATGTGTATGTGTCTATCTGTATACCTGCATGCATTCAAATAGTATATACGTATTCACTATATATGTGTATTCATTATATATATATATATATATATATATATATATATATATATATATATATATATATATATATATATATATATATATATATATATATATATATATATATATATATATATATATATATATATATATATATATATATATATATATATATATATATATTTATAAACACACACACACACATATATATATATATATATATATATATATATATATATATATATATATATATATATATATATATATATATATATATATATATATATATATATATATACCTCAAACAACCCTAAATGTTAAACAATATCCACACATTGATCAGACAAGAAATCTCAGCATAGATAAAGATAAAGAATTTGAAACAAACACTTAGAATTGTATTTCTATTAAATTGCTTTTTCAAGTCAAGATATTTTTTACAAATAAAAAGCTTCTACAATAGAAGTTGATTATATATTTCCTAAGTGTCATGCATAATATCATCTTCTTGAACTTTAGAAGTTGTATCCTATTTTTCTCGCTCCAAGATTGGCTCTTCAACGTCAGCCATATCTCCAAGTTCATATGCACGTGGTGGAATCCGCTCCCTTGAAGCAACTTGGAATCTTTCTGTATCAACTATGTGATTCCTTCCTACCTCTTGGTCCTCATCTAGGCATTCATTCAACCCATTTATTCTCATTCTTATGAAGCTCACTTGAGCTTCATCTTTCTCTACAACTATGCAATGCCTAAACATCTTTAATGAACAAGCAAGATTCTTTCCTAGAAAGAAAGCAAAACAATTAGAGGCACATAAAGCAACATGGTAAATGAGATCCATTAGAACTACAATTACCTGTGCCAGAGAAAAGGTCGAGGACCCAATTGTCATCATTGAAAAACAACTAAATTAGTTTCATAATCAATTTTTGTGGCTTTTGATATGGATTAACCAATGTCTTGTCCCCAGCCACATGATGAAGTTTCTTTATAAGTACAAGGAACATGAGTACATTGGAGATTCGATTCTCATTGCAATGTTCCCTAACCATTTGTTTGCTTACTTCATCATAATACCCAACTGTAATGCATTCAATTGAGCTCACAAACCTATGCAAAGGAGTATGATTCACATTTGTTTTTACCTTGCCTAAGAAAACCATAAGTAAAATAGATTTCATTATGCATAAATCAGAGACAAAAATGAAGATATATTACCATGTAAGACGCTCCACAACATGAAATCTTGACTTCAAGTAATTGATACAGAAAACGACTGGTCCGTGCTATGGAAAATCACTATCCTCCATAAAGGTGACATAGTCAAGTCTACAACCATGTTGCCAATCTATGGGTTCTTGAATGGCTCGTCATCATTAACAGAGCCCATCATCCTAAACCCATAGGGAATATCTACTATTACAATTGTGAAGTGGATGCATGGACATGGTCTATTGAGTCAATTAAAGTTAAATATTGAGCTACTTATGGGACTGTTATAGGTTCATTGAGAGCATTAGAGGGCATCCAAAGCAAGGATATTCTACAAGCTTGAGAATGGGTTTCTTGAGCACCCAAGAGCAAGGGATCAACAATTAAGGTTGGATCATTCTCAACTCCCTTAGTCAATTCCTAACTTAGGCTAAGTGCAATTCGTGCTAGAAGTAAGTCAAGGTGACGATGTGCATCTATCAGGTCGAAGACTATTTAAACACTCAAGTTCAAGCAAAAAAATAATCTCTTTGTGATCGATAATTGTAAAGGAAATAATTTAATGTGGTACAATCAACTTAAAGTGCGGAAATTCACTCATGTATTCCTGACGACGTGATAATAGACAAGATCATAAAACGATAACCTACTACAAAAGAACGAAGTGAGTGATACAAATTGATCTGCCAGAAGGTTGTACTTGGGATAAATTGAGGTTGTTCAATCAGGCATATCAACCTTAGATCACACTGACATCCAAGGAGAGATAAACAAAGCCTTAGGTCTTTAGAAGCTAGTGTCAATCACACTGGCACATCTTGGGCCGAACAACTGAGAAATTATCTGCACTATCCTAACCCTCAAACGAGCAAATCAGAGATGTCTTATGGTATGGAGAGACCCACAGGAAGTTCAAGTGTGGCTTACTTAGAGAAGCTCGAAGGCGCTTACAGAACTCAACTTGAATACATTAGGACCAACCGATTTGGTGCTCGCATCTATGAGGATAGTCTAAGAAGATTTGTTGTCCAGATTAAAAACCCAGATCAACCCATTGGACTAGAACACCCACTCATCAAATTAGAGAATGGTGCATACAAAGATAAGGAAGGAACAATGTACATAGTCACCAACCACCTGGATACAACAGATGAATTTTGTAATGTGATTCAAGAGATAGACATAGGTCACATAGAGCAAGGGTACTTAGAAAGAGAGGCCAGAACTCCTTGAGGAAAATCAGTCCTGACTAGAATTATCACTAGGAGTGGGTTCCCCAAGACAATAAAATCATAGATTTGCTCTTAAACCAGACCAACAAAGTTTTTTGGAGGTATAGGCCTGACCAGCCTAATGAAGCAAAAATGCTCACAATCTATGAGTTTAAAGATCCTCATAGCCGAGGCAAAGTGACTTATTTAGACAATACTTCAGAGAGGATTTTTGTGGTCTTAGAGCATAGTAACAATGCCTACACTTGGAAGGGTGAATTTTTTTCCCGCAACCAAGATCTATGTCACCAAGGAGCTAGAACATCCCAAGCTCATGGAGCTCAATGGGAGAGGACTAGAGATAGGCCGGAGGTAAGCTTTGCTAACCCAATAGGAAGAGAACAAACAAGAACAGAGAGAGATAGAATGGAAATCGAGAGACCTGGCGACCCAAGGAATCAAAGGAATACAAACGAGTTCCCTTTGCCAAGGCCTAGTGAAGACATGAGGACCTTGAGGCCTACATAACTAGTTAAGTCCATGAAGAATTGCTTGATGGCAGAGGGGACGCGTACAATCATGTGGAAAAATTTAGGCAAGTCCTAAAGGCAGATCAAGTAGATGACTTGTTTACCCAGTATAATGCATTTGACTTCAAAGGTGTCAAGGTGCAGAGGTAGTGCATAATTAATTCTCACAAAGGGTATAATTGCAAAAAGTTGGTTGTAGGTTGCAGAGGTATTTGTGTAATTTCTCTAAGGTTCAAAGTGTTTTTAAAGTGTTTTGGAAGGTTCAGGTGAGCCCTCTCTTAGGTGCACATTTGAAGAATTAAAAGGCAAAATGTGAAGGTATGTGAAGCGGCAGTGTACACAGAAGTAAAAGTATGGCCCCCCAATTAAAATTTTTGTTTTAGTCTAAAGTCACTACAGGACAAAACAAGGATTCGTTGGCTGCCTACTTTTGGAGACAATCTTGGGACATCAAAGCGAGCACCAAGATACTCTAGCAATTTCAGTGATTCAATTAAGGAAAGAACTGGAGAAATCGAGGCCCTCAAACTACAAAAGGAAGAGGAAGCCCAAGCAGGGTCATGTGGTAAGTGAGTGTCCGCTTCTAAGTGTAACTTGCCAAGTATGCACGAAAGCTGGCCATGAGGCCCAAGAATGTCAATCAAGAGGTATGCCTGCAACAACATATTGGACACAAGGAGGAGGCAAACCACCAGCTAATGTGATGGCAATTGCACCTAATCAAGTTAACAATTACAAGCCTAGATACAGGGATAACTTTGGAAATGGGCCAAGGATGCCAATTATCTATTTCAAATGTGGAGAATGTGGGCATTACCAAAGTAGGTGTACTTTACTAGAAAATGCCCCCCTTGCAGAAATTGCCCAAAGGCTAGGGACTATTATACCTTTTGCTGTCCTAAGAACCAGGCATCTTCATCTTGGCCACACATTCAAATGATTGTTGTGAGCAAAGAAGAAGTTTTGGAACAAGTCAATGTGCCATCACTATTTGCGAGAGTGGTGCAATTAGAAGAAATATAATCTTTTACAGTGCAGAGAAGAAGCAAGGGGAAGGCTCAATGGGACATAGGTCAAGAATCAAGGATGAATGGGCTGAACAAAGACTAAGAGACATCAGATGAAGAAGCCAACACATGTGTAGATAAAGGGCAGAAAGGAAATCTCATAGGTACCACTGATGTGATTGGACATGCATTCAGCAAGGCTCATGAGCCATTTGATAAGTCAATTGGAGACCATGCTCTTAAGGAATCAAAATCTTCAAGACTACTCAAGTCCATGAAAAAAGAGGTTAGTATTTTTTATTTAATAAAGATGGATGGGAAATTTACGCCATAAATCTTGCAGATAATTGATGAGGCTTCCACAACAAGTTTAGTGGTGAAGACTGTTGTTCTACATAAAGATAAAATCATAGGGGAAGCACCCCTCACAGATTATAAGAGCCCTCGACTAGTAGTCTCTATCAAAGGTCATGAGTTTCAAGGAGTTTTATTTTTTAAATAAGGGAAGTTCTGCCTTAGCCTACTCTCTCGGACTTGAATTAATTAAAAGAATGGTACAAGAGAATGGGACTAGTGCCCATGGGATCCCCCCAATCCCACAAAGTGGGGATAGCTTTTACAGATTTTAGATGGCATTACACAGAGGTAAATCACCCGCATGCGGGGCCCACATGGCTTTAAGCTTTTTGTTGATCAAAAGGAGCACTTGATGATGCCTAAAGGGAGTTTCTTACAATTAGCAATCCCTTTTCCAAGGAGGAACATTGATTTCTCAATCGACCACTCTTTGGGGCAGTCACCAAAGTTGTGAACACATCATTCCCACCATATCTTCCATAGGACCTTCCCTCTGATGGCGTTCCAGAGAGATGTGAAGTAACCAATAGCTTCTGTTAGTAGAGCTTGCTTCCAAATGATATGTCTTTGAAGTCTAATTTTCTTTCAGAGCCTTCATGGAAGACCTTGCAACACTTACATGAAGTTATAGAGGAGGTTGATAAACCTCGCATCCCCATCGTGCGGTCCCCACTTGGTTTTAAGCTTATTGTTGACATACTGTAGCTCTTTGTGATGCTTGAAGGGGGGGGGGGTGTTATAGTTAGCAATTCTTTTGCCGAGAAGGAAAAGGGACTTCTTGAGCGACCACTCCTTGGGGGTATTGCAAAAGTTGTGAGCGCATCTTTCCCACCAAATCTTCGAAAGGATCTCTCCCTTGATCGCATTCCACAATGCCGTAGAGCAACTAATCGCTTCACCAATAAGGGCTTGCTTCCAACTGATATATTCTTGGAGTCCCAGAGACCAACCAAGGACCCTCCATAATCGAAGGGATTTAGGGCAAGCAAAGAACAGGTGGCCAATATCCTCTTTGCTACGACAACATTGCTTGCACCAAGGCGGTGCTGGAGAGATTCTCTCTCCTGTGTGGATATTCCATTCCTTTATATTTACATATGAATTGTGAGAAAGTTATGGATACCAATATGGAAGACATGATGCAGCAACATATCAAAAGAAGAAAAAGGAGAGGCATGTTGAGCCACACATGAAAAAAGATGGCAAAATGCATGCAGAGAAAAAGGCATGATGAGGATTCTTTGGCACTGATCTGATCATGGAGAGCAATAATAGGGGACGCGTGATGGCATGTGTGGTTCATAAAAAAGCAGATGGCAATAAAATAAAGGGCATCAAAGAAGACCAAAATAACTATCAAAGGGCATCTACTTGGTGACATAGGCTGAAGGAGAGTGTTGTTCTCACCTACGTTTATGATCAAAAGAGTTTCATGGAATGCTCTGAGATCTAGAAGATATTCTTGACATTGAAGGCAGCGCGTGGATAATTTAAGATCTCTAATTATAGAGATACAGAAGCTATAATGTAGCAATATCGAAGGATGAAAAAGGACTGACAATACAAAATGGAAGTGCAAAACTTACATTCGTGGAAATTTGGACCGATCCGATATATAAAAAGGCATCAAGATAAGGAGAAAAAAAGGGGATTATTGCACATCATTCAACACATATAATAGGCATAGAAGGGAAGGAGTTGGGGGGCCAAACTCATGCTTATTTTTGGGCGTTGATACTCTCAAAGGGACATCTTTGTTAGTTCAATAGAGTAGAAGCCTTATGAATTGCTGTTGGCAGTAGTCAAGGAACTGAAGGAGTTCCAAGACAAGGAAGCTTACGAAGGGAGTCGGAACGAAGAGAAAGCACAGACAGACACAGTAGTCAAAGAGGATCTGGCAAGTAGGCCATTTAAATTTTTTAGGCATCGAAGAGTTGGCCACACAAGAAGAAGGAGTGAGTAGGGAGCTCCAAGAAATGTATGTCAAAATGTTAGAAGAAATCCCTACAAAAATAGTGATTTTCATCACTAAAAACCATTGTAAATACCATTTAATATTTTTGTAGCTCCATTTTGTGCAGCCAAGGAGTCCTTGAGCTTGAGGGGCATTAGAAGTACCTACCTATCAGTTTTCACATTTTTTAGACTCCGTTTGAACCTCCAAATAGGGTAGAGAACCTAATTTTTAACTAGGCCGGACACTAGGTCTGGACAAGGCCAAAACCTAGTCAAAAACTATAAATAGAGCTAGAGAGCTCATTTTTGAGGTTAGCTTGTAATTGATTTGAACTTGTAAGAGCTTTTTGAAAGTAATCTAAGAACTCCATTGCTTCTCACTCTTTATCTTATCGTGTGTGCGCGTGTGTGTGTATGTGTGTGCATGTTAGTGTGCTTCTCATTCACGCACTTGTGCCTTCACCTGCTCGAGGTCATCATACCATCCTCACGTCTTCCCGGATTGACATTAAAGGGGGTGCTACTCATCACTGAGCTACACCAAATTTTGGCGCCGTTGACGGGGATCGAGCTTTGAGGACGAGCGTGTGATGGTAAGACGTAGAGTTGATGCGTTGGAGTTATAGGTATTTTCTTCACCTTTTTCCTATTTTCTTTTGTTTTTCTCATCACCATCATCATCCTCACCATCTCCCACATCCATCTCCATCATCGCGAAAAATTTAAGTTTTTGGTCATATCACCCCACTCATACCATTCCCCTCATTTCACTTGTGAGAGAGAGCAAGTGAGCGTTTGTGTGCTTGTGATTTTCTGTGTTTTTTGAGATTTTCTGCAGGAATCAGCATCCCCAGCAGCTGCACCAGCTCCAATAGGTAAAAAAATTGACTGTGCAGGTCCCGAGGCATTGACCTCTATCAATCGCGACCAACAGAAAAAATGGTCTTTTTGCTAAACAAAGTACATAATCATGATCTACATGCCTAGGGCTTCCCAAATGTGTGCTTGAAATTTTAAAATTCCTCAGATTTTTGTCAATCGGGATCACTCTGTCAATCGCGATCGACAAACCACGACGGACACATGCCGACGACTCTGTCAATTGCGACCGACACGTCAATCGCGATCGATAGAGTCAACGACCGATTGACCACCACTGACAGAATCTGCACGTGACACGTGTCAATCGCGATCGAGCCATCAATCGCGATCGACCAGTCAATCGCAACTGACACCCCCGACGGATCTGTCAATCGCCACTGACACAGTCAACGATTGCTTGACCATGATCGACAGACCCTCGCGAAGGACCTGTCAATCGCGATCGACCCATCAATCGTGACTGACAGAGTCAACGGCCCTTTGACCACGACCGACTAAAAATCCGGGCCATGTGTCAATCGCGATTGACCCATCAATCGCGACTGACAGCCGTGACAGACCTGTCAATCGCGACCGACACGTCGATCGCAATTGACCTATCAATCGTGACTGACAGAGCTTGCGAATGCAATTGAAGGGCAAAATTGGCCAATTTCTTAGGGCAAAAAATAGTGGGCTATTCTTGACAAAATTGTGGGACAAATACTAGGGTTCATCATTGCATTGTGAGGCCATTACACAAAGTAATTCGACAAGTCCTGTTTGCGTGCTAACCTGTTTGAAATCCTGATTTGGCCCCAAAACCCTGAGTGGACATAACTTCCTTATACGAAATCCGATTGCGGTGATTTCTGTTTTGTTGGAAAGCTCGTGGGGATTATTAGAATTAATGTTTTGTTACGATAGAATTAATGTCAGGATTATTAGATAGGATAATTTGAAGTTGACCATATCCCGGGGTAGGAAAAAATTGAGGGTCCCTTGGGATTGTTTTCCATAAAGGCAAAAGGCAATTGGGTCTGTGAATCACATGCATGAAAGTGATCTGTCTGTCAACCGAATTCAATTCTTGAGCTAATTGTGGACTTTTTCAGGTACTTTGAGAGCATCGAAGGGTACTCGAAGCAAGAGTAAGTGCGAGCTTGGGAACACGCTTCCTGGGCATACAAGGGCAACCAAGGGAAGAAACTTCAGGTTGGAAATTCTCAACACCCTCTGTCAATTCGTAGCATAGGCTAAGTGCGGATAGAGGTTTTGGTTAATTAGGAACACATTAAGAACTACCAAGTCCAAGAACTCTAATCACTCAAGTGCAAGTGTTAGGAGATTACAATCGCGAAGCAACCTAAGGGAAAATAAATTAAATTGAGCGACCGCATTCAAAGTACGATAAAAAATTAAGTGTTCCTTGCGGTGAAGAGTAACTGGACAAGAAGTGACACCCTAAGGGATTAAAAAAAGAACAAGTGACTAATACACTCAAGAACTCAGCTACGCAAAGTGTACTTGGGAAAAAATTGGGATTATTCAATTGGGCTTATGAACCTTAGATCAGGTCGACACCTAGGGAGAGATAGACAAAGTCTTAGATCGTTAGAGGCTAGCGTCAATCATACTGCTAGGTCTTGGGCCCAGTAGTTGAGCCATCATTCGTACTACCCTAGCTCTGAGACGAGCGAGTCTGAGATGTCCCACGGTATGGAGAGACCTACAGGAAGCTCTGGAGTTCCATATTTACATAGGGTGGAAGGCCCTTACAAGATGCAACTCGAATACCATAGGACCAACCGATTAGGTGCTAGCATCTATGAGGACGGCCTAGGAAGATCTATGGTACATATTAAAAACCCTGACCAATCCATTGGACTAGAGCGCCTAGCTGTCAAGTTTGAAAACGGAGCATACTTGGACAAAGAAGGGACAATATATGTGGTCACGAGTCATCCAGATAGGACAGATGAATTTGGGAATGTGGTCCCGGAAACGGACTTAGGTGACCTAGAGCAAGGAAACATGGGCGAAGAACCTAGAACCCCCCGAGGCAAATCTGTTCTCACTAGGATTATCACACCAGAGTGGATTCCCCAAGATAATAAGAGCATAGATCTACTCCTGAACCGAGAGACTGATGAAGTCTTTTGGAGATATAGACCTAATCAGTCGAGTGAGGTAGGAACAATCATGATATATGAGTTCAAAGATCCTGATATTCCAGGTAGAGTGACCTACTTAGATCACTCTTCAAAGAGGATCTTTGGGGTTACAGAAAATGATAGGCATGCTTACACTTGGAAAGGTGAATTTATTTTCCCCCAACCAAGATCGAATGTTTCCTTTGGTCACCCAGGAGCTGGAACCTCCCACGCTCATGGAATTCAAAGAGACAGACATAGAGATAGGCCGGAGGTAAGCTTTTCCAACCCAGTAGGAAGAGATAGAACGAGAACGGAAACAAATAGAGCGGAACCTAAAGGACTTAGAGCCCCAAGGAATCAGAGGAATGCTGATGATTTCCCTGTGCCAAGGCCTAGGGAACACGCCAGGATTTTGAGACCGACTCAGTTAGTTAAGTCCATGAAGAATCACTTCGATGGCACAGGAGACCCATATGATCATGTGGCCGAGTTTAGGCAAGTCTTGAGAGCTGAACAAGTTGAGGACCTATTCACGCAATATAATGCCTTTGGTCTAACACTTAGGAACACAGCCCTTACGTGGTTTCAATCATTGAATGAGAGACAGTTTAGGAGCATAGACCAACTCTTAGAGGCTTTCATCACCGAATTCTCTAAGAGTGGCATAAGGCATAATACTTCCTCATTGATCTGCAGCTTCAAGCAGACTCCCCAGGAGACTGTGAGACTCACAGGAAGAAGATTTAGTCAATATCTTGAGAGATGCCCTGTTCCTAAGTTACCCACACCTGCCAAACAAGTGGCTTTATTCTTGGATGGATTGCTAAGTACAAAGTTGCGATCCTATGTGTACTTGAAGGACCCTAGGACCATAGAAGAGTGTGTACGCATGTGCATCAACATTCAGGATAACCTAGGGGAGGAACTAGAGCTTTCCAAAATCTACAAAGATTCAGATAGTGCCTCTAGCCTCTCTTCCTCGCAATCCACATCAATTGAGGAACTTGCGGAAAAAGTAGCTCAAAAACTAGGTGTCTCTAGTAAACAAATTCCTAGATTTGCCCCAGTAAAGAGGTGCTATACTTGCGGTGGTGACCATATCGCGAACGCATGTCCCATCATGTCCCAACCCCAAGTGAATCCTAGCAGCCAATATTGTACCATAGAACGGAGATACACAAATCACACGGCACAAGATTGCATGTACAATAAGAAAATAGTTAGAAAAACCTACCCTCAGCCCTATCCATAACAGGGAAGATACCAGAACCAGTACCCCCCACAACAATATGGTAGACCGCAGCAACCCTATCAACAACCCTACTAGAACCAACAAAGGCCACAGCCTGTGTTAGCTCAACAATCTCCAACCCCAGCTAATGTGATTCCTGTAAAGTATGCAGCAGCTGAGGAAAATTTGAGTAGAGATATAGTGCCAGTAACACCACTGCTTTCAGAAAGTGATCCAAGTGATCATAGCTTTGACTCCACATATTGATAGTCCCCAAGCTTACTACATGCAATCTCCTGAACATGGTGAGTCCTACTACAGTGAAGAAGCAGGTGAACCTAGTTGGGAGCCAGAGTACACAAATGTAATGTACACAAACCCTAACTCTAGACCCCAACCTAGGTAGGTAAGACCCCCATTCCCTAGAGGACCATGCTACAGATGTCAGGGAGATCATCTCATCTCATCAAGGCTTTTGCCAAGACTGTGGGAAGGAGCATCTCTTACGAGATTGCCCTAAGAATCCCAATAATATGCCAAAAATAACTCCAATTAACGTTATTGGGTTAGTAGTAGACTCTACAGGAAGTGTGACTTCCATTGCACCAGTGCAAGTGGTCACTAGGGCCCAGGTTTTGCAACAGAACCCAGGAATAGGTCAAGAGAAGAGTGCAGAGGTTAGTGAAACTGAGAGCATAGCCAAGAAACGGTCGAGATCCTGGAGGGATAGTCAAGAAAGAATGAAAAGAAAATGGTCTAAAAAGATGAGCGACTTAGAAGAAAGCATAAGAGAAACAAAAGCCAAAATTGTTGAACTCACCTCTCAAACAAACTCTCACATACCACCACCACCCTCACTTCCATCACCATCTAACCCACCATCTGTCCACCTACCTCAGACCATCCCACCACCCCCTAGAGTAGGATCTTTGTTAGCTGACCCCACTCCTGAAGACATAGACATGATGCTTAAGGCATATCAGGCCAGAATCCAAGAAGGGCCAAATGTGACGGATCATAAGTGCTACCCTAGAGCTGACCTAGAGATAGAGAGAACCAAGCTATGTGCGAAAATAGTCGCATTGGCTCAGACCATGTTTGAAGCCAGTCGCCTTTTCAACTACTCAGGCTCAGCTAAGACACAGTTGCACTTGGATGGACTCCTAAGTTAGAGAGCATAATTGCAAGATCTTCCAAGGAAGAAAAAAATCAAGAAAGAGATGAGGCAAGCAAAAACATAAGCCATCCCCCATAGGAAGCTTATGTGCCCAATTCCACTGAACCAGACACCTCCTCTTCTATGAATAGGTTCACTCCAGAATTCCTACGAGAGATTCAAGAAGACAAATGGGCTAATGAACGTGAAGCCCCTCCTCCCATTGAACTTGTGGATGACGCGCAGGATCAATTCCCACAAGATATTCCTTCCATTTATGGAGAGCAGGAGAGCAGCCGGCCCCAAGAGAGATTAGACTTTGAGTCTAATTCTTTACAGGAATTACCCCATTTCACAGGCCCATGGGAAGCCAAGTCGACCTGTATGAGAGCACCCACCGTCATGGTAAGAAACAAAGACTCATTCACACCTAGGAATACGGAAGTAGTGAAAAACATTAAAGTGCAGTGCAACCTCACTTTAGAAGAGCTACTCAAAGTTAGGCAAGAGTTATGGAAACATGTAGCCAAACAAGTACCAGAGATAGAAAAACCTAGTTCCCATGTAGGTTCTCAGAGGACAGTGCCAGAAATTCCTCTAGACAAGATAGGAGATATGAGTGAAGGTGAAGAAGGAAACACCTATCTTCCCATTACCCATCAGGGGTACACAAACAAGGCAATTCTAGACTCAGGTGCAGGAGTTGCTATTGCTACCACTTCCCTATGGAAGCGGTGGGGCAAGCCAGCACTCAGGCCCATGAGGATGAAATTGCAAATGGCCGATGGCCATATAGAAAGACCCTTAGGCTTGCTGGAAGGAATAACTCTCACTACATGCGGTGTTGAGTTTGAGCATACTTTTGCCATATGTGATTTTAGCAAGAATCATGCCTATGAGATGATTTTGGGAAGACCATTTGTGCGACAGTTGCAAGTGGTCCAGGATTGGGGAACCAATTCATTGTATTTGCAACATCTAGGTGTTACAACCAAAGTCAATCTCAAAGATTACTCTCATAGAGATGTCCCTCCTATCCAATGGAATCCTATCCATAGAGCCAAGGATCACACGGAGTCTGTGTACTCCATAGGATCAGGATCCTCATGGATGCATGAAGACACTCACTTATGGATGTGTAAAGTGGCAGTGGAAGAAGAGAAGAGAGAAAAAGCCAGAGAGATAGGCGCAAAAGAAACACATAGATCAATTCAAGACCCAGCCTATGCACCTGTAGTATTTCCTGATGAAGAATTTGAACCCCACGGCTGGGTAGAAATCCTAGTAACCATGGATGTAGCCATCAATGAAGAACAATGGACACCCCACTATGATGAGGATGGCTATGACATTTCAGTTTTCTCCATAGAGCCAATCATGGTAGATGCAGTTTTAGAAGAGTGTGAACCCAGCCCTGATGCATTTGAGGATGCGAGCGACTCCGATCTAGAGTCAATCATCATGGACCCACCTTTTGCATAAGAGGCAGAATACTTCTATGAAGTAGAATTTCAACCCCAGAGGCATGGAGAGCTTACAAATGATGTAAGGCTAGCCACACATGTGACCCCGAAGGAAGAAGGAAAGAAAATAAAGAAGAGAGAAGTCACACCAGAAGAGGAAGAATCTTTGTTTGAGGTCCCGGAAAATTTTAAGAAATATGAGATAGATGATAGAAGAGTCATGGTAAGAATGCCCAAACGCGAGGCCCAATCAAGAGACGCCTACGATAACAAAGAAACCACCAAGAAAATAGTGGTAGCCATGGAAGAAGGAGAGGAGAGATGCACGTACATAGGCCATGACCTAACCGAGGAAGAAGAGCATGTGTTAATAGCCTTGCTAAGAGAATACAGAGATGTATTCGCTTGGAGTTACAAGGATTTGAAGGGTGTTGATCCAGACATATGCTCACACACAATTCCCATGACTTTAGATGCAAAACCCTCTAAGCAAAAGCCATACACATATAATGATAATTATGCGGCCAAGATCAAAGAAGAGATAGATCATCTGGTAGATGCTGGATTTATCTATGAAATTGAGCACACTGAATGGGTATCTCCCATTGTTGTGGTGCCCAAGAAGAATGGCAAGCTGCGTGTATGCATTAACTTGAAGAAGGTCAATGTAGCCACAATTCGAGATAACTATCAGCTCCCTATCACAGAACATCTCATAGAAAGAGTAGCAGGCAAGGAAGTGTACAGCTTCCTTGATGGATTTTCGGGCTACAATCAAGTAGCCATAGCTCCAGAAGATCAGCATAAGACAGCTTTTGCCACAGAGTTGGGTATATTTGCCTTTCGTCTAATGCCATTTGGGCTTACGAATGCTCCTGCAACCTTCCAGAGATTGATGTTCCATGTGTTTAAAGAGTTCTTGAGGAAGAATTTGGAAGTCTATGTTGATGACCTCTGTGCTCATTCCAACATTAGACAGGCACATATACCAGAACTCAGACAAATCTTTGACAAATGCAGAGAATATCAAGTCTGCTTGAACCCATAAAAATGTGTTTTCATGGTCAGGCAAGGCAAGATTTTAGGACACATAGTGTCAAAGAATGGCATATCCACTGATGAAGAGAAAGTAAGAGCCATAGTAGAGTTACCTAGGCCAAAGAATGTCAACGAAGTACAAGCTTTCATGGGGCATTGTGGTTATTACCGACGGTTTATACACATGTATGCCATCATAGCAAAGCCTCTGTACGGACTTTTGACTAACTTTGAGTGGACTATTGAATGTGAAAACTCCTTCAATGAACTTAAAAGAAGATTGTGTTCATCACCAAGCTTGACCACACCCGATTGGAATAAGCCCTTCCATGTTCATGTGGATGCATCCAATTATGCTATTGGATGTGTACTTGCACAACCTACGGGCGAAGGCAATATGGATCTTCCAATTGCCTATGCTAGTAGACAGTTGAATGCAGTTGAACGAAATTATACAACCACTGAAGGAGAGGGATTAGGCATGGTATATGCGGTTAAAAAGTTTAGACATTACTTGCTTGCAAATAAGTTTAAATTTTTTACTGACCATCAGGCACTGCTATATCTCGTGAACAAGCCATGTAATATAGGTAGATTAGTAAGATGGTTTCTCTTGCTAATGGAATACGACTTTGAGGTTGTGGTGAGGAAAGGGAAGACCCACTTGAGAGCAGACCATCTCTCTAGGCTCACATCGGGAGAAGCCCCACAAGGAGTATCCGATGACCTTCCTGATGCTTACCTGTTTAATTTGGAAGTGGTGCCACAGTGGGATAAGCCATTAGTGCCAGTATTGACATACGGACCTAACCACCCAGTAATAAACACACAGGGTAGAGAGGTAGTAAGAGCCCAGAAGTACCACATCATGGTAGGAAGCATGTACAAACAGACAGACCAAGGGATATTGGCTTGTTGTGTGGAAGAGGATGAGTACGCTAAATGGTTGCAATTAGCACATGTAGGTGCATTAGAGCAACACTACTCAAAGCAAGGAACCCTACAGACACTAAGGAGACTCGGAGTGCATTGGCCGACTATGGAAGCTGATGTCCAAAAGTTGTGCAAGGAATGCCCAATCTATTGCACTAAACCACCTGTGGAACATGCCACTCTTTATCAAGTGTCCATAGTGCCAGATTGGAGTGAACCACTAGTATCCTTCCTAAGGACGAAAACATTCCCTCCAGACATGACCCTGACGAGACAAAGAAGTCTAGAACAAGAAGCCCTAGAGTACTCACTCATTGGTGATAATCTCTACAAGCATGGTAAAAATGGTTACATGAGACTATGTGTCCATGAGAGTGAATATCTCAAGATCTTGGAAACTGCTCACCAAGGTGTAGCAGGAGGACCCTTTGGACCAGATCAGGTGATCAAGGCAATACTATTTGTGGGCTTCTGGTGGCGGACCCTTCACATAGATGAACATACCTATGTGAAACGGTGTGATGTCTGTCAGAGAACTTAGTACCCTATACGCAAGGATGAGATGCCACTGAAACCTACGATGGGTGGACGTGCATTCTCTAAGTGGGGAATAGACTTTGTAGGTCCTATTAATCCCCCAGCCAAGGGTTCACATGCTGAATACATCATCGTTGCCACAGACTATCTAACAAAGTGGGTTGAGGTAAAAGCTACGACAAAGAACGATGCTCAGACAACTGCTAAGTTCCTATTTGAGAATGTGTTCACAAGATACGGGCTACCTATAGAGCTGGTAAGCAATAGAGGCACCCACTTCTTGAATGAAGTGATTGAAAATCTGCTCCAAGAGTTCTTGGTAGTACATAAGAATTCTTCCCCCTATGACCCACAAGCTAATGCCTAGGCCGAAAGCACAAACAAGATTCTATGCAATGTGCTTACCAAATTGGTGAATAATAAACGCTCTGATTGGGACAAATAGCTACATCATGCTGTTTGGGCATACCGAGTGGCCTATAAAACGGTACTCCAAGCCACACCCTTTCTGATGGTATTTGGCCAAAATGTTGTGCTACCTCTGGCCTTCTTGATTCCCACATTGAGAGTAGCACAGGAGCATGAGTGGACGGGTCATGAACTCTCTTCGAGAATTTTTTATCTTGAACGATTAGGTGAAACCATACTAAGAGCTATAGCAGGAATATATGCAGCTAAAAAACGACAGAAGGCGTACTTTGATGCCCATGTTAAGGATAAAGGATTAAAGGCTGGAGACTTAGTGTTGGTATATACTCTGAAACAACATGCGAGAAAGCTAGAAAAACGTGGTTACGGACCTATGATCATAAACAGGATTTCGACTAGTGGAGCAGTATAACTAGCCACTTTAGAAGGCGATATCCTCCCTAGCTACATCAGCGGGTGCAGAGTCAAGCTGTATCAGGAACTGCTCACAGAAGAAATGCTCAGTCGACTCAACACCGCTAAGAAACGCAAAGAAGAAGAAAAACGAGTTCGAGAAGAAGCTCAAGCAGAAGCTTTAGAATGCATCCCGGAGAATGAAGTTGAGGAGACAAGGTAGAGAGCAACATAGGGCAGATGCATATGCAGATCAAGAATATCATGTGGCTATGTGTGAAGTTTTAGGTATCAGCTCTCATAGGATAATTGATCGACGTCCTTTTATAACCTTAGAGAAAGGACAAGGAAAGAGTGCAAGGACTGTAAGAGCCTTGATTGACTCAGGTGCAGCCACTAGTGCGGTGAGGCTTTCTTACTGTCGAGAATTGAAACTACAAGTCAATCCTATAGAAGCATATCTCATAGGATTGGGAGGTGTGGAAACCCCTTGCATGGGCGAGGTGGAACTTCCCCTCTCCATTCAGGATGTTCGAATGACAGTTAAGGTACTAGTCTGTCAAGATGAGGATCTCACTGAGCCTCTGGTCTTGGGTCAAGACTGGATCTATGACCATGCAGTCAACTTCAACCTAAGAAGTGGAGTTCTTCAGGTATGGGTGAATCAGAGTCGAATTACAGTGGAGTTAGATAATGGAGCACTCAAGGAACTAGAAAAGGCACAGACTCTTGGTCCTTCCAGGGATACACATGAAGTTGACCATGCTCTTCTTGTCCAAAGCTATGTGATGCAGAGGAATGGAGATCTCAATAAAGAAGTCAAGGCCTCGACGGAACTCCCTTATTTTCCAAAGGCCAAAGGGAGGCAGCAACCAAAGGCAGATCAATTACTGAAGACTACCTATGCGGGAGGCCAAAAGAACGTGCAAAACAGAAGGACTCAGCCATTGAAACAATTGTGGGTGCGAAAAGGCGATCTACCTACTACAGTCAAGTCAGGACAACTGTCTCAACTTCCTATTAGTAATCAACGACATGACACTAATAAGAGGACTTCCAAAACTTCTTTTGAGAAAGTGAAATCTATCTGGGTGCCCAAGAAGTCGATGAAGGCTGGCCCACAATCAAGATAAATTTGGGTGCCTAAGGCTTGCTTGCGGGCTCAACTAGTCACGCACGAATCACATCATACACGATAGGGTTCACTCACTCAAGGATCCGTTATCCACTCTTGTTTAATACGCACAAACACACAATCGCCCAGAAGCACGCACAGACTCACTTGTAAATGGGTCCCAAAAACGCATCATCCCCAAGCAGAACTACTCATAAAACCCTCCAGAGTCTCCACAAAACCAAAACCGAAAGCCATCCATTGTGTTTGCCAACCTAAGACTTGTAATAAACCCCCCGACCCCCATTTGTAAACTCATCTCCACTTGCTAACTACATCACTCATACACTGCATCTTTCCATGTAGCTCCTAGGACTATCCATTCATTAACTACACACACAGTCATCGAGCACTCACTGACCCACTAACCCATTACTTACCCCATGATAATGTTGTAACGGGGACAAAAAGTGTTCTATCTTGTCCATTACAATATTAACGCATGACTCTATATTCTCACAGAATCAGCAAGAAAGCAATAACAATGGCAGAAGCAGGAGCCACCAGTTCCCAGGCAGGGTCTAGCGCACAGATTGTGGACATTGAAACCCTCCTCCTGGAACCACCTCTCACCGAAAGGCCTCAAGAACTTCAGACGGTGCATGTTCTCTCGATTCAGGACCCTCCTTAGGGACACACTTCTCAAGTGGGGAAACATGCTCAATGGTTTAGTGATGTCGTAGGGCCATTGGGCGATGTCACCTACTTCTGGGAAGCAGAAATTGAGTTCAATGGCAAATGGAGACGTTATCATTTTTTCACTCGCGAATTTGAAAACTATCAGAATGCAGAAGTAATGAGATCGGTTTGGACCAAAGCGGGATTGGATAGCTACTTCAGAGCACATTTGCCTAAGCCAGATTTCCTTCGTTGCTCCTACTTTATCAGTACCATCACTCCTAGCAGGGCCAAGGGAGGCGATAGTACTTTTGTGCTACCCTCACTATTGCCAGGCCACGAACTCAAGAGATTCAAACTGACCCTCAATTTGGTACGAGGAGCATTGAACATGCAAGGAATGCATATTCCAACTGAGAAAGAACTAATGGTTCCCGGTAGGATGAAGCATAAGGATCTCAACAAATTGAAGGACATGGTCGCAATGACACCTACCATTGCTGTACACCTACGAACAATCATGCAACATTTTGCTTTTCCTGCCCAAGAACGGTTCACTATGCCACCAAAAAAGATATGGTTCAGCTTGTACTTGGCGGAGACAGAGAACCTCACTATCAACATACCGCACTGGATCATCGATCAAATACACCTAGCCCATCAACGGTGGAATAAGAAATAGAAAAATGTACTTCATGGATGTTGTGCTCTCACAAGAATAATTTACGGGTGCTTAGCGTATGACGTGCCCATTCAAAGAGCACTCGTATGGTCCAGGGCCCAAGAGTTCCAAAGACGACTATCAACGGTGGGCCCTCCATCGAAGAAGATGAGAGGGGGAGTTCAATTACCATGCGCTCAACCAATGGGAGCCACTACCACACCCGAGGTGACTCCTCCACAAACGAGGCGTGTCCGACCATTCACCATTCGCCTACCCAGACCAAGTGCAGAAGCACCCAACCTGGTGTTCCCTCCTATTCCTTCAGACTTGGAGTTCCCTCAAGGCTACACCCTTGCTGATCTAACAGATGAAGAAATCGCCCGATTGATCAATGAATCTAACCTGGAGACAGAAGCGGAGCAGACCCAAGAACAACAACCCACGACTACAACTTCATCCCCGACCCAACCGGGAGTAGTAGAAGTAGAAGACGATGAAGAAGAGACAGAAGAACAAGAGGCACACGAAGAGTATATAATATGATTAAGATTATGAAGAACTTTCAGAACTAGCAAGTGCTCCGTCATACTTAGCCCAAATAAAAAGATTATACGAAACGATGAAGCGGATCCAAGAGCAACACAAACTGTCGCTCGAAACAGGAAAGATGATCATGAGTCAAATGTTAGCTGAGGAAGGTGTGGATGACATGTTCATCGAATCAATGAACTTGCATGCTGATGCAGTGGGCTTAGATGAGGCTGTTCATGCAGCCCTAACTTATATTCATCGATTTGAGAAGAGGGTGCCTACCCGTCCCATGTGATTTGGCAAACAAATACACATCAATGTATCAGAACCAGGAGGCAACACACAAAAAGAAGAACATCAGGAGGAACCACTCTCACCACCCACCTCACCTCTCAATACACATGTCACCTCACCACCTCACACTACCACACCTATTTCTGCCATTACCACAGTCGTCATGCGAATTCCTCTCTCTCCTAGAATCCAAGTTAGAGGAGTTAGCATGCCCACCTACACAACACTTTTCACAAATATCACATCCACCCCACCCACTGTTCCCATCTTTAAAGTCACACACACATTCGACACAATGGAGACATCACCAGCCACAGCACCACTCCCACCCCCCACACAATCTCAATCTCCCATACCCTCTCCACCTACCTCACCACTTGACTCCACAGCATTCACAACTCCCTTCCCCTTCCCCATCCCCCCTGCATCTTCATCTTTCCATGCATCGTTTAATGTAAATAGTATATTCATAGCATTGCATCAATGTGTGTATCAACTTCAGAGTGAGTAACAGTCTCTCGAGATTGACAGATGCTTGATCTACCAAAGGAGACTGATGATTTACTAGCATTTGTGAGAATCTTCTGATTCTCTGCCATAAATGATTTGTAAGGATGGTGTTTATCATTGTATCTCCATTATTTTATTGCGCATCGCTTTTCTGTTTTATATTTTTTACTACGCACTTTTAGAGAGCATCAAGTACAACAGCAATCATAGACGAAGATAATTGATAGTGTTAAAGAGAATTCTTTGTGCACTAGAGGAAGAGCATTGATCTCTTAGCATTTCTCTTCCGGCTTTCTATTAAAGAGCAGAGAGCGAAACGATCGAAGGAAGTGCAGGACTTATCAAATACAACTTAATCTTTCTGTTGAGGAATATTCTGATGGCGCTGATACTTTATTTCAACAGTTTGAAGCCGATTTTAATGGAATAGAAGAATGATTACTACGCAGGTTAGTTTTACTCTTTGTTAACCATTGATCTTCGGATTATCTTGTCTGAATAACTCTAGTTTTACCTCTCCTTATTGTTTAAATCATGTTCCAGTTTTCATTCTTCCTTCCTCGTGTCTTCAAACATTTTCCATATACATTCATATAACTACTCAATTGACATATTGGTTCCTTGCGCTAATCGACATGTTCTCTACTCACTGGTTCTGTGTTTAATATTAAAACAAGTGATATGTGAATTCTGCATTTATTGGTATTTCTGCTATAAACGAATGAAGTACAACAGTACCTGACACTGGAACAGCAATCATAGACAAAGATAATTGATAGCTTTAAAGAGAACCCTTCTGAAACTTAGCATTTGTCTTTTGAAACTTAGCGCAGCTTGATCCATCATTTCTGCTTAACTAATTAAAGAGCAGAGAGCCGAACGATCGAAGGAAGTGCAAGACTTATCAAATACAATGTAATCCTTCTATTGAGAAATATGCTAATGGTGCTGATACTTTATTTCAACCATCAGCATATTTCTCAATAGAATGATTACTGTGCAGGTTAGTTTTACTCTTTGTTAACCATTGATCTTCTTATTATCTTGTCTTAATCATGTTTAAATCATGTTTCAGCTTTCATTCTTCCTTCGTCGCATTGTTCTTGCTGTTCGTGTCTTCAGACATTTTCCATATACATTCATATAACTATTCAATTGACATATTGGTTCCTTGCGCTAATTGACTTGTTCTGTGTTTAATATTAAAACAAGTGATATGTGAATTCTGCATTTATTGGTGTTTCTGTTCTAAACGAATGAATTTTCACAAGTCCATACCCTGTTAAAGGAAGTTGAATAATTAGAAGCCAACGATCTAGAAGATTTCATTTAGGTGTACTTTCTAGATTTCTCAAAACAAACCAAACCGTAGGATCTGCGCTCAAATATTGAAGATTCTGATTATATTGTGAGCATTACTCTTTATATGTGTACAAAGGTTGCATGTCACTTGAGGAAACAAAAAGTGATTTTGATCGATTCTTAACATTCAAATCGTCATAAAGATTATGATCAGTTCGTTTGAAATCAACAAAAAAATCTCTGAAAGGTAAAACTCAGCATAGTTTTAAGCAAAACCCTTATCCTATCATCAAGAACTTTAGGAAATAAATTTCCCTATAATCAACATTCTTGTTTCTTTAGTCAAATTCTCTCTGAGATCTCATTTAATCACTTTATCTCTATATGCTTTTTTTGTTTTTATATGACCATCGAGTTTGAATGTATTCCATTAACTTAGCTAATGCCTTGAGCTTATGATATGTCTTGAAATAAATTGTTTGCAATTGATTTACTTTTCGATCATCGTGTAAAGAAAAGGAGACTATGAATTGCCTAAAACATACTCATGGTACTTAATGTGGATAGAGTTTTGATTTAAATATTATATCATTCTTTAGTGCCAAAGTTTAAAACCATATCATAAATTCAGCTTGAACGTAATTTATCTATTGTGGTTGATTTGAGATGTTGTTCTAAATTGTGAAAGATCGCTAACGACATGTGTATTGTGGGTTTTCCTTGACCACCAAATTGTAAAGATTAAAAGATGTTTTTGGCTTACTTAAAAGAAACAAATATTCGGGAAAACACTTTAATATCTATGCAAAAGCTCACATAAGACTATGTGAGAATTAGATCTAAGATGATTGCACATATTGAACTCTTGAAGATTCATCAATTTTCTTGAATCACTCTAAAAGAACGAGTGCAACTTCATGAGCAATTAATCAAAAGATGTATTTTACATAATCTTGCTTGAAATGATTGTTGTGATATAACAAGTTTCATAGAGATGACTTGCCTATGTATGAATTAGATAATGAATGATGATATTCTTTTGAATGATGAATCATTTGGTTTCAAAGCTCTTAGAGATACAATTGAAGTACTCATAATCTTTTGAGTCTCCTATACACTTGAGCTTGCTCCAAGCACCAAGCGTGCACCGTAATTCCAGCGGTTGGCTTAATCCACCAACCGTCGCTTTTGCACTTATAGCAGAACACCACACATCTTGTTAGCTTTTGCATTGGTCCATATTCCACAGTGTACAATTTGCCATAGGAGAACCAACTTTTTGTTTTCAATGAGAGAGTGATAGACATAAATTTTATATCCCAATGAAGTCGCATCCAGTTGAGACACCATTTCTTATTGAGACTGATGTGAATGTCATTGTGAGCTTCGACATATGGAAGCTTGGAGAGGCGATTACCATTATACTATTTAAAGCCCATTACATCCAGAGTGTCCTGTCCCATAATTAGTCGGATCTTAGAGCGGTCCCAAGCATGGCATCTACTCAATAAAACATTCCAGGTCCTCAAAGTCCACCCATCTGTTCGTGTCTTTTTTCTTGAGGTGCTTCCATTGCTTGAATCCATTATTCTAGAGTCTCTTGGCACTTAAGACATTCCAAGGCTCCACATTTCTAATGCCTTGGATCGGGAACCAAATAGAGTCATTTTGTCTTATACATGTTTCCCACTTCCAATCATCACTGAATCTGATGTGAGGTTTGAATCTGTTCCAACTCAAACACAAGGATCTTACCAAGATCCATCCTTTGGGTGAGACCGGAATCAGAGAGAATAATAGGGTGAGAATGTAGTTATTGTGGATGGTGGATATGGCATTAACTTGATGCCTAAACATAATGATTAGTTTGTTACTAATTAGCTATTACTGATTAGCTATTATTGATTAGCTATTACGAATTAACTATTACAAATTAGCTATTACGAATTAGCTATTATGAATTAGCTATTACTAATTAGCTATTACTAACTATCTATTACTAATTAGCTATTACTAATTACATATTATTAATTCGCTGCTAGAAATCAGCCATTACTAATTAGCTTGTTACTAAGTAGCTATTACAAAGTAAATAGTTCTTAGTTAGTTGTTCGTAATTAGCTATTACTAAATAGCTTGTTACTAATTAGCTATTACTAAGTTGTTGATTGTTCGATAGTTGTTAGTAGTTAGCTATTACTAATTAGCTTGCTACTAATTCATAATTATTTATTAGCTATTATTGATTAGCTGTTATTGATTAGCTATTACTAATTAGCTATTATTGATTAACTATTATTGATTAGCTATTACAAATTAGCTATTACGAATTAGCTATTACTAATTAGCTATTACTGATCAACTATTACAAGTTAGCTATTATGAATTATTTATTATGAATTAGCTATTACGAATTAGCTATTATGAAGTAGCTATTAAGATTAGCTATTACTAATTAGCTATTATTGATTAGCTATTATTGATCACCTATTAATAAATAGCTATTACTGTTTAGCTATTAATTATTTGCTATTACGAATTTGCTATTACGAATTAGATATTACTAATTAGCTATGACAAATTAGCTATTACGAATTAGCTATTACTAATTAGTTGTTACTAATTAAATATTAATAATTAGCTATTTCTAATTAGCTAGTACTAAATAGCTATTACTAATTAGCTATTACTAATTAGCTATTATTAATTAACTATTACTAATTAGCTATTACTAATCAGCTATTATTAATTTTCTATTATGATTTAGCCATTACTAATTAGCTTGTTACTAAATAGCTATTACAAAGTAACTAGTTCTTGGTTAGTTGTTCATAATTAGCTATTACTAATTAGCTTGGTACTAATTAGCTATTACTAAGTAGTTGATTGTTTGATAGTTGTTAGTAGTTAGCTATTACTAATTAGCTTGTTACTAATTCACGATTACTAAGGATCTAGTTTTTCATTAGTTGTTTGCAATAAGTCATCCATCACCTATCTCTTTCTTACTCTTTAACCCTCTAGTGGAACACTAATCTAGCTAGTTTCATTGTGCTAAGTAGTTGCTCGTACATCAATAGGAACAATTACCAACAATGCTGATGCTGCATATGATAGGGAGCTTGGGACAAGTGAGAATGTTGGACGTACACCATTTGTTGAAAGTAAGATGTATGCCCAATCTTCATCATCAAAAGAGAAAGAAATCATTCCGTCCTTCCTTGATCCTTGTCCAATTGACAACATGCATGATGCAGATTCCATAGGCATTGACTTTCATAGTGGTGTAGACTGAACGATTGAGAATGTTCTTGATCCCATTAGCAAATCAGATATTCATCTAGCTAGTCACAACTTTGTAGTTGATATTGATCCCGTTGTTTGTTCAAACAAAGCTCATCTGCAAAATAGAACTTTTGATCTTAATCAAAGTCCCAATAGAGATGTTCTTCCAACAAATGCTACAACTGAAACCTCCTCGAAGCAAAACTATTGTAACCCAGCCTCAGATTCTGACATGTGTGGATCCCCAACAAAGGCTGTAGGTGTTCATGTACAAGAGGATGCTACTCTAGCATAGTTTATGGCAAATGCAAAAAGAAATTTGCAAGTACCTGTGAAACAACAGAAGAAGCCAAGTCATTCACACCCAATTACAAGGTAGCATACTACTCCATTGCACTTGAATGGAGGCATTGTACCTTATATAGAGGATCTTTTGAAAGAATAGTACCAGTGTTCACCCTCTTACAGCATTGTCCTTTGTAATGGTTACTATCCGCACATGTGGCATCATCCAAATCTATTAGCTATCATCATAGTTTGTGATCAGCCTATTTTGTAGCGATGTTATTAAAATATTTTGTTGTCTTTGCCTCGTATTATATACCATGTACATATTTGATAGCTCAATTGTATCATTGATTGTAATGATGTAAACAATTCTTCTTTTGGTATTCTATGGGCAAAATGGCATTTCTCCATAACTTAAGCACCAGTTTGGAAATAATTTGAAGTCTTAATGCCATCATAAACATTAGGAATGCATTTGTATGAATTTTACAATCGGTCCTCTCATGATGCATTTTTACAATGATATGATTTGGATAGTAGTAAATAGTTTTAGAGTGAGGGTTCACCTTCTTACAACACCTCTTTCTAATGGTTACTATCCACGCACGACATTCTCCAAATTGATTAGCTCTCATAGGATTTTGTGTTTAGCCTATTTTGTAACGATGTTATTGATTGTATTTATCCTATTATGTACAACTTTCAATAGACTAACAGTGTCATTGATTGTAAGTTGTAATGATGTTTGGCTTATAGGTCAAAAAGAAAAAAAAAACTAAATAAAGTATCAGTTTCAACTCAAACTGATCCTATTTCAACTCAAACTGATCTTATCGCAACATCAGTTGAGCAAAAAGTATAAGTTTCAACTCAAACTAATCCTATAGTAGTGTTTACACAAAAAGGCAATCAAGAGCATAAACAAATACTAGGCAAGTCAAAAAAACGAAAGAGGTTGGATCACGTGATAATAGAACTCAAATTTATTGAGATAGGAAGGGACCCTCCAAAGATTCAACATGGCCTGTCATAGGAGGAGATACACGAATTGAAACCTGTTCACAAGGATTTACAACCTAGGGCTCTGATTTTGGAAGTTGAAGTATTTATGAATATCCAAAGTAAGCAGGCCTTTGTATAATTAAATTTCATATAATTATTTTACTTTTATGGATGCTTTGTATATTTTACTTATTTATGTTTGTTAAATGTAATAAAAGAGTATTATGGAGAGGTAGACATGGATGAGGTGGAGAGATAGTCACATGAGGTACAATCTTGATCATTCGAGAGTGCTCACACCGCTACCCATGATGCCACTACAGATACATCAGATCATGCGGACGATCGTGATGATGAGGATGAGGATGATTATGATGATGATGATGATTAGGATTCTTGATTATGACATTATATATATATATATATATATATATATATATATATATATATATATATATATATATATATATATATATATATATATATATATATATATATATATATATATATATATATATATATATATATATATCATTCATATTTATGTGTGCTTCAGTGTGTATAAAATGTATATGTGCACATGTATGTATATATCTATATTTGTGTAAGTGTTTCTATATGCATGTATATGTATGTATCTATGTATATATATGTGCATGTATGTATGTGCATATGTATGTGTGTAGATGCATGTATCTGCATGTGCATGTGTAAGTGTATGTGCATATGTATGTGTATGTGCATGTGCATGTGTATGTGTGTATATATATGTGTGTGCATGTATATATGTAACTGTATGTGTATATGTGTGTATGTGCATGTATTTGTGTGTATATGCATGTATGTGCATGTGTATATGTATGTACGTGCATGTGTATGCATGTGTATGTGCATATGTGTGTGCACGTATGTGCATGTATATATGTGTATGTGTGTGTATATGTATGTATGTACATATGTTTATGTGTATATGCATGTATGTGCATGTGTAAGTGTATATGCGTATGTATGTTTATGTGCATGTGCATGTGCCTGGGCATGTGGTTTATATGCGCGTATGTGCATGTGCATGTGTAAGTGTATATGTGTATGTGCATGTGCATGTGTATGTATATGTATGTATGTGCATGTATATATGTAAATGTATATGTATATGTGTGGATGTGCATGTATATGTGTACATGTATGTATGTGGATGTGTATGTGTGTGTATGTATGTGCATATATATATATATATATATATATATATATATATGTGTGTGTGTGTGTGTGTGTGTGTGTATATGTGTGTATATGTACATGTGTGCCTCTGTGTGTGTATGTGTATAAACATATACAAGTGTATGTATATGCATGCGTATATGTATGAAACATGCATGTGCATGTGGATGCATTTCCATTTGCATCCATGTGTATATGCATGCATGTGAATGTTCATGCATGTGGATGTGCATATACATGTATTTAAGTATGTGTTGATGTGTTTACGTGTATGTATGTATGCCATTATGCAAGCATGCAATGCATTTCTATGTGTGTGTATGTGTGTGTATGTGTAAGTTGATGTGCACATGTATGTGTGTGTATGTGCATGTGTATATGTGTATATGTGTGAGAATGCATCTTCGTGTATAAGTGTATATGTTCATATCAATAAGTGTGAGTATGCTAGTTAATGAAAATAACACAATTCAAATGATATACAAAGAATGGGAATTGTATTTTCAATAGTTAGCCATATTTTTTGCTTGGTTAACTTCTTGAATAGCTTGTAATAAAGAGAGAGAGAGACTGAGTGAGAGAGAGAGAGAATGAGATAATTCAAAGAGAGAAAAAGGTAGAAAGGAGAGAAACAAAGAGAGAGATACAATAAGATAGAGATTAGACAAAACAACAATTCAGCAAGCGATTGTTTCAGCTCGTAAGCACAACGCAATTGTGAATGTTGGAGAGCTCTTTGATGAGATGCATGTAGATGAAGATCAAAGAGCCTCCAATGTTTTTATTTTTTTCTTCAAAAAACCATCATGCAACCAATGATAAACCATCGTTCATCCATTGCGAGATAGAGTCGCATAAGCGACACTAATAATCATGGTTTATGTGATGCAATTTATCATCACTTATGTGACACTTTTTTCTATCATAGCTTCAGCCATGTTTAGTGTAACCATTGCAATGAACATCGCTCCACACATTGATAAGAACGTCAAAGCTTTCGTCATTTAACCAACCTTGTGTGCTCGATGCTTGTTGTGATACTTTATGCAATTATATAGCGATGAAATTGTGTCACGTTAACCGCAACTATGCGCTTGTATTCCTTGTAGTAGTTCCAATTTGTAAGTGACTACATTGTATTCATTGAGAATCTTGTACGGGCCATACCAATGATGAGAGAACTTTGGTGTAAGGTTGGCAGGCAAGGTGATTTTCTAGGCACTCAGAAGCACCAATTCTCCTTTCATGTAAGATTATGGTTAGCCTTTTGCAATAGCACATTGTGTGTAAGAATCTTTATATTGTTGTAGGCTCCTTCTGGCTTCTTGAAGATGAAGGTGCCACTGTTCTAAGAACATATTAGTGTCTACATCTTCAACCTTAGGTTTTCCACTTTCCAAAACTAGGGGATTCGTAACTTCTTTACCTGTAGCTAGCTCAAATCGAGTGAAGCTTGTGGTCGAATGGACTGAGCTATTATACTAAAATTCTAGGACCTTCAAGTTTTCTACCTAGTCATGTTGATCTGCATGTACATATGCATGAATATAAGCCTTGATACTGCAGTTCAGTCTCTCTATCCTCCCATCTCTCTATGGGTGGCATGCAGACGAGAAATGGAGTTGTGTACCTAATAATTTCAACATCTCTCGCCACATTCTAGTCATGAAATGGCCCTCTTTGTCTGATAAAGTTTCCAGTGGTAGCCCATAGTATTTTAAAATGTGTTTGAATAACAATCCGGCTACTTGTAGAGCTGTCAATGGTGGCTTGGAAGAATTAAAATGAGCTTGTTTTGAAAAGAATCAACCACCACAAAAATAATAGTGATTCCATGTGAGTCTGGAAGATCCTCTATGAAATCCATGTTGATCACATCCCATGGGTGAGCTCAAAGATGCATATTTACTAAGAAATTTGCAGGGTTAATGCATCGAGCTCTTATGAGTTGGCAGGTCGGGCATGTCTTTACATGCTCCTGAACATCCTCTTGCATCCTAGGCCACACATAGCGTAATGCCAATTGATCATAATACTTATTTTGCTCCCCATGCCCTGCTAATTTACAGTCCTAAACGTTGTAAAGGATCTTTCATTTGATGTCTTCGTTTTTGGGAATAAAAGTGTAGCCGCCATAGTGCCAGAATCCATCTTTACATTTGAAAAGCTTGTAAGTAGTCTTACCCTTGTGCCAAGCCATTACCATTTGAGCGATTCTTGGGTTATTCTTGGTAGCTTCCCATACTTCATCCGCAAATTCGGAATCCACCACACTTGTCGCTAATAGTTATAGAATCTGGCTCAAGGCATTTAGCATCACATTGTGTTTTCCAAGCTTGTGAATAATTTCGATGTCATACTCTGAAAGGGAATCATGCCACCAAGCTTGTTTAGGTGGTAAATACGGTTGTGTCTAAAAGTACCTTAGTGTCACATTGTTCATATACATCTTGGTGTGCTTGTTGAGCACCTAATGTCTCCACTCAGTGAGGCAAAGAACCACAAAAACATCTCTTGTTCATGTGTCAATCACTTGCATTGTTGTTCTGTGAAAGTATTTGAGAGATAGGCCACAGATCTCTTGTCTTGCATAAGTACAACCCCAACTGCTAAGCAAGATGCATCAGTGTGTACTTCGAAGGGTTGAATGATATCAGGTAGCTTCAACACCAGATTCTTTGTCATCACCATGAATAGCCTTTTCGCAATATTGACAAAAGCCCACAAACTCCCGCACTTTGGTAGTTGTACATAGAGTAGGCCAATCTTGTGCTTCTTGAACTTTCATAGGATCGATTTTGAGTCGTTCATGGAAGACCATGAATCCCAAAAACTCGATTTCTTGCACTACAAACACATATTTCTTAGGCCTTGCATACGATTGTTGTTCGTGTAATCGTTGTAAGACGTGACAAACGTGATCCTTATGTTCCTCTAGTGAATGGCTGAAAAACACAAGGTCATCTAGGTAGTTGATAAGCAATTCATCCATCATATCTCAAAAATTGGCACCCATTGCCATGGAGAAAGTAGCCACTCCATTGGTGAGACCAAATGGTAATACTCTCCATTCATAAGAGCCATAGATTAGGAAAGCACATACACATTATAGTTTCAAAACCACACGACATTACTTCCACGACCACCACCACTACACACTCCACTCAACATAATGACAAACCTCACACGTCAAGTACACCCCCATCCCCACCCTTACCACCCTCCCCTCAAACTCCACCCCCCTCACCTCATACCACAACCACCATGGTCTCTACTGTCGTGACCACTGTCTCAATCGCTCTTAGTGAATCATACGATATAGGTCAATCCTCAAAACTATCAGGATCCGAAACCACCAACTTTGTAAATATCACCATGGGATATAGGGCACATTTCCCCTGTCATGTATCTAGGCAGCCCACATGAACAATTAGGCACACCATTGTACACTTTTACGACAGTCACCACACCTACCATCCCCATGTATATGGTAGCCCCCACGACTGCATCCACTCAGGACCAAATGGACATATCACCCCCAAGTACATCCATCCCTCCCCTCATATTTCCACAATCTCGCATTCCCCCACCACCAACATCACCATTTCCCACCATGACATTCACGAACCCTTTCCCCCTTCTCTATCCCCTTGCATTCCAAACCTTTCTGGCTCCCACCCCTCTAAATAACATGTTAAACACTTTATATCAATGTGTTTCTTAGCTACAACAAGATTATCACCATTTAGATGCACAACATACAAACCTATTCAAAGATCACGAGACACTACAAGAATGAATCATGGCCATAGAGAAGGAAAAGGTTGAACTGCAATGCAGCTATGATACCTTACAAAAAATGTATGAGGAGTTACTAGTCAACTCCCCTGAATGAGATAAACAGGCGCAACAACATCTTGAGGAAATGCTGTTGGTGTGTGAAACACCACAAGAACCAAACTAATGTGGTATTAGAAGACCTCTATAACCATCATTAGCTTAGCAAACCTCAAAATGTAAATCTTCAACTCTGAACTTAGTGAAAATCAAAATTTCACTTCACAGAAATCTGCACCTTTTCTTCAATCCTTCAATCTGACCTGTATTAGCTTGATCTTTGCAAATTCTTCTGATCATTTACTAAGAAAGGTTCTTACTAATGTTCAGTAACACATAACAAGCAAAACTTTCAAGTAATAACTTCAAAATCTTCTGATTTTGTACCAAACTTTTCACTATGTCTGAAAACTGGAAATTGACTTCATCGATTTGACATACCTTCACTGTTAAGCTGATTTCTCTGAGTATGTGTCCCGTTTATTAAAGATCTTTTGAACAAATGTAGTTGAGGTGAGTAGCTTTAAAATGAGCTATCACTTACAAAAAACTTTACAGTATACTTCGAGATCTGACCTTCAGAAGTTCAGACAAATGTGCGCCAGAAAAGTCGTAACTGTCAACTACCTTACATAGTCATATGAAATGACTTAGAACTCAATGTACAAGAGGAATTAGACTCAATCCTTCTACACAAACATATGTTATATATCAGAGAAGATGTATACAAAATGGCTTGGCCCAATTTTGTTCATAGCCATGGAAAACTCTCTCAGACTCAGAAGTTTTTCCTCAACATCTCTCTCAGAAAAGACACGACTTTTCTCTACTCACTCAGATTACAAAATTGAGTTCTCTCATACATATTTTTGTCTCAAATTAACTTATATACCTATGGTTTACATTCTCCTAAACTTGAACTCGTAAGTTCTGAAGATCAAAGTAATAACTAGACTCTAATTTTGCACTAATTTACAATAGTGAAATTGTCCCTTCACTTAGGCTTGATTTTCTGTATGCTTCTTCTGTTCTTCTTCATATGTCTTCATATGTCTATGCCTAATTAGTGAGTGAAGCCCCAACAGCTCCCCCTCAATCACTAATTAGCATACTTTGACTTCTTCACATAATCTTCTTCTCTTTTATTCCTGCCATCTCTTTGAACTTACTTGTCTTCACTCCATCCAAGCTCTTTGTCATAATATCTGCAATTTGATCTTTTGTAGAAGTGTACACCACTTCAATCTCCTTCTCCATTACCTTTTCTCTAAGAAAATGATACTGTATTTCTATGTGCTTTGTCCTTGCATGAAATACAGGATTTGCTGCAAGATATAATGAGCTCATATTATCTCCATGAATGATAGGTATACCTTGATCAATTCCCAAGCTTTTGAATAATGTCTGCATCCATATGACTTCCTTTGCTGCTTCCACAAGTCCTTTGTATTCAGCTTCTGTTGATGATAAAGCCACTGTGCGTTGTTTCTTTGAACACCAACTCACAAGTTTATCACCAATGTATATCATGTAGCCATGAGTAGACCTTCTATCATCCTGACTTCCTGCCCAATCTGAATCACTATAGGCTCTCAATCTTATATTTGATGTAAAAGGATAATACAATCCTTCTTTCAAAGTCCCTTTGATATATCTAAGGACTCTTTGACCTGCAATCCAATGTGGATCCTTTGGACAATGCATGAATTGAGAAAGAACACCAACTGCATAACTAAGATCAGGCCTTGTTAGAGTTGCATAAATTAAACTTCCCACTAAAGATTGATACTTCCTCATATCTTTGAATTCTGCACCATCATATCTACTGAGTTTATGATTGACCTCTAGTGGTGTTGATGCCTCTCTGCAATTCTCCATGTTAAACTTCTTTAGAAGATTCAAGAGATACCTTTCTTGTGAAACATATATACCATGTTCTGCATAAGTGATTTCCATTCCAAGAAAATATGACAATTTTCCTAGATCACTTATCTTGAATTCTTTCTCAAGTAGCTTCTTCACCTCCTTGATTCCTTCATTTGAGGTACCTGTGATTATAATGTCATCTACATAAATACAAATGTAGATCATACCTTCATCTGTTCTTTTGATAAGTAAACTTGCATCTGCCTTTGAACTTTGATATCCAAGATCATTAAGATACTTTACAAGTCTATAATTCCAAGCTCTTGGAGCTTGCTTCAAACCATAAAGTGCTCTTCTCAACCTGCAAACATAATTTGGAAACTTATGATCTGCAAACCCTTGAGGTTGCTCCATGTAAACCTCATCTGATATATATCCATTCAAAAATGCATTCTTAATGTCCAATTGACTCAATGTCCATCCTTTTGATGCTACAATAGCAATGATTGTTCTTATAGTTGACATCTTTTCCACAGGACTGAATGTCTCATCATAATCTATGCCAAAAGTTTGAGCATACCCTTTAACCACCAATCTGGCTTTATATCTGGCTATAGTTCCATCGCTTCTTAATTTTGTAAACCCATTTATTTCCAATCACTTTCTTACCATTTGGCTTTGGAACAAGTTCCCAAGTTTTGTTTTCTTCAAGTGCATCAAACTCTTCCTTCATTGCTACTTCCCATTGTCTCTTACCCTTTGCTTCATCATAGCTTTGAGGTTCTTCATCTTCCTTAACCATGTAAGCATAATTTTTCTGAGTCAAGTAAGAATTATCATATGAATACCTTGTAGGTTGCTTCCTCATTCTAGTTGACCTTCTTGGTTCACACTCTTCATGTATATCTGGATGTACTTCTTCATTAAATATTGGTCCATCTTCATTCCTTCTATATGATCCAACTCTTGATGTGCTTGCTTGCATATGTTCTTCATCTCCATCTATCTGCATATGTGACTTACCTTTTGCACTCCTTCTTACCTCTTCTTCAAATGTTTCAAGATCACAATCTTTATCTGCATACCAACTCTTCTGTTCATCAAAGGTTACATCTCTGGAAACAATAAAATGTTTAGTTAAAGGACTCCATAGCCTATAACCCATTTGCTTTTCATCATACCCAATAAACACATATTTTTCTGCCTTTGGTTCAAGCTTATGTCTGAGTTGTGATGGCACATAAGCATAGGCAATTGACCCAAACACTTTACAATGGTCAAGTGTTGGTTTCTTACCCCACCAAGCTTCATAAGGGGTCATACCATTCAAGGCTCCACAAGGTAGCCTATTAACAAGGTATGTAGCTGTATTTACAGCCTCAGCCCAAAGATAATTAGGGCAATTCTTTTCCTTTAACATTGCTCTTGCAAATTCAACCAATGTTCTATTTCTCCTTTCTGCCACCCCATTATGTTGAGGTGTATACCTGCAAGTTATCTCTCTCTTGATACCTGCATTCCAAAGATAGTCATTAAACTCTTGAGAGAAGTATTCTCCCCCTCCATCAGACCTTAACCTCTTGAGTTTTTGACCTGTAACTCTTTCTGCATAAGCATGAAAATGTTTGAAGGCTCCAAAAACTTCTGATCTTTCTTTTAGAACATAAAGTGTTATCCACCTTGTAGCATCATCAATAAACAAAACATAATACCTAGATCCATTTATTGATCCTTCTTTTGTTGGTCCCCATACATCTGTATGTATGAGTTCAAGCAAACCATCATGCTTGAAACCTTTCTTCTGAAATGGTAGTCTATGAGCTTTTCCCATCTGAAAAGCTTCACACTTGTATATCATATGTTGATTCTTCACATTTGGTAGCCCCATTACAGATTGGTTCTCCACCATAGTTTTGATTCCTCTTTCATTGAAGTGTCCCAACCTCTTATGCCAAAGATCTAACTCTGTAATTACTTCATCACCATGTGTGATTAGGGCTTGACCAACATTTCCTTGTACTTTGAGAGTAAAAAGTCTACCTTCCTTCTTACCACAAACAATGGGTTTGTATGCATCCTCTGGATCTTCAACAAATACCCCTTCATTTGTAAATCTGACTTGAAAACCTTTCTCCACTATTTGTCCAACACTAATCAGATTCTTTGGTATTGTTGGAACATACAAAACATTTGTTAATAAATCAGCTCCACTCCTGCACTTCACTTTTCCAATTGAATGCACACTATGTTTTGTGTTATCACCTGTTTGTACTGTATGACTTGAATTGCCTTCTTCCAATTCTAACAATAATTCTATATTACCTGACAAATGATTTGAACAACCAGAATCAATATAAAATACCTTGAGATCCTCCTTCTCTGATGAACTTATTGAATTCATCATCAATGTTGTATGAGTGTCATTCTGTGTATCATTTGCATAATTGTAATATGTGGTGTTGTAAGATTGGTTCTGATTCCAATTTCTTCCACCACCTCTTCCATAACTTCCTCTTGAATTCTGTCTTCCTCTTTGAAATTGATTCTGAAACCTTCCACCTCTTCCTCTGCCATTGTTGTTCTGATTTTGGCTTGCTCCTTGTTGATTATGCCAACAATCATATGCTAGATGATTGCTCAATCCACAAATCCAACATGTCTTCTTGTTATTGTTCTGATTACCTCTACCTCTTCCATTTCCTCGACCTTTACCTCTGCCAATACCTCTTCCTCTTGCATAATTTGCTTGAGTTGTTGACTCTTCTTCATCCTTTGCCTTGCCTTTATCTCCTTTCTTCTTATTCTTCATGTACATTGCAGAACTTTGTCCTTTGTCTCCATCTGACTTCAAGTCTTGTTCAAATGTGAGCATCAATCCAAGTAATTGATTCAATTCTGGCACAAAATGGTTTAATGAGAGTTCTGTTGAAAGTACAAAAGGCTTCCATCTCTCATCACCTCTTAACCCTGCAAGTAATTGTGCTATCAATATGATCTTCAATATCCTCATCAATAGATCCAAGGCTATCTGCCAAGTCCTTCATCTTAGTGACATAATCACTAATGCTTTGATTTTGCTTTTTCTTAAATGTGGTGAACTCTGACCATAAGCTAGCTTTCCTAGCTTTAGTAGTGTTTTGGAAGTGATCTTCCAAAGCATTCCAAATGTCTTCAGATGTTTCTAAACCTCTGATATGTGGCAACAAATGATCTGTAATAGTGTTATATATATAAGCTCTTGCACTTGCATCTCTCTTCTGCCATAGCTTCAAAGCTTCTAGCTCTTCCTTTCTTGGATGACTTTCATCTTCAAATTTAGGCTTCTCTTCTTCACCTGTCACATATACCATTAGGTCCTTACTCATAAGTAAGGCTTCCATCCTCATTACCCAAGCAGGATAGTTATCTCTGTCCAATTTGTCAATGGACACATGATCTGCCATGGTATCCTTGCTTCTGCTTCAACCTGTAAGTATAAAGTTAAAGAATGATACCTTTTGTAGACCTTTACCCTTGGGAGTAACTTCGAAATAATCTTCTGATGACTTTTTTTTGTTGAACACCTCAGCTTCCTCCTTCTTTGATAAAGAACTCTTCAAATCTTCTTGTATCTGCTCTCCCTTTACTTTCGAGGACCCTATATGCTCTGATACCACTTGTTGGTGTGTGAAACACCACAAGAACCAAACTAATGTGGTATTAGAAGACCTCTATAACCATCATTAGCTTAGCAAACCTCAAAATGTAAATCTTCAACTCTGAACTTAGTGAAAATCAAAATTTCACTTCACAAAAATCTGCGCCTTTTCTTCAATCCTTCAATCTGACCTGTATTAGCTTGATCTTTGCAAATTCTTCTGATCATTTACCAAGAAAGGTTCTTACTAATGTTCAGTAACACATAACAAGCAAAACTTTCAAGTAATAACTTCAAAATCTTCTGATTTTGTACCAAACTTTTCACTATGTCTGAAAACTGGAAATTGACTTCATCGATTTGACATACCTTCACTGTTAAGTTGATTTCTCTGAGTATGTGTCCCCTTTATTAAAGATCTTTTGACCAAATGTAGTTGAGGACAATAGCTTTAAAATGAGCTATCACTTACAAAAAACTTTACAGTATACTTCGAGATCTAACCTTCAGAAGTTCAGACAAATGTGCGCCAGAAAAGTCGTAACTGTCAACTACCTTACATAGTCATATGAAATGACTTAGAACTCAATGTACAAGAGGAATTAGACTCAATCCTTCTACACAAACATATGTTATATATCAGAGAAGATGTATACAAAATTGCTTGGCCCAATTTTGCTCATAGCCATGGAAAACTCTCTCAGACTCAGAAGTTTTTCCTCAACATCTCTCTCAGAAAAGACACGACTTTTCTCTACTCACTCAGATTACAAAATTGAGTTCTCTCATACATATTTTTGTCTCAAATTAACTTATATACCTATGGTTTACATTCTCCTAAACTTGAACTCGTAAGTTCTGAAGATCAAAGTAATAACTAGACTCTAATTTTGCACTAATTTACAATAGTGAAATTGTCCCTTCACTTAGGCTTGATTTTCTGTATGCTTCTTCTGTTCTTCTTCATATGTCTTCATATGTCTATGCCTAATTAGTGAGTGAAGCCCCAACAAATGCTACATGTACAACAAGCAGAAAATCCCAAGATACATTGTAACCTAACATTATTGAGTAAGCACATGTCCGCAACATTTGATGAGAATGAAAGAAAAACCAAATGAAGAAAATCTAGAAGCGGCAATGGAAGGTTCACCTCAAGAGATCAACTCGGACTGATTTAAAGCCCTCTCTTCAGCCACCATGCATACAATATTGGATACACATGTAGACCTCATAAAGGCATATTATGCATTAGAAAAAGAGGGTGACGAACTATGAAAGCAATTAACTAGTCAAAGAAACAGAACCGGGAAGCAGCACCTACAACCGCCACTCTTGAAGAGATAACTGAGTTGAAAGCACAAGTGGTCGCTTTGAAGACGAAACTTCTATAGTATGAATGGCAACCTTGTTCAGTGGTGGAGTGAGAGCCTGAAGAGCTAGTCTTGATTGAAGTTGAAGAGACATTTGAAGACCCCTACAAAGCCATGCCCACACTTGGAGGCCCAAAACAGAGGAAGGGATCGATACATTCGAGATTGAAGCCCCAAAATGGCTGTAGAAGTTAGAAAAAGTGAGTCACACTCATGATTACAGAGTGGCAATTCATATACAATCAATGTCTCGTCTACAAGAACTCCTTATCAAATCCAACTACTTCAAGAACTTATCTCATCATCAGTGGATTAGCACTTCTAACGATCAATATGTACCATTTTATGTGTTAATGGGAGATTATAATCTAAAGATCAAGCATCGCACCAAGAAGGAGCCAACCTTTGCAACCAAATTTGCCTCGGAGGACAATCCTGAGAGCACCACACAGGGCTCCATCTTCCAGCCTACATGGAGGATACGATTACTAAAAACCTACCCAGAGATGGTGTGCACTTGGGACAACATGCCCTTGAATATCAAGTATGACCCTTGCTATTGCCCTGTCTTTTGATGAGGATCATGGCCCAGTTCGCTAACAAAGGAAAAAATGTAAAAGGATGTGACAAATGGCTCAACTTTGTCTACCTGGCACCACTGCGTGGTACGGGAATGGCTGCATATATGATTCCCACCATTAGGAATTGGAGCATTAAGTTCAAATGTAATGGCACAGATGTATCTCAAAATATTTGAGCCTATGCTTATCATATTTCGTACATTTAAAAATGTTAAAGAGCCTCATCTATCAGTGCTAGGCTTTAAGGAAGGCAACCTCGATCTGGTATATGATATGAGCACCATCCCATCCATAAATGTTGTATATGCATGGCACGCTCATGTCAAATATCTCCCAGCATAGAAATGTTTGCCACAAGGTTCTGGGAGTATCACTCAGAAATCTTCATTCCCAAACCCTCTCATCTATTACACTTATTTGCTGTGGAGGAGGCCCTACACTTAGATAAGTTCCATATGCCACATCCGGAAGTACCAAGACTAGTAGATTACGATGGTGTACTCACAAATCTTGAAAGAGGACTAAAGCTCGAAGAAGATCACTTGGCCATAGATGTGGTCGAATATTACATCAAACTCATAGCTCAACAAGGGTCTCTCAGAGAGGACAGACGCAAGAGAGGGGGAAGTGTTGGCACTAGTCAGGGCATCTTCCGACAAGGGAGCCGACATAAGGAATCAAAGCAAAGAGAAGGGCCAAGCACGCAAAGCAGTCAAAGAAGATCTAGCAAATAGGCCATGCAATTCTCGAGATAGCTCCCTTTTAATAGTGATTTTCATCATTACATGAAGATTGTAAATATCATTTGTGGTAGATTAGACTCCATTTTCTTCAAGATGAAGATTCCTCGAGCTTGAGGAGAAGTAATTATGTACAAATTTTCATAATTTTTAGAGCTCATTTGAGCCTCCAAAATAGCCTAGGAACCTAACTTTTAACTATGCCCACACTAGGTCTCGAGAAGGCCACTAGCTAGTCAAAAACTATAAAAGGAGCCAGAGAGCTCATTTTTTAGGAGAACAAATTGTAGTTTGGACTAAGAAGAGCTCTTGAGTCGTTCATGAGAGACCATGAATCCCAAAAACTCGATTTCTTGCACTACAAACACATATTTCTTAGGCCTTGCATACCATTGTTGATCATGTAATCGTTGTAAGACGTGACAAACGTGATCCTTATGTTCCTCTAATGAATGGCTGAAAAACACAAAGTCATCTAGGTAGTTGATAAGCAATTAATGCATCATATCTCAAAAATTGGCACCCATTGCCATGGAGAAAGTGGCCACTCCATTGGTGAGACCAAATGGTAATACTCTCCATTCATAAGAGCCATAGATCAAGAAAGCACGTACACATTATAGTTTCAGAACCACACGACACCACTTCCATGACCACCGCCACTACACACTCCACTCAACATACTGACAAACCTCACACGTCAAGTGCACCCTCATCCCCACCCTTCCCACCCTCCCCTCCAACTCCACCCCCCTCACCTCATACCACAACCACCATGGTCTCTACTATCGTGACCACTGTCTCAATCGCTCTTAGTGAATCATACGATATAGGTCAATCCTCACAACTATCACGATCCAAAACCACCAACTTTGTAAATATCACCATGGGATATAGGGCTTTAACCATGGTTACAAGAAATCCCATTTCCCCTGTCATGCATCTAGGCAGCCCACATGCAGAATTAGGCACACCATTGTACACTTCCACCATAGTCACCACACCTACCATCCCCATGTATATGGTAGCCCCCACGACTGCATCCACTCAGGACCAAATGGACATATCACCCCCAACTACACCCATCCCTCCCCTAATATTTCCACAATCTCGCATTCCCGCTCCACCAACATCACCATTTCCCACCACGACATTCACAAAACCTTTCCCCCTTCCCTATCCCCCTGCATTCCAAACCTTTCTGACTCCCACCCCTCTAAATAACATGTTCAAGACTTTATATCAATGTGTTTCTCAGCTACAGAAGCTTATCACCATTTAGATGCACAACATACAAACCTATTCAAAGATCACGAGACACTACAAGAATGAATCATGGCCATAGAGAAGGACAAGGTGGAACTATAATGCAGCTATGATACCTTACAAAAAATGTATGAGGAGTTACTAGTCAACTCCCTTGAATGAGATAAACAGGCGCAACAACATCTTGAGGAAATGCTACATGTACAACAAGCAGAAAATCCCAAGATACACTGTAACCTCACATTATTGAGTAAGCACATGTCGGCAACATTAGAAGAGAATGAAAGAAAAACCAAATGAAGAAAATCTAGAAGCGACAATGGAAGGTTCACCTCAAGAGATCAACTCGGAGCGATTTAAAGCCCTCCCTTCGGCCACCATGCAGACAATATTGGATACACATGTAGACCTCATAAAGGCATATTATGCATTAGAAAAAGAGTGTGCGTAATGTTGTACATTGTGTGGTTTATGTGTAGCTATTTGAGCCCACAAGCAAGCCTTAGTCACCCAAATTTGTCTTGATTGTGACTCGGCCTTCATTGACTTCTTGGGTACCGAGATAGACATTACTTTCGTAGGTGGATCTTTGAGAGACTTCTTAGTAGCATCCTGTCCTCGATCGCTAAGATGATGTTTAGTCGATGGTTTTAACTTAGTCACAATAGGATGCTTGCCTTCTGGTACCTATATTTGCTTTGGTGGCTAAGACACCTTGCTTCGTACTCTCCTTTGGCCATGAGCATGGGCCGTTTGCTTCCTCTACTTTTGGTACTCCTTTGGTTGCCTTGTCTCGAGCACTTTTAGAAAAGATGGGAGTTCCATCAGATCCTTGGCTTCTTTGTGGGGAACATCATCCCTCTGCATCACATAGTTTTGGACAAGAATAGCATCTTCATTTTCATGTATACTCTTCGAAGGACAAGGAGTTGGTGCCTTTCCTATTTCCTTGAGTGCTTCATTTTCTAACTCAATAGTAATGCGATTCTGATTTACCCGGCCCTGAAGAAGTCCACTTCTTAGGTTCAGGTGGACTGCAAGATCCTAGATCCAGTCTTGACCCAAGACAACAGGCTTAGTGAGATCCTCATCTTGACACACTTGCACCTTAACTGTCATAGGAACAACTTGAATGTAGATGGGAAGCTCCACCTCACCCATGGAAGGGGTTGCCACACCTCCCAATCCTACAAGATAAGCATTTATAGGATTGACTTCTAGTTGCAATTCTTGACAGTAAGAAATTCTAAGAGCACTAGTGGCTACACCTGAGTCAATCAAGGCTCTTACATTACTTGCATTATTTCCTTATCCTATTTGTAGGGTACAAAAGGTCGTGGATCAACTATTCTATGGGACTTTACTCCTGGTGCATCACACATTGCCATGTGATATCTTCGAGCATGATATGTCCACTCATGCTCCTATGCTACTTTCAGTGTGGGTATCAGGACGTCTAATGGAAGCACTGCATTCTCTCAAAACACCATGTGAAAGGGTGTGGCTTGGAGCACTGTTTTATAGGCAACTCTATATGCCCAAACATCGTGGTGTAGCTATTTGTCCCAATGAGAGCATTTATTATTCACTAATTTGGTCAACACATTGCATAGAATCTTATTGGTGCTTTCTGCTTGTCCATTAGCTTGTGGATGAAAGGGTGAATACTTGTTATGTACTACGAAGAATTCTTGGAGAAGATTTTCAATGAATTCATTCAAGAAGTGCATGCCTCTATCACTTACAAGCCCTATTGGTAACCCATACCTGGTGAACACATTCTCAAATAAGAACTTATCTATTGTTTGAGCATCGTTCTTCATTGTGGCCTTCAATTCTACCCACTTGGTTAGATAGTCTGTGGCATTAATGATGTATTTAGCATATGGACCCTTAGCTAGGGGATTAATAGGACCTACAAAGTCTATTCCCCACTTAGAGAATGCACATCCACCCATCATGGGTTTGAGTGGCATCTCATCCTTACGTATCAGATACTGAATTCGCTGACAAACCTCACACCACTTCACATAGGTATGTGCATCCATGTGAAGAGTGGGCCAGCACAATCCTACAAATAGGATTTCCTTGATCACACGATATGGTCCAAAGTGCCCTCGTTCTACCCCTTGATGAGAAATTTCTAATATCTTAAGATACTCACTCTCATGGACACGTAGTCTTAGGTAACCATCTTTACCACGCTTATATAAATTATCTCCAATGAGGGCATAGTCTAGTGCCTCCTATTCGAATATCCTTTGTTTGGCTAAAGTCATTTCTTGAGGGAATGTTTTTATCCTCAGAAAGGCCACTAATGGTTCGCTCAAATCTAGCACTAAAGACACTCAATAAATAGTGGAATGTTCCAATGGGTGTCAAGTGTTGTAGATTGGGCACTCTTTGCATAACTTGTGCACATCTAGTTTCATTGTTGGCCAATTTACCCCTAACCTTTGTAGAGTTTGAAGGGTTCGATGTTGCAAATGGTGTTTCTGTAGTGCACCTACATGTCCTAATTGCAACCATTTGGTGTGATCATCTTTGTCTGCACAACATGCTAGTATGCCTTGATTGTTGTGCTTGTACATGTTGCCTGCCATTATGTGGTTTTTCTAAGGCCTGACTACCTCCTTGCCTCTAGTTCTCAACACAAAATGTTTAGGTCCAAAGGTAAGGATAGGCACTATACTTTTGCCCACTCCAGCACTACCTCTAGATTGAACAAGTAGGCATTAGGGAGGTCATCTGACACTCCTTGACGAGACTCTCCAAAAGTTAGTCTAGAAAGGTGGTCTACCCTAAGGTGAGTTTGACCTTTCTTAGCCATAACTTCAAAGTTGTATTCCATTTGTAAGAGGAATCATCTTACTAATTTGCCAGTATTGCATGGTTTGTTCACTAGATATAGCACGGCTTGATGGTCAGTAAAGAATTTAAACTTATTTTTGAGCAAATAATGTCTAAACTTCGTAACCGCATATACCATGCCTAACCCTTCTCTTTCAGTCATAGTATAGTTTTGTTCAGCCCAATTGAGCTGTCTACTAGCATGGGCTATTGGGAGATCCATATTACCTTGACCAGTAGGTTGTGCGAGTACACATCCAACGGCATAATTGGATGGATCCACATGAACATGAAATGGCTTGTTCCAATCTGGTGTAGTCAAGATTGGTATTGAACATAATCTTCTCTTCAGCATTCAGTCCACACAAAGTTAGTCAAGAGGGAGTACAGAGGCTTTGCTATGATCGCATACAAATGAATGAATCCACGATAGTAGCCACAATGCCCCATGAAAGCCTATACCTCCTTGATATTCTTTGGCCTAGGTAGCTCTGCAATAGCTCTCACTTTCTCCTCATTTGTAGATATACCATTCTTTGACACTATGTGTCCTAAAATCTTGCCTTGCCTGACCATGAAAACACACTTTTCAGGGTTCACGCAAACTTGATATTCTCTACATTTGTCAAAGATAGCCCTCAGCTTGCAGATATTTGTCTCTCTAATGTTTGAATGAGCACAGAGATCATCAACATAGACTTCCTAGTTCCTCCTCAGGAACTCTTTAAAGACATGGCACATCAACCTCTGAAAGGTAGCTGGCGCATTTGTGAGACCAAATGGCATTCCCCAAAAAGCAAATATGCACCATTCTGTGGAAAAAGTTGTCTTATGCTAATCGTTTGGAGTTATGGCCACTTGATTGTAGCTAGAGAATCCATCAAGAGAGTTGTATACTTCCTTGCCTGCTACTCTTTCTAATAGATGTTTGGTGATCAGAAGTGGATAGCTATCTCTAATAGTGGCTTCGTTAACTTTCTTCAAGTTAATGTAGACTCGTAACTTGCCATTCTTTTTGGGCACCACTATAATGGGGGATAGCCATTCAGTGTGCTCAATCTCATAAATGTATCCAGCTTCTACCAATTGATCTATCTCTTCCTTGATCTTGGCCGCATAATTGACATTTTACGTGTATGGCTTCTGCTTAGAGGTTTTGGCATCTGAGGTCATGGGGATCGTATGTGAGCATATGTCAGGGTCTATACATTTTAAGTCTTTGTAGTTGCATGCAAAAATATCTATATATTCTCTTAGCAAGGCTACCAAATCTTACTCCTCATCCTCAGTCAGGTCATGTCCTATGTAGGTGCATCTTTCATCTCCTTCTTCTATGGTTACAACAACCTTCTTGGTGGTTTCTTGTGATCATAGGCCTCTCTTGCTTGTGCCTCATGTTTAGGCATTCTTATTATGACTCTTCTATCTTCTATTTCATACTTCCTAACGTGTTTAGGGACCTCAAACAAAGATTCTTGCTCTTCGGATGTGGCTTTTCTCTTCTTCCTTTTCTTGCCTTCACTCTTGGCGGTCACTTGTGTGGTTTATTTCACATCATTCGTAAGTTCTTCGTGTCTCTTAGGGTGAGCTTCTACTTCGTAGAAATATTCCTCATCTGATGCAAAAGGTGGGTACATAATAATTGACTCTACATCAGAGTCACTTGCATCCTTGAATGCATTAGTGCTAGGTTCACATTCTTTAGTAACCGAATCACACATGATTGGCTCTAATGTGAATACTGAAATGTCATAGAGATCCTCATCACAGTGGGGTGTCCATTGTTCTTCATTGATGGCTACATCCATTGTTGCTAAATTTTCTGCCCAACCGTGAGGTTCAGATTCTTCATCGAGAAATACTATAGGTGCATATGCCGGACTTGAATTGATCTATGAGCTTCCTTCACACCTACCTCTCTGGCGTTTTCTCTCTTCTTTTCTTCTAGTGCTACTTTGCATATCCATAAGAGGGTGTCTTCATGCATTGATGAGGATCCTGATCCTATGGAATGCACTGAATTTGTATCACCCAGAGCTCTATGGAGGGGATTCCATTGTATACGGGGCATGTCTCTATGAGAGTAATACTTGAGATTGACTTTGGTGGTGACACCCAAGTGTTTCAAAGACAAGGAATTGGTTCCCCAATCGTGTACTACTTGCAATTGTCTCATAAACAATCTTCCCAAAATCATCCCATAGGCCTGATTTTTGCCAAAGTCACATATGGCAAAAGTGTGTTCGAACGCTACACCACAGGTAGTGAGAACTATCCCTTCTAGCAATCTTAAGGGTCTTTCTATGTGACCATCTCCAATTTCATTCTCGTTGGCCTGAGTGTTGGCTTGCCCCAACGCTTCTATAGGGAAGTGGTAGCAATTGCAACTCCTGCACCGGAGTCCAAAATTGCCTTGGTGGTGTAACCGCAATGGGTACTGGGAAGATATGTGTTTCCTTCTTCTCCTTTGCTCATGTCACCTATCTTGTCAGAAGGTATTTCTAGCACTGTTCTATGAGATCCTACCTAAGAACAAGGTTTTGCTACTTTGGCACTTGATTGGCTACATGTTTCCATAGTTCTGGCTTAACCTTGAGTAGCTCTTCTAAAGTGAGATTGCACTGCACTTTCATGTTCTTGACTATCTCTTTATTCGTAGGTATGATTGATTCTTCATTCCTTACCATGACCGTGGGTGCTCTCATACAAGACGACTTCACTTCCCATGGGCCTGTGAAATGGGATAGTTCCTGTAAGGAATTAGACAAAGTCTAATCTCTCATGAGATTGGGTATCCTCCTCCTCTTCATAAATGGAGGGAATTTCTTGTGGGAATTGGTCGTGTAAGTCATCCATAAATTCAATAGGCGGAGGATTTTCACTTTCTCTAGCCCATTTATCTTCTTGAATCTCTCTTCAAAATCTTGGGGAATATCGATTCATAGAAGAAGACGCGTCTGGTTCTATGGACTTAGGCACATAAGCTTCCTGGGCAGGAAAGCTTATCCTTTCACTTGCCTTGTCCTTACCTTGAGAGGGGAGGTCCTTTTCAGATTTTGCAATGAACCTCTCCAATCTATCTAATAGTTCATCAAAATGTAGTTGCACCCTCGCTGAACTAGATAAGTTAAAAATGTGGATGGCTTCAAACATGATTTGAGCCAATTCCACCATCTTAGCACAAATCTTAGTTCATTCGAGTTCTAACTCATCTCTAGGGTAACACTTTTCATGATCCATTACGTTTCGCCTACTCGAATTCTAGCCTCATATGCTTTAAGCATCATGTCTAGGTCCTCAAGAGTGGGATTTGCTAGGAGTAATCCTACTCTAGGTGGTGGTGGAATTATAGGAGGTGGTGGCTTAGAAAGTTGTGGGATGGAAGGTGATGGGTGAGACTGCGACTAAGATGCTAATTCAATTATCTTGGCCTTTGCTCTCTAAGACCTTCCTTGAGTTCGCTCATTTTCTTCGACCATTGTCTTCTCATTCCCTCGCGACTATCCTTCAAAGATTTGGTCCTCTTCTTGGTTATGCTTTTAGTCTCACTAACCTCGGAACTCTTTTCCTGGCCTAAACCTTGGTTTGGCTGCAAAGCTTGAGCTCTAGTGACCACTTGCACTGGGACAGTGGAAGTTACACTTCCTGTAGAAGCAAGCACTAACCCAATAACATTAATAGGAGTGATTTTTGGCATATTGTTGGGGTTCTTAGGACAATCTCGTAACAGGTTTTCCTTCCCACAATCTAGACAAAAACCTTGATGGTCCTCTAGGAAATGGGGGTCTTATTTGCCTAGGTTGAGGTCTAGAGTTTGGGTTTGCATACATGACATTTGCATACTCTATCTCCCAGATAGGTTCACTTGAGTCTTCATAATAATATGACTCATTATGATCACCTGAATGCATGTAGTAAGCATGTGGGCTATCAATATGAGTAGAGGCGAAATTATGATCACTTGGGTCACTTTCTAAAAGTATCGGAGCTATTGGCATGAAGACTCTATTCAGATTTTCGTCTACAGCTACGTACTTTACTGGAATCACATTGGCTGGAGGAGGGGGCTACTGCACTACAACCGGTTGAGGTCTTTGCTACCCTTGATAGGGTGGTTGATAGGGTTGTTGTGGCCTACCGTACTTCTGTTGTGGGTACTAATTCTGGTATCTTCCCTATTGTGGATAATTCTGCCTAACCACTTCCTTATTATATGGGCAATCTCGTGCAGTATGGTTAGTGTATTTCTGCTCTATGGTGTTGTATTGGCTGCTAGGGTTTGCTTGGGGTTGTGCCATAATGGGACATACATTCGCCATATGGTCATCTCCACAAGTATAGCATCTTTTCACTAGCAAAAATCTTCGTACTTGTTTGCTTGAGACTCCTAGTTTTTGAGCTACCTTCTCAGCAAGTTCCTCCATAGATGTGGATTGTTTGGATATGAGGCTAGAAGACCTATCTAAATCATTGTAGATTTTTGAAAGCTCCAATTCCTCCCCTAGATTATCCTCAATGTCTATGCACATGCGTACACATTCTTCTATGGTTCTAGGTTCCTTCAAGTACATATAAGATCTCAATTTGGTACTTAGCAAACCATCTAGCGATAAAGCCACTTGTTTGGCTGGTGTGGGTAACTCTAGCACTAGGCATCTCTCTAGGTATCGCCTAAATCTTCTTCTTGCAAGTTTGACTGTCCCTTTAGGTGTCTACTTAAAGTTATGTATCAGTGAGGAGGTGTTGTGTCTGATGCCACTCTTAGAAAACTCAATGATTAATGCTTTTAGAAGTTGGCCTATGTTCCTGAACTGCCTTTTGTGTAGTGGTTGAAACCATGTAAGGGTTGTGTTCTTGAGAGCTAGACCAAATGCATTATACTAGGTAAACAAGTCATCTACTTGATGTGCCTTCAAGACTTGCCTAAATTTTTCCACATGATTATACGCGTCCCCTGTGCCATCGAAGCAATTCTTCATGGACTTAACTAGTTATGTAGGCCTCAAGGTCCTCATGTCTTCACTAGGCCTTGGCAAAGGGAACTCGTTTGTATTCCTTTGATTCCTTGGGTCTCTAGGTCTCTCGGTTTCCATTCTATCTCTCTCTGTTCTTGTTTGTTCTCTTCCTATTGGGTTAGCAAAGCTTACCTCCGGCCTATCTCTAGTCGTCTCCCATTGAGCTCCATGAGCTTGGGATGTTCCAACTCCTTGGTGACCAACAGATCTTGGTTGGGGGAAAACAAATTCACCCTTCCAAGCGTAGGCATGGTTACCATGCTCTAAGACCACAAAGATTTGCCTCGGCTAAATAAGTCACTTTCCCTCGGCTATGAGGATCTTTAAACTCATAGATTGTGAGCATTTTTGCTTCATTAGGCTGGTCAGGCCTATACCTCCAAAAAATAAGTCACTTTGCCTCGGCTAAATATTGTCTAAATAAGTTACTTTGCCTCGGCTATGAGGATCTTTAAACTCATAGATTATGAGCATTTTTGCTTCATTACGTTGGTTAGGCCTATACCTGCAAAAAACTTTGTTGGTCTAGTTTAAGAGCAAATCTATGATTTTATTGTCTTGGGGAACCCACTCCTAGTGATAATTGTAGCCAGGACTGATTTTCCTCAAGGAGTTCTGGCCTCTCTTTCTAAGTTCCCTTGCTCTATGTGACCTATGTCTATCTCTTGAATCACATTACCAAATTCATTTGTTGTATCCAGTTGGTTGGTGACTATGTACATTGTTCCTTCCTTATCTTTGTATGTACCATTCTCTAATTTGATGAGTGGGTGTTCTAGTCCAATGGGTTGATCTGGGTTTTTAATCTGGACAACAGATCTTCTTAGATTGTCCTCATAGATGCGAGCACCAAATCGGTTGGTCCTAATGTATTCAAGTTGAGTTTTGTAAGGGCCTTCGAGCTTCTCTAAGTAAGCCACACTTGAACTTCGTGTGGGTCTCTCCATACCATAAGACATCTCTGATTTGCTCGTTTGAGAGTTAGGATAGTGCAGATAATTGCTCAATTGTTCGGCCTAAGATGTGCCAGTGTGACTGACACTAGCTTCTGAAGACCTAAGGCTTTGTTTATCTCTCCATGGATGTCAGTGTGATCTAAGGTTGATATGCCTCATTGAACAACCTCAATTTATCCCAAGTACAACCTTGTTGCAGTTCAATTTGTATCACTCACTTCATTCTTTTGTAGTAGGTTATCATTTTATGATCTTGTCTATTATCACGTCGTCAGGAATACATGAGTGAATTTCTGCACTTTAAGTTGATTGTACCACATTAAACTATTTCCTTTACAATTATCGATCACAAAGAGATTATGTTTCTGCTTGAACTTGAGTGTTTAAGTAGTCTTCGACCTGATAGATGCCTATCGTCACCTTGACTTACTTCTAGCATGAATTGCACTTAGCCTAAGTTAGGATTTGACTAAGGGAGTTGAGAATAATCCAACCTTAATTGTTGATCCCTTGCTCTTGGGTGCTCAAGAAATCCATTCTCAAGCTTGTAGAATACCCTTGCTTTGGATGCCCTTTAATGCTCTCAATGAACCTGTAACAGTCCCATAGGTAGCTCAATATTTAACTTTAATTGACTCAATAGACCATGTACATGCATCCACTTCACAATTGTAATAGTAGATATTCCCTATGGGTTTAGGATGATGGGCTGTGTTAATGATGACGAGCCATTCAAGAACCCATAGATTGGCAACATGGTTATAGATTTTGTAGACTTGACTATGTCACCTTTATGGAGGATAGTGATTTTCCATAGCAGGTACTAGTCCTTTTTTGTATCAATTTCTTGAAGTCAAGGTGTCATGTTGTGGAGTGTCTTACATGGTAATACATCTTCATTTTGTCTCTGATTTATGCATGATGAATCTATTTTACTTATGGTTTTCTTAGGCAAGGTAAAAACAAATGTGAATCATACTCCTTTGCATAGGTTTGTGAGTTCAATTGAATGCATTACAGTTGGGTATTATGATGAAGTAAGCAAACAAATGGTTAGGGAACATTGCAATGAGAATCGAATCTCCAATGTACTCATGTTCCTTGTACTTATAAAGAAACTTCGTCATGTGGCTGGGGACAAGACATTGGTTAATCCATATCAAAAACCACAAAAACTGATTATGAAACTAATTTAGTTGTTTTCCAATGATGAGGAATGGGTCCTCGACCTTTTCTCTCGCACAGATAATTGAAGTTCTAATGGATCTCATTTACCATGTTTCTCGATGTGCCTCTAATTGTTTTGCTTTCTTTCTAGGAAAGAATCTTGCTTGTTCATTAAAGATGTTTAGGCATTGCATAGTTGTAGAGAAAGATGAAGCTCAAGTGAGCTTCATAAGAATGAGAATAAATGGGTTGAATGAATGCCTAGATGAGGACCAAGAGGTAGGAAGGAATCATTGATACTGAACGATTCCAAGTTGCTTCAAGGGAGCCGATTCCACCACGTGCATATGAACTTGGAGATATGGCTGACCTTGAAGAGCCAATCTTGGAGAGACAAAAATAGGATACAACTTCTAAAGTTCAAGAAGATGATATTATGCATGACACTGAGGAAATATATAATCAGCTTCTATTGTAGAAGCTTATTATTTTTGTAAAAAATATCTTGACTTGAAAAAGCAAGTTAATAGAAATACAATTCTAAGTGCTTGTTTCAAATTGTCTTATCTTTATCTATGCTGAGATTTCTTGTCTGATCAATGTGTGGATATTGTTTAGCATTTATGGTTGTTTCAGGTATATATATATATATATATATATATATATATATATATATATATATATATATATATATATATATATATATATATATATATATATATATATATATATATATATATATATATATATATGCGTGTGTGTGTGTGTGTGTGTGTATGTGCATGTGTTTATAAATCATATATATATATATATATATATATATATATATATATATATATATATATATATATATATATATATATATATATATATATATATATATACACACACACACACACACTATTTTAATGAAAACACATATATAGTGAATACATATATACTATTTGAATGCATGCAAATACACAGATAGACACATACACATACTCACATACACATACACATACATAATTATTAAGGCAACATGCGTATATACAAGCCGGGGAAAGAAACCTCCTAAAGAGGGAAAAACGTGCCCCGACGGTCCTAGAGTGTTCACACATATCACTACCTAAATATATCAACAAATCCCCCTTGGGAGTGATGCGGTGAACAAGGATTTGGCATTCATGTATAAGGAAGTGCTAAGCTATGTGGAATCAATCCGCAAAAGGAAGTAAGCCCAAAGCTTTGCCGGAAGGCTTCAAAGTTCTCCTTAGGTAGAGCCTTGATGAAAAGGTTTGCAATGTTCTCTTGCATAGGCACATATGTCAAGCTGATCTCCCCAATAGAGAACCTCTCCCTGAGATAATGATAATGCACCTCAATGCGCTTAGTGCAAGCATGGAACATAGGGTTCCTTGCAAGTGCCAATGCACTATGACTGTTAGTGAAGATGGTGGTGGCAGAAGAGTGACCAATACCCAAATCAGCCAGAAGGCATCTGACCCACACACACTCAACAGTCATTGTTAAAGTGTCCTATACTTAGCCTCACAACTGGAAGTGGCCACAGTAGGCTGCTTTTTGCTCAACCAAGATATACATAAGCTACCAAGCATGAAGTAAAAGCCACTAATGGACACACGAGTGTCATATCAACAAGCCCAATCACTCTCAGCAAAAAGCATGCAAATCTGGTGGTAGTGATCCCCCCTTGGGATAAAACAATCCAACTAGCCAGGTACCACTCACATAACGTTTTCATAAAAATCCATTTTTTGAGCTCTAGAGCTCGTTTGAAAGCTTGTGGTGAATCCTACGCAACTTCAACTGTTTTATTTAAGAATAATGTGTTGGTTTGAAGTAATTCAATGGCAATGCACCACAATGCACTCTCCTTCTTGAGAGCTCCAAAATGATATCCTCGGAGTAGAAAACCGAGCAACTAAGGCGAAACAGAGTACTCCACATAGAGGCTGTAGAATATGCCAAAAAAATACAGTACACAAGGAGCACAAAGTGAGAGTTCTTAGTTCTTAGAAATGCGGTCAAACTTATAATCTGTGACTAACTAAGCCACTATATGTTTTATTAAAGAACATATACAAAGAAGTGTCCGGTGGCAATTTGGCCTTTCACACGGACACTAACGGTTATAGTCTCCCACTAAAGAACAATATATCCAAAGCAACTATGGGAGAAAAAATAAACAAGGATAAAGAATGCCTCAGTGTAAGTATACAAACTATACCTCCCACCTGATGGGCATGTTACACAGTATACAAGCGACTGTGTAAGATCATGAATCAAGTAACCCCCATCAAGTGAGAAGAGTGTCGAAAGCTATCTTGTGGTAGAGATTTAGTCAAAGCATCTACAAAATTATCTCGAGTATGAACCTTCTCAAGAATAATGTGCTCAGTGGCTAAGAAATCTCTAATGAAGTGATACCTCACCTCAATGTGCTTGGTCTTTGCATGATAGACCAGATTCTTAGCCAAAGCAATGGCACTCTAACTACGAGTGAGCAAATGAGGTTCATGTTGAGGTAAACCCATATTCCAAGCAAGACAAGAAAGCCACAATGCTTCCTTACATGCCTCACTTGGTGCAACATACTCTACTTCTGTGGTAGAAAGAGCTGTACATTCTTGAAGAGGAGATCTCCAAGAGATAGCACCTCCAAGAAAATGAAAAATGTACCTTGATGTAAACTTACAATTGTCTGCACGACCACCATAGGATGAATCTGTGTAACAAATGATGGATCCTTTTCCTCTACCTAAGCATAGACACTTGTCCTTAGTGCCACTTAGATATCGTAAAATCATCTTGACCACTTCCCAATGTTTCTTGCCAGGAATAGACATATATCTGCTCACAACTCCCACTACAAATGCAATTTCTGGTCTCGTAGCTACCATGAGACTACCAACAATAGACTGATAGGGAACTTTGCTCATGAATTGCTTTTCCTCATCTGATTTGGGGCAATCATCCTTGCTCAATTTCACATGTGGGTAAAGGTGTACTCAATGCCCTTCCACCTTGCATATTGAACGTGTGAAGTACCTTGGATATGTACTCACTTTGAGACAAGTATATGCATCTTTTACTCCTATTAGGAGTAATGTGCATGCCAAGAATATGTTTGGCATCCCCCAAATCCTTCATATCAAATGTCTTACTGAACTTCTTTTCGAGAATTGACAAGTCACAAGAGGACTTCCCAGTAATCAACATATCATGGACATAAAGTATGAAGCATATCCAGCTCCCATCTGAGCATCTCTTTGTGTAGAGACAATGATCCTCATTGCTTCGAGAATAGCCTTAAGTGCTAAAAGCATCAACCTTTTGGTACCATTGTGCAAGGGAATGTTTAAGTCCATACAAGCTCTTCTTGAGCTTAGAAACTAGACTTTCCTTGCTAGGAACTACATAATCCTCTGGTTGTTCCATATAGATCTCCATGCAACAAACCACTTTTCACATCCATTTGGACTAGCTCTAAGTCCTCCATTGCAACGAATCCAAGTAACATGCGGAGGGTAGTCATCTTCACCACTTGAGAGAAGATTTCCTCAAAATAAACACCATGTTGTTGCTTAAGACCCTTTGGAACAAGTCATGCTTTATACTTTGGAGAAGCACTATGGAATGTGAATTTCACCTTATATACCCATTTACATGGTAAAGCTTTCCTACCCTTTGGCAAGGGTACTAAGTCCCAAGTACCATTCTTGTGAATAGAATCCAACTCACTCTTCATGGCACATTCCCACTTGACATGATCATCTATCTGCATAGCCTCTTTGTAGCAAGAAGGCTCAGCAATATCTGTTAGCATAACAAAATATAAACCTGGAACATATATATTAGGTGGATGTGAGACACATGAGCATCTCAATGGTTGCTAAACAGGAACATGTGCAGACTGATCTGATTGGACATTCTCTTGAACATCCCTATGTGCAGCATTTTTATGCATGTTAACTGGAGCACTAGTTAAAAATTCCTTTTAGAGGTATCTAATTAAGTTAGTAAGGTAATTATTCCAAGTGGACGCACTTAAAATGATGCACTATACACGTAGAAATCAACTTAGAAATTTAATCATTTCTACCATTGGCAGGTTTCCAATACGTATCTTTAGCATTGCATGAAGTTGCTTTCTGAGCAACTCCTTTACCAAACATCTTATATCGTAATAGATGTTCTTCTATCTATAATGTATCTCTAAAATTTTATGTTTCATTGAATTACATGTACAAAGATTTCATGTGATTTGGTACTTTCTTCCCCCCTTTTGAAGAGTTTTCATCCTCAAGAACTATGTAAACTATAGCTTCATTCACAACTAGAGAGCCGCTACTATGACTCCTTCAGTTATTGGACTACATAATCGTGTGCAAGGGTCTTGAAATTTTCTAGAACATGTACTAGGAAGGAATTCGAGTGTTGGTATTTATTAAAACATCTTGTAGAGCTAGCTCAGCGACCAGCTATCCTAACGTACTCATGAAGTTATTCATCAATTCTCATGTTTCCGAACAATGCAAGTTCATATCTGTCTATGTTAGGAGAGGTGGCTCTAATTTTCAAGGCTAATCAAAGAATATGAGTTTTGAAGGTACTATGAAATAAGAAAAATTATTCCTTTTCATCATTGTACATAGAGAGCTTTAAGTTCCTTCCACTAGGAACTATTGCATCTCCTTAAGAAAACTTGTCTTGGTTTTCATCTTGAGATACTAGATTCTGGAATGAATAAAGCCTTAAATTAGCCTGAAAAATCTTCTAAGAGGAAGGTTTTGGGATGCCATTTTATTAACGTTTTTTCGTCCTATTTAGGATGTCTCATCAGAAACATATTTAAAATATTTTCCAATTAATTGCCCGTAAGTATCTTTATACTTAGGGTAGTAGTATTGGAGGTTGTGTAAAGTAATGTAAGAATATACCCTGAAGAACTTTTTCGAAGAAATCATCTTTGTTTTTTGAAGACATTCGATGTATTCAGGTGCCATTTACATATGGAATCTCTTTCAAAAGCTTGTTTTGAACCATTTCTAAGTATATTTTATGCTTAGAGTTAGCATTGAATATGCTAGGTTCTCTACACTAATATATATTATATTACACCCATGTCAAAGTGTTTTTGGATGAAAACATTTTCAAAGAGTTATCTAAGTCATTGAAGAACTTACATTTTTTTTGGCGCTTTCTTTGGCAAAGGAATGTATCTAAACTCATTTCTTCACTTTCAATGGAGCAAGAAATAATCATCACTTTAATGTAAACGTTTAACATTAAGTGTAAATGTTACTTGAAGAAGGAATTTCTTGATATTTAAGTTGCAAAATGTAGAGTAATTTTGCAAATACTCTAAATTTTCTTCTTCCACAAGGTCTTGCTTCTATAAAGAAGTGAACTATCTATTCCACACCATGTTCACTTTATCATTTCCATCATGTTTTCAAATAGGAAATGCATATTACTGATCTATCACTTCATGCTCATGTGCCCCTCTTTGTGTAGAAACATGTGCTTCTCTTACATACATCATCATGCCAATGCACATCAATTGGTGCATTTTAAGTATTTGTAATGAAGATTAATCATGAGATATGCACAAAAGAAAACTTTATGTTTGAAGTTAGTGCATTAAAATCATGCGTTGCCAAAAGGGAATGCACATACATTCTTTCTCTTCCTTGCAATAATGCATGCAAGTGCTTGCAGTGGTTAACTTCTTTTCAAAAAATATATGTTTGCCTATTAGACTACATCTTCGTATATGCACTCAAAAATTGAAGTCTATCTCATGCTTCAATTATATGTGCATGCAAAGATGACGGTTAAGACAAGAAATATTAAAATTGGACATAAATTAAAAAGTACTTAGATCTATTTCAAGCTTCATCCTTCCTTTGCCTTGGAAAAGAGCCATCCTTTGACATTTTTTTGAGTGCATTCATGGTGATGATGTCCACTTGGTCCATTCCACCTCTTTTGATGTTGAAATTGTTGTTGGGTATTTTTAAACTTACTAGTCTGCCCAATATGTGCATAAAAAGCATGCATGTATTCTAAACATACATGCTAAAAGATACGATCTGTGTATGCATGAAAGGATGTCATCAACATATGCCTTCAAACAATTTATGCATGGCATGAAAAGTTAGCATCAATAGAAGAAGACTCAAACCTCATTCTTTGCCCCAAGTACTTCATATCTTCTTCTTACTTCAAAAAGAAACTATTCGGGTTATCTAGATAATCACATGTTGATTATCTATGTGTATATGGGCATCCGTGGGTTAGGATAAAAGAGAGGAGTTCAAACGATGGGCTATATTTCATGTACTCAAAGTTCAACTTAAAGAAATAAACTACAATCTTAATGGTTGACGTTCTTTCCATTCCAAAGAAAGAAGCTACATATAATCTGAATGGGATGTACTTTCAATTCCAAAGACAAAAGACAATTGAATGTGCATGGCATACTCTGAGGGCTTTGGCATGTCGGTGCGTGAGAGCATATGTGTGCAATGATGCACTCCCTTTTGGAGAGAACACGGGAGACGTGTTCAGAAAATTATCCCCCATTTGAGATACATCTTCCTTTTACTTCTGTTGTCAAAAGAGAACAAAGAGTGTATCTCGATGTTGTGCTACTCTTCACTGCCGTGGGACAGGTGCTCACATTTTAGTCGAGAAAAAACTAAAGCTTTGAAATGATCATGTACCTATGTTCAAAAAAGATTCACGAACTCTATGCTCACAAAAGGTTCACGAACTAATTGCTTCTCTGTCAGGTCATAACGAACCTAGCTCTGAATGCCAATGTTGTGGATCTACACAACAAGAGTATGGAGAATCCAATAAAATAACTAGCGTAGCCCACAAGGGGTGAGAGATGCATGTATCCAACCAAGGAAATGTGAGGAGATCTTTCCAAGTGTCCCCTCCACTTGGATGCTAATTTAAGGCCTTCTAACCTTGGAAATCACAAGGAATCACACAACTCTCACATGGATCATGAAAACGAACCTAGCTCTGAATGCCAATGTTGTGGATCTACACAACAAGAGTAAGGAGAATCCAATAAAATAACTAGCCTAGCCCACAAGGGGTGAGAGATGCATGTATCCAACCAAGGAAATGTGAGGAGATCTTTCCAAGTGTCCCCTCCACATGGATGCTAATTTAAGGCCTTCTAACCTTGGAAATCACAAGGAATCACACAACTCTCACATGGATTCTAAAAGGATTTTTTTCAAGCTTATACGTACAATTCTGAAGGCTTGAGAGGCCTCCCTAAAGGTTAAATACCATACCCTTAGGAAATATCAATCCTAAAGGTAAAAACCCTTCAATTGGGAGTGAATAAATCCAAATAACTCAAAGGTTCAAACCACACTCTTGGAGACACTTTCCCAAGGGTTTCCCAATAGACTTCAAAGATTCTCCCAGTGGTTTTGTACCCTCAAAACCCATTTCTTTTGCCCCTTGGACCCCTAATTATACAACAGCAAGAGAGAGAGAGATGACTCTTTGAGCAAAGAGAGAGAGCGAGAGAGATCATAAGGAGCTTTGCTTTGTTGCAAACACACGAAAGGTGCAGCTCATAGACCCTTCTCTAAGGGAGAAATCATTGGGCAAATTCATTGCACTCTTTTGTTGATAGCATTACTATTGTTTGGTATGGTTATATCTGCTCATACTACCTACTAATTTCTGCATGCCGTTGGCCTGCTCTAGCTCGTCCTGCTGATAGCATACGTGCGATAAATGCATGGAACCTCTCAAATGGATAACCAACTTTGCCACGCAATGATGCACACATGATTTGAGTTGTTGCAGCAAATAAGGGCCCACACGTTTTAATTAAGTAGTTTTTGAATCTCGATGTACATTCCCTGCATGTTTACCTGGTTATGTAGCTGAACTACATACTCGCCTGATACATATAGCCACAACGACAGCCACCCAAATAGCTCATTCTTTGGATGTGGTCTGATCAGATGCCATTTCTTTTCACTTATTTGTTTTTATCACCGGCTTGGGATCCACTACATAATCGTGTGGAATCTAAAGTTACTTCGATTGTGAGATAGATAAGAACGTGTCTATCTTTTCTGCAATACGTAATTTGGGTCCTTTTTGTACAAAGTGCATACAACTTCAAGGCATAATTCTGCATATACCCAAGGCTATTTTAACCTTCAATTTAAGCACACATAGTAGCATTCTAAGCAATGTAACCCTCCCCTCAAGGGTTAATTTGTATCACATTCCCCAATGATCTAACCCTTAGTTTTTCCACTACTACTACAAGTTTGTTTTTGTATTTACACAAAAGATCCAACTCTGTCCATTTAAACTGCACCTAATAGCACTATTTTTCCACCATTCTAACCCTCATTAAGGGATTGTTTTGTATTTGCGAACCCTTTTGGCCCAACATTGTAACCCATTTTGGGCATATCATTTGACACTCCTCAATCCACTTTGCAAGGATCCTTTGTGAGGGTACCACAACTCTACATTGGTAGTACCCCTAGAACTAACTGCCCCTTATTTGTAACTGAAATATAAGCAAGAGGAGTATCTATGTGTGATTTGGGAGGCTACTATAAGCCCCCCAAGTGACTTTATCTGTGAAATAGGCTAATCTAAGCCCTTATCTCGTGTCAAATGATGGAGCAACAACTCGTCGAGAACTGCGACAAAATTGTTTAAGTATGCGCACATGATTTGAGTTGTTGCAACACATGATTTAAGTTGAAGTATGCGCACATGATAACTGACTTTGGCACGCAATGATGTGCACATGATTTGAGTTGTTGCAACACATAAGGTTCCACACCTTTTAATTAAGTAGTTCTTGAATCTTGATGTACATTCCCTCCATGTTTACCTGGTTATGTAGCTTAACTGCATACTCGCCTGATGCATGTAGCCACAGCGACACCCACCCAAATATCTCATTCTTTGGATGTGGTATGATCAGATGCCATTTCTTTACGATTTCAAGTTCACTCAAGTTTTCTTATCTCAAAGAGTGAAGCTAGCACCTCATCTATGGCCAATTTTTTACCTTCCTTCACAACCATATTCATGCCCAAGGATGAAAGATTAAATGGGCAAAACTATAATATTTGGAAAGATATAATGAAAGCATATCTATACACCAAACGCTGGAGGAAGAAAAGCTGATGGAGCAATAGCTCGTCGAGAATTGCGACAGAATTGTTGAAGTATGCAAGGAGAGCAGTCACGAAGATGCACAACTGGAGCCGGCGGTTTCATTGCCTCTTGGATTGTCAAGGACCTTCTCGAAAAGGGCTATGTCGTGACTCGTGAGAGGCACCGTAAGAAACCCAGGTAGTACAATTTGTCAAAATGTCTGTGTAATATTTCTATGGAAACTGTCCTTGCTCTATGGGTGGCACGATTTTTACAAGCGTTATACAGTTCCATTTTTTTGTACTTTTTTGTTTACTTGTGTATTTTAAATGTTATTATGTATTCGCAGGTCAGGAAGTTTGATGGAGCTGATACACGGCTTCAGCTCTTGAGGGCCGATCTCTCGGCTTTCGACAGCATTCAGTCAGCCGTTAGTGGATGTGATGGTGTCTTCCATCTTGCATCTCGAGTTACAGATGATCCGGTAAGTTCATTGTTCTTCATTGTTCTTTTAGGAGACTCTTTCGATTGAAATTTTCTCGTCAAATCTCAGCCCCTTCACGGATGGAGCTTTGTGATATCGACGAACGCTTGTTATGGTTCTGTCCACTTGAAGGTGCAACTGGTTGATCCTTCGATAGAAGGCACTCTAAATGTGTTAAACGCAGCTCTGCAAGCGGGAGTACGGTGAGTTGTCATGACATCGTCTATCGGCGCAGTTGCAGCAACCTGGATTACTGCAAAGAAACGAAGGTATCTTACCGTTTCGCATTATGTTATTCAAATAGTCGTGTTGCTGAAACTTTTATGAATAATATTCACAATCATGCGTCCTCAAAGATCTATGCTTTACAAGCAAAATTCTATAATCTAACTATTAGGCCACAAGATACAATCACAAAAGCCATAGCTCAGTTTGAAGACTACCACTGAAAGTTAGCACTTTGTGGCTGGGAGATTTCCAATTAAGATATGGTCATCAGGCTACTTAACAAACTCTCTCGGTCGTATGAGACCTTTGTAATGACCTTGTACAATCTAGAGCAAGTTCTCACCAGAGAAGAAGTCCATCGCCTTCTGCTCTTCCATGAATCACAAGCTAAGTCCACCTCCTCCTAAGAGACTTCAATGAAAACCAAAGGGCCCTTTAACAAAGAAAAAAAAAATATGAGTCATATATAATACAAGCAATGGACCCAAGCTAGGAATAGCCACGCCAACATAACCTTAGACGACCCACTGGTGACCAATCCCATCTTCTACTTGGGCCATTTCCTTTTTATCCAATCCCTCGTTGTGAGAGGCATAGCGCGAGTGCCACTGAAGCTCGTTTAATCATATTGTTGAGCATTTTCGTAAAAGCAAGCAAAACGCTGGAGGAAGAAAAGCTGATGGAGCAACAGCTCGTCGAGAACAGCGACGGAACTGTTGAAGTATGCAAGGAGAGCAGTCACGAAGATGCACAACTGGAGCCGACGGTTTCATTGCCTCTTCGATTGTCAAGGACCTTCTCGAAAAGGGCTATGTCGTGACTCGTGAGAGGCACCGTAAGAAACCCAGGTAGTACAATTTGTCAAAATGTCTGTGTAATATTTCTATGGAAACTGTCCTTGCTCTATGGGTGGCACGATTTTTACGAGCGTTATACAGTTCCATTTTTCTGTACTTTTTCGTTTACTTGTGTATTTTAAATGTTATTATGTATTCGCAGGTCAGGCAGTTTGGTGGAGCTGATACACGGCTTCAGCTCTTGAAGGCCGATCTCTCGGATTTCGACAGCATTCAGTCAGCCGTTAGCGGATGTGATGGTGTCTTCCATCTTGCATCTCGAGTTACAGATGATCCAGTAAGTTCATTGTTCTTTTAGGAGACCCTTTCGATTGAAATTTTCTCGTCAAATCTCAGCCCCTTCACGGATGGAGCTTTGTGATATCGACGAACGCTTGTTATGGTTCTGTCCACTTGAAGGTGTAACTGGTTGGTCCTTCGATACAAGGCACTCTAAATGTGTTAAACGCAGCTCTGCAAGCGGGAGTACGGCGAGTTGTCATGAAATCGTCTATCGGCGCAGTTGCAGCAACCTGGATTACAGCAAAGAAACGAAGGTATCATACCGTTTCGCATTATGTTATTCAAATAGTCGTGTTGCTGAAACTTTTATGAATAATATTCACAATCATGCGTCCTAAGTTGGAACGTGCCACGTATAAGCTTGAGAAGGAAAGGATAATTGCATGTGTGTTACCTGCGGCGCAATCATCTATGAGAACCAGACACTTTCTCGTTTCCTTCATCGCGCCCTTATTAATCTTTTGAAATACGTCTGCCTTGTGGCTTTTTCATTTCACGCTTAGCTTTCCTGCTCGATGTTGTACAGTACTTCAATTGGCTGTTCGGCTGTAGAGCCTTACCGTTGACATGTCTTTCCTCTGATTATGTACTTGTATATACAGAATTGGTACTGTTATGGGAAGGCAGTGGCTGAGACTTCGCGAAGGAAAAGAATCTAGACTTTGTAGTACTGGTTCCCTCTCTAGTTCTTCGGCCCTTACTGCAGCCTGCCATGAACGCCAGCACTTTCCACGTGCTGAAGTATAAGTCCTCAACAAAATTGCGCTAATTCTGTTTAATTTGTTCGGCTCACGCATGTGTATAAGTCCGTTCGTTACATCATACGCGCGTTCATTCTCGGTTGATATTTTCATACAGATTCCATTACTCTCACAGGATCTGCGAAGACTTATGCCAATCTGGTGCAAGCTTATGTCGTCTGCCAGTGGAAGATACTTATGCGCTGAGGATATAGTTCAGCGAGGATGTCGTCTGCCACGGTTTCATACATGCTTGCACCAGATTGGCATAAGTCTTTGCAGATACGTATCACTATAATGGAATCTGTATGAAAATATTAACTGACCGTATGATGTATGAAGTATGAATACGTGAGCCGAACACGTTAAACACAATGATCGCAATTTTGTTGAGGAACAATTTCATGGAACAATTTTGCAATAAGGGCTCAAGAAGTAGAGAGGGAGCCTCCACTGCACGCTGTTGGGTGACGCAGAGGTTCAGTGTTCAACTTTCGGACGAGACCTGTAACGCTTTGGCAAGTTTAAAGCAGATGTAATTCACTTGTAACCTAATGATTGAATTCTTCTTAGTAGATTACATGGCTTGCATAACAAGTGAACTACACATGGCAGCAGACGAACAATATCGTGGATACCTTGTATAACAGTTAGAACAAAAGGTTGTCGAACAAAACGCTGTAGAACAGAACGCTGCGATATGGCTGCAAAACGCTGCAAGAGAGGAATGCGATTCTATGAACTCAAGGCATATCTTCTTTTCAACGGAATTTCAACATATGGATAAACACTTACATTCTATGACCCACCACGAAAAAAAAATGGAAGGACGCTATTTACACATTTTGGCTATTCGCGCTCTAAAGTACAGGTCTTGGGTATCCATACTTCCATTCAGGCCCTTGCTCAATAATTCTTGTGGCATTAAAATGGCTCTTACAAATTCAGATTAAGGCTTTGCATCTTTTAATTTCTGATTCTCTCTCTTTCTCTCTCTCTCCCTCTCACACACACACACAGTCTGTCATCCACGAACTTTATATTGCAGTTTTTAGAGTTACAATGTAATATATAACAGGAATACAAAGTGAAGGTCTTGAAACGAGTTAACTCAGCCTCTTTATAATCCCCACACTTAGCTGTTGATTAGAATCCAAGCTGGTTACTCGCTGTAATTGATTAAGATTTACTCTTGGGTATGAATATAAGATATGGATACCATTGCAATTGTCTACTTTGTAAGAGGAGAATTAACATGAATCGAAGAAAAAGAGTGACACACTGTTTTGCACGAAGCTTAAAGAGCTTCATATAAGCGATACAATCTAAAGAAAAGACAAGCTCTATCCGCATAGGTCGCTATGATCTAGAAGACCATGAATACTCCAACTGAAAATTTCCAAGCTTGGTATTGGTAGGAAATCCTTTATGCAAAATGAGGCAGATGAATGCCATACAAGTAAGAGACCTCATCTCATATTAACCTTTTCCTTAAGTTAAGCACTAATGTCAAGGAGATTTACCTCAAGCACAAATGCGTGATGGTAAGAGTAGGTACAGAAGAGATGTTGGACTTGCTTGGTAAGTAAATTTTTAGTTTCTTCCAACCAATTTACACTCCTATCACCTCATTCACCCTCCCATACCTCCTCCTTCTATCTCCTTCTTCAGGAAACAATCACCTCTAGGTACAAAAAACTCGCTTCAGCCTTCGTTTGCCTCATTCATGTGTGTGTATCTATGAGAGAGAGAGAGTATCTGTGCTATTTTATTGTTATTTCTCACAAATTTGTGATCATCATGACCTCCAATAGGCTTTGCAAGTGAGATAGGCCTCTGCATGCATCCAGGTACTATAGAGTAGGTCTATTGTGATAGACCGACGAACACAACTTTTTGATACAAAACATTTACCACAATAAAGATTTTAATAACACCTTTGTAGGACAATTAAATTTTGTTCTCAAATTCAAATTTTGTTGTTCCACTGTGATGGAAGGCCTCAATCTCAAGTGGTGTTGTATCTGGATAGTCTACCACCACCAGGATAGACCCAGACTATCACAATAGAGGACACCACCTCATGAGCCCAACCATCACAACATACCATTGCCACGATAGAACCTCAAACATCATGATAGACCACCCATCCATCACGATAGAGTGCTGCTTGATAGAACTATCTATCATGCTAAAACTCTCATGGCAAAAAGTCAACAGAACATTCTTCTTCATTACAACACACTCTAGTTGAGCATGGTGATAGACCCTATTTGTCATCACCTCTATCATGGTTGACCCTTCTCTCACAATAAATCCCTCTATTCCAATAGTGCAATATCATGAAAGATCCCGATTATCACAATAGACAACCTATTTTGTCAATTTTTGAGTTCCATTTCTATAATTTTAAGTTGTTTTGGGTGACTTTTACGAGCTTTTTGAAGAATTCCGCAAGGTGTGTGCTCTAACATGTCGTCTAGACTACATGAGCTTGTAGCTGACATTCTTGCTTGGAAGCTTGTACTAGGATAATCCCTTTAGACTTGGAAAGACCCAAGTTGGCCCTGCCTAAATGCACTTTTTCAATTCTAGCCTATGCTAAGTGTGTAGTTCTAGATTTATGCATTGGAAACATGATACGAGCTAAAACGTATAAGAAACCCTAAGAACCATGTGTGGAGATCCGTAAATCAAGTATGGAAACCTAAGATAAGAATATAAATATATTATAAAATGATAAATCCAAATGTGAAGTCCATTCTTGATGTTGATGAAAAAAAGACGAGGGTAAGTAATTGAATTTAATAAGTAATGAAGTGATTGAGGAGAAAGCACCGACACATGGGAAAATAGTCTCAAAATCTATCGTATCAAATATTCATGAATTTCTGCTCCGGGAAGCACCTTGGAAAAGTGGATTGACAAAGTTTAAGATCTTCTGAAGCTAGTGTAAATCATGCTTCGAGGTCTTAGCCTAAGTAGTTAGTTTCTCACCCTTGTAGCTTAAGTTCATAGACTAGTTATTTCCAGAGTACCAATAGCATGGAGAGACAAACTTCTATAAATTATTGGCTAGTGTATCTAGAGAAACCAAAAGGATCCTACAAGATTAAGCTACACTATGTCCAAACCAAGTAATTAGGTGCTCAAATCTATGAAAATGGTTTGATGAAATCATTGGTTCAACCCCAAAACTCAGAGCACCCATTTGGCGTTCATCACCTTGTAGTCAAGTTCCAAGATGGATATTGCAGAGAGTACATGCTCAGAAGCAAATTGAAAAAAAAGAGTCTAGTAAAAAAAGAAAGAGCGTGTGAGTCTCAAAAATGAGTATACCATGAAATGGGTAAACTCAGAGTGTAAATTGTTTGGAAAAAACAAAAAATCTACTTACCAAGAGACTCCAACATCTCTTCTCTACATACTGCTACAATCACACATTCATCCTTGGAGTAAATCTCCTCCACAATAGTGCCAAAATTGTATTCAAAGTCCCAATGTAGAAAAAGTAGGTATGTCAGTTTCAAGTAGGATCATATCTTAGTTATCAATCACAAAGACATGTGGGTGTATGATGATCGTGAGCAAGTGAGGTGCATGTGACACACAAAGAGATACACACACATGTGTGAGGAAGAGCAAGAGACTAGAACAATGGAGATTTTGCATTCAAAGAACAAAAATATTACTAGAAATCTTTCACAAATTATCCAAGAACACTTCTCAATACGAGCCTACATTATTTATTTATAGTTTGTTGAGCATCTTGGATGGTTTCACATCTAATGTGTAACATACTTAAAAAATAGGTTCTCAAGATAAATTGAGGGTTTAAACCAGCTCCAAGAAATATGAAATTTATATTACGCTCTATCTAAACTTCTCAACCTCAAGGACTCCTCCTCATGGCAAAAATAGCTTTAAATCTTAGAAGAATGGTATTTTGTATGATTTGGTAGTGATGAAAATCAATCTTGTGTGTAATGAAGACTAGAACAAATCAATATGGCCTTTGCTTTTATGTATTCCCCCTTCTCTTATGTTTGCTTGTTCGCACACGGTTTCTTGTGCCCATGCCTCTTTCAAAAATCTATATTTCCCACTACAACATATCGAGGGTATACCGAGGCTGCTACCGAGGAAAATGAACGGGCGTATTTTTTCCACGATGTCGGTGTCGCTGTCGGTATGGCGTCGAAAACATAACACCGGTATAGTCGTTGGTATGCGCATTTGTATGAGCATCGGTATAATTGTCGGTAATACTGACACTCATACCGGCGCTTATACCAATGCATCTACTGGGTGTACTGACGCCCATACTGACGACTCTACTGGGCATACCGATGCCCATACCGACGACCATATCTGCATAAATTTTTTAGGGTAGAGTGTGTTGTCTTTTGCTACAGCATGATGTTCTTTAGCAAAAGACAATACACTCTGTCCAACTCTAAACCGAGTGTTATGTACTCTAATGGCAACCAAAACATGATTTTATATGAGCAAAAATGAAGCATGAATCATGTACAAAAAGTTGTATATTCCATAAATGAAGGATATATAAGAGTGTGACAAAGCACTTCCATATAGGAATCGAATACAAAATTATGGTACATGATTGCCACAAATGAGTGCAATACAAAATTGTGGCAATGTGAGAAAGCACTTCTATATAGGAATCGAATACAGAATTATGGTACATCATTCCCACATAGGAGTGTAATACAACATTGTGGCGAAAGCACTACCATACATATACATAAGGGGATCAAAACATTTACACCTGCAACCAAGCATGTGTAAATGAGACAAATTCACATGACATTTATAAAAAACAACTGAAAATACGAAACCAAGCTATAAGTTTACCTAATCATAGATTCTCCCATGAAATGGTTGTACCGCTTCCCTCTAAGTCTTGCAATAGTGCAGACAATCCATGACGATATCCGTAAGATTCTTCGGTTCGCGTTGGAGGACGACCCACTGCCAACTCCTATAATAAATATGCAAAATGTTAGATGAACATACATGATGTGCTGAACATAAACAAATTCAATAATTAACATGATACTTACAAATTGGTAGCACATACTATCGTATCCGCTACTACCTAAATGGGACGTTCCAACTGTATCCAACTGTGTGGCCGCCGCATATCTCTATTGATGGTATCGATCACGAGTATGTTGCTGCTCATCCTGAATCGATTCCCACTCTTCAACATCTAACGACACAAGACTCCGTAAGCCTGCTCTAAAAGCATCGCGAGCTTCCAACGGTCGATGGGACATCACCTCGCGTTGTGGTCACGATTTGAAGCCATTGCTTTCGGCATAAGATGTTTTGAAGAGGCTGAACCGCACCATTCGGGATGCTTCGCGATGTTATTTCTGGGAAAACCAAAGTCGAAAGGGATTTTTAGGTGCACTTTTCTATTGTGCCAACAAGAGGTCGTGCTATAGAGCAAGTCAAAGGATATTCATATTCATTAAAAGCATTGCTTGGAGGTCAACCTCATAACCTTTTTACATCGACATCTTCAAACATGATATCTGTTGATGAAGGATCCAGCACATCTTCTGCTAAATTGAAACAAATACTTACTTTCTGGTGCCACAATGGCAACATTGCTTATTCAGGAAGGTGCATGCAAGAAAAAGGATCATATTGACACGTTGATCTTTCATTCTAAAGAAGGAGAGGACATGGAGAGACGGGATCTGCTCTGAAGAGAAGGAGGTGTGCCCATTTTTTAGAAAGAATGTGGCGCAGGATCGAAAACGGAGAAGGAAATCTAGAGGGCTAAAGGCATTCTCTGCAATCTTCTTTGAAGGGCGCACAATCTTTTCATATGAGAGAGAAAGGCGAAGTTGTTCAAGCTTTGTAACGTGTAACTTGTTGTAGGGATATTGCCACTGATTGAGAGGAGGAGAAGCCTAGGTGACAGACAATCCTGCAGGACTATGAGTTTGTTGAGGAGGAAAATTGCATGTTCGTGTGAAAAATTCACGAGGCTTCATGCATGAGAGGCAAGGGTGTTAACGCACTGCAGTTGTCTGCTTCCGAAATCTTTCAAATGTTTCTCAGCAGATCTGGTTCTGCCGAAAATACTCTGAAGCTCTGTGGGAGTCATTAGATTTTTATCGTACTTCTTCTACTCTTCCCTGCGGAGATCCTCGCGATATTCATGCTGTTTCTAATGGACGGCGGTCAAAAAAAAAAGAGGCGCTGTGGTTGGCACTCTCGTGATATGGAGAGAGGAACTTCGGGGTGGCTTCGGGAGGCAGACCTGGAGAAGAGAACGAAAAAAATCTCAGATATTCATCGTTACTGCAATTGTGCAAGATTTTTTTTTCTGCTCTTATGCAGTGTAAGAGTTCTCCGCCCAGGCAAAGGCAAGGTATGACCAGGATGATCTATTGGCGCATGAAAAGTTTGGCAGAAAAGGGGGCCAGATCGCGCAGTAGGAAGATCAGAGGAAGGTATGATGACAATAATACTTTGAGAGGATTTCTGCTATGAAGGTCAGATCTTAATCCCTACCGACAACGACGATCGGGCTGACATGTTCTTATATGTTAGCCTATAATAAACAAATATGGGATTACCACCGGAAGATTTTTTTTTATTTTTGACAATGTTCTGGCAACACCACGATGTGCGCACAGAGGCACAAGAAGAAGACGGAGGAGTCATTTACTGATAACTACATCATTCGTACACTTCTCCTATCTAGAAGAGCTATGATAATACATCAACGCTCTGCTCATAGTCCGATAGCATCATCAAATAATGTAAGCGATCACAAATTTGATTTTCTTCAGACTGATCGAAGGATGCTTTTGAACCTGCAAAGGAGGAGGAAGATCGAGGAAGAAATTGAAGCGCTGACAGGGAAGTTCTCTGATCACTATCTAAAATATAGTGTCGTTTTGTTTTATAAGTCTGATGTCCTCTACTGGAGGCTAATTTTGCGCAATGATTGAAGATTAAAACACTAGTCAAATTTTGATTAAATGGACAAATTCTTTGATTACTCTTGCGCGTGGATCTGATGACTTTGTTGGACTCTGGAATATATTTGATGATAAACGTTTGAAAACCTGGCACAGAAAAGCTATGATGCCAGTGCTTCAATGTTGAAGGAAAGTTTGGATGCTTTGGATTTGGGAATTAACACTGATATGTTGCAAGATATGATGTCGTTTTGGAGTTGATCGCTGAGGACGAAACTGAAGAAGAGACAAAATGATGTACAGTGAGTTACATGATAGCGCATATGATGTTATATAAAGTGAATTGTTTTTTTTTAATCAGAGTAAACATGTTTTTATAAGTTGTGCATTATTCTGATATGGCACATTTTGAATTGGCATTCCTTGTAACTGCACTTGTCTTATGGAAATCCTTCTTACAATAATACTCCTTTGGCCAAGGGATCAAACATCACCAAATTGAATACTGACCTTTCTCGATGATCCAAACAACAGAAATGCCATAAGTATCCAATCATGCTTTTAAAGCTTCAGTTTGTAAAAGCTGAACATTCTGAAATAGTTGGTTCCTCATTCTCCTTGGTTTCAGTTGATATAAGGGATACATTTCAGGTATTTGAAGTGCAAATACAGGACAATATGAAAGATAAATGCTAAAATTTGTAGTGCTAATACTAGAGCTGTGGTCTCAAATCGGGTACATAACTGTTCCTCTTAAAGTTAAACATTAATCCTCCAAAATAGATATGCGACTATAGATCCTTGAGGATGTTTAATAATATAACCTTTAAATTCTGTAGTTCTATATCTTAAAAACTACATGCTTTATAAAGGATTACTAGAACATAACGTATCATCTCTAAAAGTTTTAGAGTCGTTGTGTCTTTGATATACAAATTTATCAATATATTTCTATATCTCTAGAAATCATTTGAGGGACTTTGGATTTTTTATTCCATCTTGAGTGGTCTCATGTATCCCAAGCAAAGCTGTTTCCATTCCCTCCACCCTCCTTTCCATGAACCCCGACGACATACCTGGTGAACCCGACGTGAAAGGAGGGGGTGAGTGAGTTATAGAGCCACAAAGATTAGCATAATCAAAATGGAAGAGATCCTAGCTCAATTCCTACGCTTTCAAGAAGAAGATAGGCGTCAAAAAGCCATCCAATCACTTTATGAACGTCTAGTCAATCGGTGTGGCTTTTTCAATGGAAAGAATGTCTCAAAGTTCTGCAAAGAATATGAACTCGAGGCCAAATATCTAGGTGTCGGACTAAGTCCGATGACGGAAAAAGAACTATGTGAAAACTTTATCTATGTGTCGGATTACGACGTGCGAGACCAAATAATGCGAATAAATCAAACGACATGGTCCCAATACAAAGCGACACTCCTCAAGCAGTTTATGCTAGAGGATCTTGATAAAGTAACTCGTAGATCTTTCCTAAGGTGGGTTCATATGCCCAAAGACCAACCAATTCTTGAGATCAAAGAAGAGTTTGAGCGACAATATGATGATCTTTCCGAGCACGATAAGAGGTGCATGAGTCATGAAAGGGTTTCGTTGTTTCTTCGAACAATCGATGTTAATGCCCGAGAGGAGTTAATTCCACTTCTTCAAGATATAGACTCCGACTCAGGACTCACAGAGGATTGGATGCTCGTCCATGAAGCTGTGATGAAATACGTAAAGAAACAACAAACAATAGAGAAATTTCTAAATGATTGGAGAACAGATCTTCAAACAGAGGAAAATTATAACCATGTTCCAAGCATTTTACCAATCGTGGATAATGTTCAAGTCCATGAGGTTGTAGAAACCCCATTTGGGCATGAAGTAGATATGCATGGGCTTGATATCCATAGTGATGATGGGAAATATGAAGAAACTTCTAAAAGTGCGATCGATGTAACCTCAAAGGTTACAAGGTGCCAAGAGCCCCTAGACTTCTTTACAATGATTATATCTTTAGGTGCCATGAGTGGACAAAGCACGAAGATGGGAGGATCAAAAGAGCAAGTGGAAGCTAATCAAAATCAAACCAAACTAAATCAAAATCAAACCAAACTAAATCAAAATCAAACCAAACTAAATCAAAATCAAACCAAACAAACAACAAACATAAAACAAAACAAAAACCAACAAAACCCAACAAGAAATCAAGATGAAGCTTCCTCTACTCCAATAAATTCTTCACATCGAATAAAAGATAATCAAACAAATCAAGAAACATATCAAGATGCAAACAAAGAGATAGAGATATCTAGAAGGCTCATAGGTGACCAAATGGAGATAAAAGATGAGATACAAATAGAGAACCTAATAAATATGTCTGAAGATCGAGCTCGAGATGCATCCTTTCATGATGACATCGGGCAAGATGTAGAGTATGATTGGATGTCACTTGATGGTGATGATCCTTTTCTAACACAAGATTCGGATAGAACTTCTGACCTAATGACTGAATTACATGAAGGAACTCCCATGGAACATGATGTTGAATCTAAGGACCTGTCAACAGAAGATCCGATGGGTAAGAAAATGGATATGCAGGAATCCGCATTATACATGCATACAGAGATGCAAGAAAACGAACTTACTTATATGAAGGAGGACAAGCAAATAATGAGTCCTCTAGAGGTTGAAATGTGTGATGACGAAGATGAGTATGATGCTAATCTAGAGGATGTACAAATGGTAAGTCCTCTAGATAGTGATGTGTATGGCGATGGTAATAAGCATGATCCTAATCCTACCGATAGTCTAGATCAAGATCAAGATACTGATATTCTTTTGAGCGATGTCACATTGGACAAAGATCCTACACATAAAAAAGAGGATAAGTTGGATGGAGTTCAAAATAATGATATGTATGTAAATGATGCCACATTCCATGAAGAGAGAAATATGAATGAACATGAGGAGGATGGGAAAATACCATTGATCATTTCTCTAAATACTGATATGTATGTCAAAAATAATCATGATGAGTTGAGTCCACACGTTGAAGAAATTGAGCATAAAGTGGCAGATGAAATGTTTATTGTGACATATGATAAATCAGATGCGCGTATAGCATTGAAGGATATCCAATGTAAAACTATTGAGTCAAACGATTGCAACGATGAAGCTCAAGTTGATTTGAATGCGTATGTTGAGATTCTCATACATGATGAGGTTCTTGAGCAAGAATCAGTAATTGAAGAATCAATGCTTGAAGAAGGTGGACTAAGCACGTCCTCAGAAGAGAACGAGCAAGAATCGATGGAGATGGAAGTAGAATCATGTGATGACATTTTGGATGAAGAAATTGAAGATCAAGATTTTCTTGAATATGAGGATATGGATTCCATTCACATTGAGGGAGAAATATTCTGGGAACATAACAAAGACAATGATGAAGAGTTCCTGGAAAGACTAGAACAAGAAGCAGATACCATAATTAATGGGACTCAAGTAGAAAGGAATCGTGATAGATTGGAAGATAAGAATGATTATGTAATATCATCTGAGCATGATGCTCACTTCTACTTGATGAAGGAATTGAATGAATCTAATCAATACGTTTATTTCGATGAAGATGAAGAACATATTCGAAATGATGCAATTGAAGATATTTCCTCAAATGATCCCAAGCATGAAATGAATCAAAATCCATGCTTGCACGGAATTTTTAAAAATGATTTAAGCATATTAAAAATCAACACTCTATATTCGTGTGTGTTTGACTCATCGAGAGTAACCTCACATGAGAGGATCATGAATAAAGGAGACTATGCCCAAATGATTGAAACATGGATGTTTGAATTTTCTAAAAGCTATGTATGCCAGTCAAGCCTACAAGGAATGGACGAGCAAATGAAATGGCTTGTCCACATATCTAACTTGTTTAAGAATGCTACCTTGATTGATGCAGTTCAGAGATGGCTTCTTTTCAAGCACAGTTTCTTTGGTGACCATATATCAAGGGAGATGGGTCTGAAGAAAAAAAAAAAACCCTAATAAATGAGAATTAATAAATACCAAAAGGAAATTTGTAAATAAAAATGTATATAACTTGTGTTTTTTGCTTTAATCTTAAGATAGATAGAAGAAACCAAATAAAACTAAAAATGCAAGAAATTAAAGTGGGAACACCTATGATAATGAATGCATGTTGGATGAGTGGTTTGAAGTCAAAATAATTCAAATAGATATTTTTAATATGAATGAAGTTTTTTTTTATGTGATTCTTGAATGTGATGCTACTAATTTCTCTTATGTAGTTTTGAGAACAGGTGTTGATATGGAGCTGATCGAAGATCTAGAGTTTTGAGAGATTGTATAGAGGCAACCACATTTGAGCTGCATGCTTATGTTTTATTGCAAATGGGTTTTGAAGTTCTTTCATGGACTGCATATGTATATAATGTCATTTTGATGTGATGTTTCTTATGATTTGTTTAGTTTCTATGAGTGCAGGAATGATCAAGCGAAGCCAACTGAGATGATGACTCAAGAACAAAGTCGTGAAAATCTTTTTCATTAGCTATCGTGCTTTAACCCTGATCTTTTCTTTGCACCATCTTTGAGATGCATTGCATGCCAAATATGCATGTAAAAATATATAGAAAACACATCTTTGAAATTCCGTAGAAGCACGTCCATCTGCACAATTAGATAGGTAAATATCATTGAAAGATAATAAAGCAAGTTTTGAGTGATAAGAGAGAATAGTTCTGAGTAAGGGAGAGTGATTGCATTTGTAAGAGAGTAGAGTTGCGAGTGATGTGAGCGTTGTTTAGTTACCATAAAACCCTCGATTTTTCACACCATTTTGTTTCTCTTCATGCACCTAAAACATGCATAAATGAAATGTAAAGAGCACAAGTGATATTTTGGTTAAAACCCATAGTTGCACGAGTGATTGCACTTGTATTGAATTGTATATCCATGATGAAAATGTGAGTTCAATTTGAGTGTACATCCTCAACACCGAATTCCTAATACCTCCCTTATTTGCACCATGCTGTTTTTTTATGCACTTAGAGTATGCATATGTAGGGCTCATTACATGGCCGTGCATAGGCACATTTGTTTTAACCCATGCACTTGATTTCACTCACATTTGGATTCTTGAAGACTTGCAGATACCGAGATCGATGGTGGTACATCCGGAGGATGTACAGGTTCAGAGGGGGTGGATGTGGTCACGATTTGAAGCCATTGCTTTCGGCATAAGATGTTTTGAAGAGGCTGAACCGCACCATTCGGGATGCTTCGCGATGTTATTTCTGGGAAAACCAAAGTCGAAAGGGATTTTTAGGTGCACTTTTCTATTGTGCCAACAAGAGGTCGTGCTATAGAGCAAGTCAAAGGATATTCATATTCATTAAAAGCATTGCTTGGAGGTCAACCTCATAACCTTTTTACATCGACATCTTCAAACATGATATCTGCTGATGAAGGATCAAGCACATCTTCTGCTAAATTGAAACAAATACTTACTTTCTGGTGCCACAATGGCAACATTGCTTATTCAGGAAGGTGCATGCAAGAAAAAGGATCATATTGACACGTTGATCTTTCATTCTAAAGAAGGAGAGGACATGGAGAGACGGGATCTGCTCTGAAGAGAAGGAGGTGTGCCCATTTTTTAGAAAGAATGTGGCGCAGGATCGAAAACGGAGAAGGAAATCTAGAGGGCTAAAGGCATTCTCTGCAATCTTCTTTGAAGGGCGCACAATCTTTTCATATGAGAGAGAAAGGCGAAGTTGTTCAAGCTTTGTAACGTGTAACTTGTTGTAGGGATATTGCCACTGATTGAGAGGAGGAGAAGCCTAGGTGACAGACAATCCTGCAGGACTATGAGTTTGTTGAGGAGGAAAATTGCATGTTCGTGTGAAAAATTCACGAGGCTTCATGCATGAGAGGCAAGGGTGTTAACGCGCTGCAGTTGTCTGCTTCCGAAATCTTTCAAATGTTTCTCAGCAGATCTGGTTCTGCCGAAAATACTCTGAAGCTCTGTGGGAGTCATTAGATTTTTATCGTACTTCTTCTACTCTTCCCTGCGGAGATCCTCGCGATATTCATGCTGTTTCTAATGGACGGCGGTCAAAAAAAAAAGAGGCGCTGTGGTTGGCACTCTCGTGATATGGAGAGAGGAACTTCGGGGTGGCTTCGGGAGGCAGACCTGGAGAAGAGAACGAAAAAAATCTCAGATATTCATCGTTACTGCAATTGTGCAAGATTTTTTTTTCTGCTCTTATGCAGTGTAAGAGTTCTCCGCCCAGGCAAAGGCAAGGTATGACCAGGATGATCTATTGGCGCATGAAAAGTTTGGCAGAAAAGGGGGCCAGATCGCGCAGTAGGAAGATCAGAGGAAGGTATGATGACAATAATACTTTGAGAGGATTTCTGCTATGAAGGTCAGATCTTAATCCCTACCGACAACGACGATCGGGCTGACATGTTCTTATATGTTAGCCTATAATAAACAAATATGGGATTACCACCGGAAGATTTTTTTTTATTTTTGACAATGTTCTGGCAACACCACGATGTGCGCACAGAGGCACAAGAAGAAGACGGAGGAGTCATTTACTGATAACTACATCATTCGTACACTTCTCCTATCTAGAAGAGCTATGATAATACATCAACGCTCTGCTCATAGTCCGATAGCATCATCAAATAATGTAAGCGATCACAAATTTGATTTTCTTCAGACTGATCGAAGGATGCTTTTGAACCTGCAAAGGAGGAGGAAGATCGAGGAAGAAATTGAAGCGCTGACAGGGAAGTTCTCTGATCACTATCTAAAATATAGTGTCGTTTTGTTTTATAAGTCTGATGTCCTCTACTGGAGGCTAATTTTGCGCAATGATTGAAGATTAAAACACTAGTCAAATTTTGATTAAATGGACAAATTCTTTGATTACTCTTGCGCGTGGATCTGATGACTTTGTTGGACTCTGGAATATATTTGATGATAAACGTTTGAAAACCTGGCACAGAAAAGCTATGATGCCAGTGCTTCAATGTTGAAGGAAAGTTTGGATGCTTTGGATTTGGGAATTAACACTGATATGTTGCAAGATATGATGTCGTTTTGGAGTTGATCGCTGAGGACGAAACTGAAGAAGAGACAAAATGATGTACAGTGAGTTACATGATAGCGCATATGATGTTATATAAAGTGAATTGTTTTTTTTTAATCAGAGTAAACATGTTTTTATAAGTTGTGCATTATTCTGATATGGCACATTTTGAATTGGCATTCCTTGTAACTGCACTTGTCTTATGGAAATCCTTCTTACAATAATACTCCTTTGGCCAAGGGATCAAACATCACCAAATTGAATACTGACCTTTCTCGATGATCCAAACAACAGAAATGCCATAAGTATCCAATCATGCTTTTAAAGCTTCAGTTTGTAAAAGCTGAACATTCTGAAATAGTTGGTTCCTCATTCTCCTTGGTTTCAGTTGATATAAGGGATACATTTCAGGTATTTGAAGTGCAAATACAGGACAATATGAAAGATAAATGCTAAAATTTCTAGTGCTAATACTAGAGCTGTGGTCTCAAATCGGGTACATAACTGTTCCTCTTAAAGTTAAACATTAATCCTCCAAAATAGATATGCGACTATAGATCCTTGAGGATGTTTAATAATATAACCTTTAAATTCTGTAGTTCTATATCTTAAAAACTACATGCTTTATAAAGGATTACTAGAACATAACGTATCATCTCTAAAAGTTTTAGAGTCGTTGTGTCTTTGATATACAAATTTATCAATATATTTCTATATCTCTAGAAATCATTTGAGGGACTTTGGATTTTTTATTCCATCTTGAGTGGTCTCATGTATCCCAAGCAAAGCTGTTTCCATTCCCTCCACCCTCCTTTCCATGAACCCCGACGACAGCGTGCTCTACGTCGAATCCATTCCGAACTCACAATAGGATTCCCACGTGCTAGCCGGTACTCTTCATATATCCATTGTGTGATATATTTTTGGAAAACCCTATCCTGTTCGCTCCATTTTAACATTACATAATGTCCAAACTCTATGGAGCAAAGTTTTCGAATGAGTTGACACATTTACTTTTCGGCTACATCCATGACTGGAGCTCCATTACAAATGTGATATATTATGCAGCCGTCATGGTCATGCGCTCCCTAAGGTGTATGTGGAGATCCCATCTAATCCAATATGAAAATGCATGTGTGTATGCATATGCATGTGTGTATGCATATGCATGTGTGTATGCATATGCATGTGTGCTTGCATATGCATGTGTGTATGCATATGCATGTGTATGCATATACATATGCATGTGTCTATGCATATGCATGTTTGTATGCATATGCATGTTTGTATGCATATGCATGTGTGTGTGTATGCATATGCATGTTTGTATGCATAAGCATGTGTGTATGCATATGCATGTGTGTATGCATATGCATGTGTCTATGCATATGCATGTTCAGTCCAATTGAGCTGTCTACTAGCATGGGCTATTGGGAGATCCATATTACCTTGACCAGTAGGTTGTGCGAGTACACATCCAACGGCATAATTGGATGGATCCACATGAACATGAAATGGCTTGTTCCAATCTGGTGTAGTCAAGATTGGTATTGAACATAATCTTCTCTTCAGCATTCAGTCCACACAAAGTTAGTCAAGAGGGAGTACAGAGGCTTTGCTATGATCGCATACAAATGAATGAATCCACGATAGTAGCCACAATGCCCCATGAAAGCCTATACCTCCTTGATATTCTTTGGCCTAGGTAGCTCTGCAATAGCTCTCACTTTCTCCTCATTTGTAGATATACCATTCTTTGACACTATGTGTCCTAAAATCTTGCCTTGCCTGACCATGAAAACACACTTTTCAGGGTTCACGCAAACTTGATATTCTCTACATTTGTCAAAGATAGCCCTCAGCTTGCAGATATTTGTCTCTCTAATGTTTGAATGAGCACAGAGATCATCAACATAGACTTCCTAGTTCCTCCTCAGGAACTCTTTAAAGACATGGCACATCAACCTCTGAAAGGTAGCTGGCGCATTTGTGAGACCAAATGGCATTCCCCAAAAAGCAAATATGCACCATTCTGTGGAAAAAGTTGTCTTATGCTAATCGTTTGGAGTTATGGCCACTTGATTGTAGCTAGAGAATCCATCAAGAGAGTTGTATACTTCCTTGCCTGCTACTCTTTCTAATAGATGTTTGGTGATCAGAAGTGGATAGCTATCTCTAATAGTGGCTTCGTTAACTTTCTTCAAGTTAATGTAGACTCGTAACTTGCCATTCTTTTTGGGCACCACTATAATGGGGGATAGCCATTCAGTGTGCTCAATCTCATAAATGTATCCAGCTTCTACCAATTGATCTATCTCTTCCTTGATCTTGGCCGCATAATTGACATTTTACGTGTATGGCTTCTGCTTAGAGGTTTTGGCATCTGAGGTCATGGGGATCGTATGTGAGCATATGTCAGGGTCTATACATTTTAAGTCTTTGTAGTTGCATGCAAAAATATCTATATATTCTCTTAGCAAGGCTACCAAATCTTACTCCTCATCCTCAGTCAGGTCATGTCCTATGTAGGTGCATCTTTCATCTCCTTCTTCTATGGTTACAACAACCTTCTTGGTGGTTTCTTGTGATCATAGGCCTCTCTTGCTTGTGCCTCATGTTTAGGCATTCTTATTATGACTCTTCTATCTTCTATTTCATACTTCCTAACGTGTTTAGGGACCTCAAACAAAGATTCTTGCTCTTCGGATGTGGCTTTTCTCTTCTTCCTTTTCTTGCCTTCACTCTTGGCGGTCACTTGTGTGGTTTATTTCACATCATTCGTAAGTTCTTCGTGTCTCTTAGGGTGAGCTTCTACTTCGTAGAAATATTCCTCATCTGATGCAAAAGGTGGGTACATAATAATTGACTCTACATCAGAGTCACTTGCATCCTTGAATGCATTAGTGCTAGGTTCACATTCTTTAGTAACCGAATCACACATGATTGGCTCTAATGTGAATACTGAAATGTCATAGAGATCCTCATCACAGTGGGGTGTCCATTGTTCTTCATTGATGGCTACATCCATTGTTGCTAAATTTTCTGCCCAACCGTGAGGTTCAGATTCTTCATCGAGAAATACTATAGGTGCATATGCCGGACTTGAATTGATCTATGAGCTTCCTTCACACCTACCTCTCTGGCGTTTTCTCTCTTCTTTTCTTCTAGTGCTACTTTGCATATCCATAAGAGGGTGTCTTCATGCATTGATGAGGATCCTGATCCTATGGAATGCACTGAATTTGTATCACCCAGAGCTCTATGGAGGGGATTCCATTGTATACGGGGCATGTCTCTATGAGAGTAATACTTGAGATTGACTTTGGTGGTGACACCCAAGTGTTTCAAAGACAAGGAATTGGTTCCCCAATCGTGTACTACTTGCAATTGTCTCATAAACAATCTTCCCAAAATCATCCCATAGGCCTGATTTTTGCCAAAGTCACATATGGCAAAAGTGTGTTCGAACGCTACACCACAGGTAGTGAGAACTATCCCTTCTAGCAATCTTAAGGGTCTTTCTATGTGACCATCTCCAATTTCATTCTCGTTGGCCTGAGTGTTGGCTTGCCCCAACGCTTCTATAGGGAAGTGGTAGCAATTGCAACTCCTGCACCGGAGTCCAAAATTGCCTTGGTGGTGTAACCGCAATGGGTACTGGGAAGATATGTGTTTCCTTCTTCTCCTTTGCTCATGTCACCTATCTTGTCAGAAGGTATTTCTAGCACTGTTCTATGAGATCCTACCTAAGAACAAGGTTTTGCTACTTTGGCACTTGATTGGCTACATGTTTCCATAGTTCTGGCTTAACCTTGAGTAGCTCTTCTAAAGTGAGATTGCACTGCACTTTCATGTTCTTGACTATCTCTTTATTCGTAGGTATGATTGATTCTTCATTCCTTACCATGACCGTGGGTGCTCTCATACAAGACGACTTCACTTCCCATGGGCCTGTGAAATGGGATAGTTCCTGTAAGGAATTAGACAAAGTCTAATCTCTCATGAGATTGGGTATCCTCCTCCTCTTCATAAATGGAGGGAATTTCTTGTGGGAATTGGTCGTGTAAGTCATCCATAAATTCAATAGGCGGAGGATTTTCACTTTCTCTAGCCCATTTATCTTCTTGAATCTCTCTTCAAAATCTTGGGGAATATCGATTCATAGAAGAAGACGCGTCTGGTTCTATGGACTTAGGCACATAAGCTTCCTGGGCAGGAAAGCTTATCCTTTCACTTGCCTTGTCCTTACCTTGAGAGGGGAGGTCCTTTTCAGATTTTGCAATGAACCTCTCCAATCTATCTAATAGTTCATCAAAATGTAGTTGCACCCTCGCTGAACTAGATAAGTTAAAAATGTGGATGGCTTCAAACATGATTTGAGCCAATTCCACCATCTTAGCACAAATCTTAGTTCATTCGAGTTCTAACTCATCTCTAGGGTAACACTTTTCATGATCCATTACGTTTCGCCTACTCGAATTCTAGCCTCATATGCTTTAAGCATCATGTCTAGGTCCTCAAGAGTGGGATTTGCTAGGAGTAATCCTACTCTAGGTGGTGGTGGAATTATAGGAGGTGGTGGCTTAGAAAGTTGTGGGATGGAAGGTGATGGGTGAGACTGCGACTAAGATGCTAATTCAATTATCTTGGCCTTTGCTCTCTAAGACCTTCCTTGAGTTCGCTCATTTTCTTCGACCATTGTCTTCTCATTCCCTCGCGACTATCCTTCAAAGATTTGGTCCTCTTCTTGGTTATGCTTTTAGTCTCACTAACCTCGGAACTCTTTTCCTGGCCTAAACCTTGGTTTGGCTGCAAAGCTTGAGCTCTAGTGACCACTTGCACTGGGACAGTGGAAGTTACACTTCCTGTAGAAGCAAGCACTAACCCAATAACATTAATAGGAGTGATTTTTGGCATATTGTTGGGGTTCTTAGGACAATCTCGTAACAGGTTTTCCTTCCCACAATCTAGACAAAAACCTTGATGGTCCTCTAGGAAATGGGGGTCTTATTTGCCTAGGTTGAGGTCTAGAGTTTGGGTTTGCATACATGACATTTGCATACTCTATCTCCCAGATAGGTTCACTTGAGTCTTCATAATAATATGACTCATTATGATCACCTGAATGCATGTAGTAAGCATGTGGGCTATCAATATGAGTAGAGGCGAAATTATGATCACTTGGGTCACTTTCTAAAAGTATCGGAGCTATTGGCATGAAGACTCTATTCAGATTTTCGTCTACAGCTACGTACTTTACTGGAATCACATTGGCTGGAGGAGGGGGCTACTGCACTACAACCGGTTGAGGTCTTTGCTACCCTTGATAGGGTGGTTGATAGGGTTGTTGTGGCCTACCGTACTTCTGTTGTGGGTACTAATTCTGGTATCTTCCCTATTGTGGATAATTCTGCCTAACCACTTCCTTATTATATGGGCAATCTCGTGCAGTATGGTTAGTGTATTTCTGCTCTATGGTGCTGTATTGGCTGCTAGGGTTTGCTTGGGGTTGTGCCATAATGGGACATACATTCGCCATATGGTCATCTCCACAAGTATAGCATCTTTTCACTAGCAAAAATCTTCGTACTTGTTTGCTTGAGACTCCTAGTTTTTGAGCTACCTTCTCAGCAAGTTCCTCCATAGATGTGGATTGTTTGGATATGAGGCTAGAAGACCTATCTGAATCATTGTAGATTTTTGAAAGCTCCAATTCCTCCCCTAGATTATCCTCAATGTCTATGCACATGCGTACACATTCTTCTATGGTTCTAGGTTCCTTCAAGTACATATAAGATCTCAATTTGGTACTTAGCAAACCATCTAGCGATAAAGCCACTTGTTTGGCTGGTGTGGGTAACTCTAGCACTAGGCATCTCTCTAGGTATCGCCTAAATCTTCTTCTTGCAAGTTTGACTGTCCCTTTAGGTGTCTACTTAAAGTTATGTATCAGTGAGGAGGTGTTGTGTCTGATGCCACTCTTAGAAAACTCAATGATTAATGCTTTTAGAAGTTGGCCTATGTTCCTGAACTGCCTTTTGTGTAGTGGTTGAAACCATGTAAGGGTTGTGTTCTTGAGAGCTAGACCAAATGCATTATACTAGGTAAACAAGTCATCTACTTGATGTGCCTTCAAGACTTGCCTAAATTTTTCCACATGATTATACGCGTCCCCTGTGCCATCGAAGCAATTCTTCATGGACTTAACTAGTTATGTAGGCCTCAAGGTCCTCATGTCTTCACTAGGCCTTGGCAAAGGGAACTCGTTTGTATTCCTTTGATTCCTTGGGTCTCTAGGTCTCTCGGTTTCCATTCTATCTCTCTCTGTTCTTGTTTGTTCTCTTCCTATTGGGTTAGCAAAGCTTACCTCCGGCCTATCTCTAGTCGTCTCCCATTGAGCTCCATGAGCTTGGGATGTTCCAACTCCTTGGTGACCAACAGATCTTGGTTGGGGGAAAACAAATTCACCCTTCCAAGCGTAGGCATGGTTACCATGCTCTAAGACCACAAAGATTTGCCTCGGCTAAATAAGTCACTTTCCCTCGGCTATGAGGATCTTTAAACTCATAGATTGTGAGCATTTTTGCTTCATTAGGCTGGTCAGGCCTATACCTCCAAAAAATAAGTCACTTTGCCTCGGCTAAATATTGTCTAAATAAGTTACTTTGCCTCGGCTATGAGGATCTTTAAACTCATAGATTATGAGCATTTTTGCTTCATTACGTTGGTTAGGCCTATACCTGCAAAAAACTTTGTTGGTCTAGTTTAAGAGCAAATCTATGATTTTATTGTCTTGGGGAACCCACTCCTAGTGATAATTGTAGCCAGGACTGATTTTCCTCAAGGAGTTCTGGCCTCTCTTTCTAAGTTCCCTTGCTCTATGTGACCTATGTCTATCTCTTGAATCACATTACCAAATTCATTTGTTGTATCCAGTTGGTTGGTGACTATGTACATTGTTCCTTCCTTATCTTTGTATGTACCATTCTCTAATTTGATGAGTGGGTGTTCTAGTCCAATGGGTTGATCTGGGTTTTTAATCTGGACAACAGATCTTCTTAGATTGTCCTCATAGATGCGAGCACCAAATCGGTTGGTCCTAATGTATTCAAGTTGAGTTTTGTAAGGGCCTTCGAGCTTCTCTAAGTAAGCCACACTTGAACTTCGTGTGGGTCTCTCCATACCATAAGACATCTCTGATTTGCTCGTTTGAGAGTTAGGATAGTGCAGATAATTGCTCAATTGTTCGGCCTAAGATGTGCCAGTGTGACTGACACTAGCTTCTGAAGACCTAAGGCTTTGTTTATCTCTCCATGGATGTCAGTGTGATCTAAGGTTGATATGCCTCATTGAACAACCTCAATTTATCCCAAGTACAACCTTGTTGCAGTTCAATTTGTATCACTCACTTCATTCTTTTGTAGTAGGTTATCATTTTATGATCTTGTCTATTATCACGTCGTCAGGAATACATGAGTGAATTTCTGCACTTTAAGTTGATTGTACCACATTAAACTATTTCCTTTACAATTATCGATCACAAAGAGATTATGTTTCTGCTTGAACTTGAGTGTTTAAGTAGTCTTCGACCTGATAGATGCCTATCGTCACCTTGACTTACTTCTAGCATGAATTGCACTTAGCCTAAGTTAGGATTTGACTAAGGGAGTTGAGAATAATCCAACCTTAATTGTTGATCCCTTGCTCTTGGGTGCTCAAGAAATCCATTCTCAAGCTTGTAGAATACCCTTGCTTTGGATGCCCTTTAATGCTCTCAATGAACCTGTAACAGTCCCATAGGTAGCTCAATATTTAACTTTAATTGACTCAATAGACCATGTACATGCATCCACTTCACAATTGTAATAGTAGATATTCCCTATGGGTTTAGGATGATGGGCTGTGTTAATGATGACGAGCCATTCAAGAACCCATAGATTGGCAACATGGTTATAGATTTTGTAGACTTGACTATGTCACCTTTATGGAGGATAGTGATTTTCCATAGCAGGTACTAGTCCTTTTTTGTATCAATTTCTTGAAGTCAAGGTGTCATGTTGTGGAGTGTCTTACATGGTAATACATCTTCATTTTGTCTCTGATTTATGCATGATGAATCTATTTTACTTATGGTTTTCTTAGGCAAGGTAAAAACAAATGTGAATCATACTCCTTTGCATAGGTTTGTGAGTTCAATTGAATGCATTACAGTTGGGTATTATGATGAAGTAAGCAAACAAATGGTTAGGGAACATTGCAATGAGAATCGAATCTCCAATGTACTCATGTTCCTTGTACTTATAAAGAAACTTCGTCATGTGGCTGGGGACAAGACATTGGTTAATCCATATCAAAAACCACAAAAACTGATTATGAAACTAATTTAGTTGTTTTCCAATGATGAGGAATGGGTCCTCGACCTTTTCTCTCGCACAGATAATTGAAGTTCTAATGGATCTCATTTACCATGTTTCTCGATGTGCCTCTAATTGTTTTGCTTTCTTTCTAGGAAAGAATCTTGCTTGTTCATTAAAGATGTTTAGGCATTGCATAGTTGTAGAGAAAGATGAAGCTCAAGTGAGCTTCATAAGAATGAGAATAAATGGGTTGAATGAATGCCTAGATGAGGACCAAGAGGTAGGAAGGAATCATTGATACTGAACGATTCCAAGTTGCTTCAAGGGAGCCGATTCCACCACGTGCATATGAACTTGGAGATATGGCTGACCTTGAAGAGCCAATCTTGGAGAGACAAAAATAGGATACAACTTCTAAAGTTCAAGAAGATGATATTATGCATGACACTGAGGAAATATATAATCAGCTTCTATTGTAGAAGCTTATTATTTTTGTAAAAAATATCTTGACTTGAAAAAGCAAGTTAATAGAAATACAATTCTAAGTGCTTGTTTCAAATTGTCTTATCTTTATCTATGCTGAGATTTCTTGTCTGATCAATGTGTGGATATTGTTTAGCATTTATGGTTGTTTCAGGTATATATATATATATATATATATATATATATATATATATATATATATATATATATATATATATATATATATATATATATATATATATATATATATATATATATATATATATATATATATATATATATATATATATATATGCGTGTGTGTGTGTGTGTGTGTGTGTATGTGCATGTGTTTATAAATCATATATATATATATATATATATATATATATATATATATATATATATATATATATATATATATATATATATATATATATATATATATATATATATATATATATACACACACACACACACACTATTTTAATGAAAACACATATATAGTGAATACATATATACTATTTGAATGCATGCAAATACACAGATAGACACATACACATACTCACATACACATACACATACATAATTATTAAGGCAACATGCGTATATACAAGCCGGGGAAAGAAACCTCCTAAAGAGGGAAAAACGTGCCCCGACGGTCCTAGAGTGTTCACACATATCACTACCTAAATATATCAACAAATCCCCCTTGGGAGTGATGCGGTGAACAAGGATTTGGCATTCATGTATAAGGAAGTGCTAAGCTATGTGGAATCAATCCGCAAAAGGAAGTAAGCCCAAAGCTTTGCCGGAAGGCTTCAAAGTTCTCCTTAGGTAGAGCCTTGATGAAAAGGTTTGCAATGTTCTCTTGCATAGGCACATATGTCAAGCTGATCTCCCCAATAGAGAACCTCTCCCTGAGATAATGATAATGCACCTCAATGCGCTTAGTGCAAGCATGGAACATAGGGTTCCTTGCAAGTGCCAATGCACTATGACTGTTAGTGAAGATGGTGGTGGCAGAAGAGTGACCAATACCCAAATCAGCCAGAAGGCATCTGACCCACACACACTCAACAGTCATTGTTAAAGTGTCCTATACTTAGCCTCACAACTGGAAGTGGCCACAGTAGGCTGCTTTTTGCTCAACCAAGATATACATAAGCTACCAAGCATGAAGTAAAAGCCACTAATGGACACACGAGTGTCATATCAACAAGCCCAATCACTCTCAGCAAAAAGCATGCAAATCTGGTGGTAGTGATCCCCCCTTGGGATAAAACAATCCAACTAGCCAGGTACCACTCACATAACGTTTTCATAAAAATCCATTTTTTGAGCTCTAGAGCTCGTTTGAAAGCTTGTGGTGAATCCTACGCAACTTCAACTGTTTTATTTAAGAATAATGTGTTGGTTTGAAGTAATTCAATGGCAATGCACCACAATGCACTCTCCTTCTTGAGAGCTCCAAAATGATATCCTCGGAGTAGAAAACCGAGCAACTAAGGCGAAACAGAGTACTCCACATAGAGGCTGTAGAATATGCCAAAAAAATACAGTACACAAGGAGCACAAAGTGAGAGTTCTTAGTTCTTAGAAATGCGGTCAAACTTATAATCTGTGACTAACTAAGCCACTATATGTTTTATTAAAGAACATATACAAAGAAGTGTCCGGTGGCAATTTGGCCTTTCACACGGACACTAACGGTTATAGTCTCCCACTAAAGAACAATATATCCAAAGCAACTATGGGAGAAAAAATAAACAAGGATAAAGAATGCCTCAGTGTAAGTATACAAACTATACCTCCCACCTGATGGGCATGTTACACAGTATACAAGCGACTGTGTAAGATCATGAATCAAGTAACCCCCATCAAGTGAGAAGAGTGTCGAAAGCTATCTTGTGGTAGAGATTTAGTCAAAGCATCTACAAAATTATCTCGAGTATGAACCTTCTCAAGAATAATGTGCTCAGTGGCTAAGAAATCTCTAATGAAGTGATACCTCACCTCAATGTGCTTGGTCTTTGCATGATAGACCAGATTCTTAGCCAAAGCAATGGCACTCTAACTACGAGTGAGCAAATGAGGTTCATGTTGAGGTAAACCCATATTCCAAGCAAGACAAGAAAGCCACAATGCTTCCTTACATGCCTCACTTGGTGCAACATACTCTACTTCTGTGGTAGAAAGAGCTGTACATTCTTGAAGAGGAGATCTCCAAGAGATAGCACCTCCAAGAAAATGAAAAATGTACCTTGATGTAAACTTACAATTGTCTGCACGACCACCATAGGATGAATCTGTGTAACAAATGATGGATCCTTTTCCTCTACCTAAGCATAGACACTTGTCCTTAGTGCCACTTAGATATCGTAAAATCATCTTGACCACTTCCCAATGTTTCTTGCCAGGAATAGACATATATCTGCTCACAACTCCCACTACAAATGCAATTTCTGGTCTCGTAGCTACCATGAGACTACCAACAATAGACTGATAGGGAACTTTGCTCATGAATTGCTTTTCCTCATCTGATTTGGGGCAATCATCCTTGCTCAATTTCACATGTGGGTAAAGGTGTACTCAATGCCCTTCCACCTTGCATATTGAACGTGTGAAGTACCTTGGATATGTACTCACTTTGAGACAAGTATATGCATCTTTTACTCCTATTAGGAGTAATGTGCATGCCAAGAATATGTTTGGCATCCCCCAAATCCTTCATATCAAATGTCTTACTGAACTTCTTTTCGAGAATTGACAAGTCACAAGAGGACTTCCCAGTAATCAACATATCATGGACATAAAGTATGAAGCATATCCAGCTCCCATCTGAGCATCTCTTTGTGTAGAGACAATGATCCTCATTGCTTCGAGAATAGCCTTAAGTGCTAAAAGCATCAACCTTTTGGTACCATTGTGCAAGGGAATGTTTAAGTCCATACAAGCTCTTCTTGAGCTTAGAAACTAGACTTTCCTTGCTAGGAACTACATAATCCTCTGGTTGTTCCATATAGATCTCCATGCAACAAACCACTTTTCACATCCATTTGGACTAGCTCTAAGTCCTCCATTGCAACGAATCCAAGTAACATGCGGAGGGTAGTCATCTTCACCACTTGAGAGAAGATTTCCTCAAAATAAACACCATGTTGTTGCTTAAGACCCTTTGGAACAAGTCATGCTTTATACTTTGGAGAAGCACTATGGAATGTGAATTTCACCTTATATACCCATTTACATGGTAAAGCTTTCCTACCCTTTGGCAAGGGTACTAAGTCCCAAGTACCATTCTTGTGAATAGAATCCAACTCACTCTTCATGGCACATTCCCACTTGACATGATCATCTATCTGCATAGCCTCTTTGTAGCAAGAAGGCTCAGCAATATCTGTTAGCATAACAAAATATAAACCTGGAACATATATATTAGGTGGATGTGAGACACATGAGCATCTCAATGGTTGCTAAACAGGAACATGTGCAGACTGATCTGATTGGACATTCTCTTGAACATCCCTATGTGCAGCATTTTTATGCATGTTAACTGGAGCACTAGTTAAAAATTCCTTTTAGAGGTATCTAATTAAGTTAGTAAGGTAATTATTCCAAGTGGACGCACTTAAAATGATGCACTATACACGTAGAAATCAACTTAGAAATTTAATCATTTCTACCATTGGCAGGTTTCCAATACGTATCTTTAGCATTGCATGAAGTTGCTTTCTGAGCAACTCCTTTACCAAACATCTTATATCGTAATAGATGTTCTTCTATCTATAATGTATCTCTAAAATTTTATGTTTCATTGAATTACATGTACAAAGATTTCATGTGATTTGGTACTTTCTTCCCCCCTTTTGAAGAGTTTTCATCCTCAAGAACTATGTAAACTATAGCTTCATTCACAACTAGAGAGCCGCTACTATGACTCCTTCAGTTATTGGACTACATAATCGTGTGCAAGGGTCTTGAAATTTTCTAGAACATGTACTAGGAAGGAATTCGAGTGTTGGTATTTATTAAAACATCTTGTAGAGCTAGCTCAGCGACCAGCTATCCTAACGTACTCATGAAGTTATTCATCAATTCTCATGTTTCCGAACAATGCAAGTTCATATCTGTCTATGTTAGGAGAGGTGGCTCTAATTTTCAAGGCTAATCAAAGAATATGAGTTTTGAAGGTACTATGAAATAAGAAAAATTATTCCTTTTCATCATTGTACATAGAGAGCTTTAAGTTCCTTCCACTAGGAACTATTGCATCTCCTTAAGAAAACTTGTCTTGGTTTTCATCTTGAGATACTAGATTCTGGAATGAATAAAGCCTTAAATTAGCCTGAAAAATCTTCTAAGAGGAAGGTTTTGGGATGCCATTTTATTAACGTTTTTTCGTCCTATTTAGGATGTCTCATCAGAAACATATTTAAAATATTTTCCAATTAATTGCCCGTAAGTATCTTTATACTTAGGGTAGTAGTATTGGAGGTTGTGTAAAGTAATGTAAGAATATACCCTGAAGAACTTTTTCGAAGAAATCATCTTTGTTTTTTGAAGACATTCGATGTATTCAGGTGCCATTTACATATGGAATCTCTTTCAAAAGCTTGTTTTGAACCATTTCTAAGTATATTTTATGCTTAGAGTTAGCATTGAATATGCTAGGTTCTCTACACTAATATATATTATATTACACCCATGTCAAAGTGTTTTTGGATGAAAACATTTTCAAAGAGTTATCTAAGTCATTGAAGAACTTACATTTTTTTTGGCGCTTTCTTTGGCAAAGGAATGTATCTAAACTCATTTCTTCACTTTCAATGGAGCAAGAAATAATCATCACTTTAATGTAAACGTTTAACATTAAGTGTAAATGTTACTTGAAGAAGGAATTTCTTGATATTTAAGTTGCAAAATGTAGAGTAATTTTGCAAATACTCTAAATTTTCTTCTTCCACAAGGTCTTGCTTCTATAAAGAAGTGAACTATCTATTCCACACCATGTTCACTTTATCATTTCCATCATGTTTTCAAATAGGAAATGCATATTACTGATCTATCACTTCATGCTCATGTGCCCCTCTTTGTGTAGAAACATGTGCTTCTCTTACATACATCATCATGCCAATGCACATCAATTGGTGCATTTTAAGTATTTGTAATGAAGATTAATCATGAGATATGCACAAAAGAAAACTTTATGTTTGAAGTTAGTGCATTAAAATCATGCGTTGCCAAAAGGGAATGCACATACATTCTTTCTCTTCCTTGCAATAATGCATGCAAGTGCTTGCAGTGGTTAACTTCTTTTCAAAAAATATATGTTTGCCTATTAGACTACATCTTCGTATATGCACTCAAAAATTGAAGTCTATCTCATGCTTCAATTATATGTGCATGCAAAGATGACGGTTAAGACAAGAAATATTAAAATTGGACATAAATTAAAAAGTACTTAGATCTATTTCAAGCTTCATCCTTCCTTTGCCTTGGAAAAGAGCCATCCTTTGACATTTTTTTGAGTGCATTCATGGTGATGATGTCCACTTGGTCCATTCCACCTCTTTTGATGTTGAAATTGTTGTTGGGTATTTTTAAACTTACTAGTCTGCCCAATATGTGCATAAAAAGCATGCATGTATTCTAAACATACATGCTAAAAGATACGATCTGTGTATGCATGAAAGGATGTCATCAACATATGCCTTCAAACAATTTATGCATGGCATGAAAAGTTAGCATCAATAGAAGAAGACTCAAACCTCATTCTTTGCCCCAAGTACTTCATATCTTCTTCTTACTTCAAAAAGAAACTATTCGGGTTATCTAGATAATCACATGTTGATTATCTATGTGTATATGGGCATCCGTGGGTTAGGATAAAAGAGAGGAGTTCAAACGATGGGCTATATTTCATGTACTCAAAGTTCAACTTAAAGAAATAAACTACAATCTTAATGGTTGACGTTCTTTCCATTCCAAAGAAAGAAGCTACATATAATCTGAATGGGATGTACTTTCAATTCCAAAGACAAAAGACAATTGAATGTGCATGGCATACTCTGAGGGCTTTGGCATGTCGGTGCGTGAGAGCATATGTGTGCAATGATGCACTCCCTTTTGGAGAGAACACGGGAGACGTGTTCAGAAAATTATCCCCCATTTGAGATACATCTTCCTTTTACTTCTGTTGTCAAAAGAGAACAAAGAGTGTATCTCGATGTTGTGCTACTCTTCACTGCCGTGGGACAGGTGCTCACATTTTAGTCGAGAAAAAACTAAAGCTTTGAAATGATCATGTACCTATGTTCAAAAAAGATTCACGAACTCTATGCTCACAAAAGGTTCACGAACTAATTGCTTCTCTGTCAGGTCATAACGAACCTAGCTCTGAATGCCAATGTTGTGGATCTACACAACAAGAGTATGGAGAATCCAATAAAATAACTAGCGTAGCCCACAAGGGGTGAGAGATGCATGTATCCAACCAAGGAAATGTGAGGAGATCTTTCCAAGTGTCCCCTCCACTTGGATGCTAATTTAAGGCCTTCTAACCTTGGAAATCACAAGGAATCACACAACTCTCACATGGATCATGAAAACGAACCTAGCTCTGAATGCCAATGTTGTGGATCTACACAACAAGAGTAAGGAGAATCCAATAAAATAACTAGCCTAGCCCACAAGGGGTGAGAGATGCATGTATCCAACCAAGGAAATGTGAGGAGATCTTTCCAAGTGTCCCCTCCACATGGATGCTAATTTAAGGCCTTCTAACCTTGGAAATCACAAGGAATCACACAACTCTCACATGGATTCTAAAAGGATTTTTTTCAAGCTTATACGTACAATTCTGAAGGCTTGAGAGGCCTCCCTAAAGGTTAAATACCATACCCTTAGGAAATATCAATCCTAAAGGTAAAAACCCTTCAATTGGGAGTGAATAAATCCAAATAACTCAAAGGTTCAAACCACACTCTTGGAGACACTTTCCCAAGGGTTTCCCAATAGACTTCAAAGATTCTCCCAGTGGTTTTGTACCCTCAAAACCCATTTCTTTTGCCCCTTGGACCCCTAATTATACAACAGCAAGAGAGAGAGAGATGACTCTTTGAGCAAAGAGAGAGAGCGAGAGAGATCATAAGGAGCTTTGCTTTGTTGCAAACACACGAAAGGTGCAGCTCATAGACCCTTCTCTAAGGGAGAAATCATTGGGCAAATTCATTGCACTCTTTTGTTGATAGCATTACTATTGTTTGGTATGGTTATATCTGCTCATACTACCTACTAATTTCTGCATGCCGTTGGCCTGCTCTAGCTCGTCCTGCTGATAGCATACGTGCGATAAATGCATGGAACCTCTCAAATGGATAACCAACTTTGCCACGCAATGATGCACACATGATTTGAGTTGTTGCAGCAAATAAGGGCCCACACGTTTTAATTAAGTAGTTTTTGAATCTCGATGTACATTCCCTGCATGTTTACCTGGTTATGTAGCTGAACTACATACTCGCCTGATACATATAGCCACAACGACAGCCACCCAAATAGCTCATTCTTTGGATGTGGTCTGATCAGATGCCATTTCTTTTCACTTATTTGTTTTTATCACCGGCTTGGGATCCACTACATAATCGTGTGGAATCTAAAGTTACTTCGATTGTGAGATAGATAAGAACGTGTCTATCTTTTCTGCAATACGTAATTTGGGTCCTTTTTGTACAAAGTGCATACAACTTCAAGGCATAATTCTGCATATACCCAAGGCTATTTTAACCTTCAATTTAAGCACACATAGTAGCATTCTAAGCAATGTAACCCTCCCCTCAAGGGTTAATTTGTATCACATTCCCCAATGATCTAACCCTTAGTTTTTCCACTACTACTACAAGTTTGTTTTTGTATTTACACAAAAGATCCAACTCTGTCCATTTAAACTGCACCTAATAGCACTATTTTTCCACCATTCTAACCCTCATTAAGGGATTGTTTTGTATTTGCGAACCCTTTTGGCCCAACATTGTAACCCATTTTGGGCATATCATTTGACACTCCTCAATCCACTTTGCAAGGATCCTTTGTGAGGGTACCACAACTCTACATTGGTAGTACCCCTAGAACTAACTGCCCCTTATTTGTAACTGAAATATAAGCAAGAGGAGTATCTATGTGTGATTTGGGAGGCTACTATAAGCCCCCCAAGTGACTTTATCTGTGAAATAGGCTAATCTAAGCCCTTATCTCGTGTCAAATGATGGAGCAACAACTCGTCGAGAACTGCGACAAAATTGTTTAAGTATGCGCACATGATTTGAGTTGTTGCAACACATGATTTAAGTTGAAGTATGCGCACATGATAACTGACTTTGGCACGCAATGATGTGCACATGATTTGAGTTGTTGCAACACATAAGGTTCCACACCTTTTAATTAAGTAGTTCTTGAATCTTGATGTACATTCCCTCCATGTTTACCTGGTTATGTAGCTTAACTGCATACTCGCCTGATGCATGTAGCCACAGCGACACCCACCCAAATATCTCATTCTTTGGATGTGGTATGATCAGATGCCATTTCTTTACGATTTCAAGTTCACTCAAGTTTTCTTATCTCAAAGAGTGAAGCTAGCACCTCATCTATGGCCAATTTTTTACCTTCCTTCACAACCATATTCATGCCCAAGGATGAAAGATTAAATGGGCAAAACTATAATATTTGGAAAGATATAATGAAAGCATATCTATACACCAAACGCTGGAGGAAGAAAAGCTGATGGAGCAATAGCTCGTCGAGAATTGCGACAGAATTGTTGAAGTATGCAAGGAGAGCAGTCACGAAGATGCACAACTGGAGCCGGCGGTTTCATTGCCTCTTGGATTGTCAAGGACCTTCTCGAAAAGGGCTATGTCGTGACTCGTGAGAGGCACCGTAAGAAACCCAGGTAGTACAATTTGTCAAAATGTCTGTGTAATATTTCTATGGAAACTGTCCTTGCTCTATGGGTGGCACGATTTTTACAAGCGTTATACAGTTCCATTTTTTTGTACTTTTTTGTTTACTTGTGTATTTTAAATGTTATTATGTATTCGCAGGTCAGGAAGTTTGATGGAGCTGATACACGGCTTCAGCTCTTGAGGGCCGATCTCTCGGCTTTCGACAGCATTCAGTCAGCCGTTAGTGGATGTGATGGTGTCTTCCATCTTGCATCTCGAGTTACAGATGATCCGGTAAGTTCATTGTTCTTCATTGTTCTTTTAGGAGACTCTTTCGATTGAAATTTTCTCGTCAAATCTCAGCCCCTTCACGGATGGAGCTTTGTGATATCGACGAACGCTTGTTATGGTTCTGTCCACTTGAAGGTGCAACTGGTTGATCCTTCGATAGAAGGCACTCTAAATGTGTTAAACGCAGCTCTGCAAGCGGGAGTACGGTGAGTTGTCATGACATCGTCTATCGGCGCAGTTGCAGCAACCTGGATTACTGCAAAGAAACGAAGGTATCTTACCGTTTCGCATTATGTTATTCAAATAGTCGTGTTGCTGAAACTTTTATGAATAATATTCACAATCATGCGTCCTCAAAGATCTATGCTTTACAAGCAAAATTCTATAATCTAACTATTAGGCCACAAGATACAATCACAAAAGCCATAGCTCAGTTTGAAGACTACCACTGAAAGTTAGCACTTTGTGGCTGGGAGATTTCCAATTAAGATATGGTCATCAGGCTACTTAACAAACTCTCTCGGTCGTATGAGACCTTTGTAATGACCTTGTACAATCTAGAGCAAGTTCTCACCAGAGAAGAAGTCCATCGCCTTCTGCTCTTCCATGAATCACAAGCTAAGTCCACCTCCTCCTAAGAGACTTCAATGAAAACCAAAGGGCCCTTTAACAAAGAAAAAAAAAATATGAGTCATATATAATACAAGCAATGGACCCAAGCTAGGAATAGCCACGCCAACATAACCTTAGACGACCCACTGGTGACCAATCCCATCTTCTACTTGGGCCATTTCCTTTTTATCCAATCCCTCGTTGTGAGAGGCATAGCGCGAGTGCCACTGAAGCTCGTTTAATCATATTGTTGAGCATTTTCGTAAAAGCAAGCAAAACGCTGGAGGAAGAAAAGCTGATGGAGCAACAGCTCGTCGAGAACAGCGACGGAACTGTTGAAGTATGCAAGGAGAGCAGTCACGAAGATGCACAACTGGAGCCGACGGTTTCATTGCCTCTTCGATTGTCAAGGACCTTCTCGAAAAGGGCTATGTCGTGACTCGTGAGAGGCACCGTAAGAAACCCAGGTAGTACAATTTGTCAAAATGTCTGTGTAATATTTCTATGGAAACTGTCCTTGCTCTATGGGTGGCACGATTTTTACGAGCGTTATACAGTTCCATTTTTCTGTACTTTTTCGTTTACTTGTGTATTTTAAATGTTATTATGTATTCGCAGGTCAGGCAGTTTGGTGGAGCTGATACACGGCTTCAGCTCTTGAAGGCCGATCTCTCGGATTTCGACAGCATTCAGTCAGCCGTTAGCGGATGTGATGGTGTCTTCCATCTTGCATCTCGAGTTACAGATGATCCAGTAAGTTCATTGTTCTTTTAGGAGACCCTTTCGATTGAAATTTTCTCGTCAAATCTCAGCCCCTTCACGGATGGAGCTTTGTGATATCGACGAACGCTTGTTATGGTTCTGTCCACTTGAAGGTGTAACTGGTTGGTCCTTCGATACAAGGCACTCTAAATGTGTTAAACGCAGCTCTGCAAGCGGGAGTACGGCGAGTTGTCATGAAATCGTCTATCGGCGCAGTTGCAGCAACCTGGATTACAGCAAAGAAACGAAGGTATCATACCGTTTCGCATTATGTTATTCAAATAGTCGTGTTGCTGAAACTTTTATGAATAATATTCACAATCATGCGTCCTAAGTTGGAACGTGCCACGTATAAGCTTGAGAAGGAAAGGATAATTGCATGTGTGTTACCTGCGGCGCAATCATCTATGAGAACCAGACACTTTCTCGTTTCCTTCATCGCGCCCTTATTAATCTTTTGAAATACGTCTGCCTTGTGGCTTTTTCATTTCACGCTTAGCTTTCCTGCTCGATGTTGTACAGTACTTCAATTGGCTGTTCGGCTGTAGAGCCTTACCGTTGACATGTCTTTCCTCTGATTATGTACTTGTATATACAGAATTGGTACTGTTATGGGAAGGCAGTGGCTGAGACTTCGCGAAGGAAAAGAATCTAGACTTTGTAGTACTGGTTCCCTCTCTAGTTCTTCGGCCCTTACTGCAGCCTGCCATGAACGCCAGCACTTTCCACGTGCTGAAGTATAAGTCCTCAACAAAATTGCGCTAATTCTGTTTAATTTGTTCGGCTCACGCATGTGTATAAGTCCGTTCGTTACATCATACGCGCGTTCATTCTCGGTTGATATTTTCATACAGATTCCATTACTCTCACAGGATCTGCGAAGACTTATGCCAATCTGGTGCAAGCTTATGTCGTCTGCCAGTGGAAGATACTTATGCGCTGAGGATATAGTTCAGCGAGGATGTCGTCTGCCACGGTTTCATACATGCTTGCACCAGATTGGCATAAGTCTTTGCAGATACGTATCACTATAATGGAATCTGTATGAAAATATTAACTGACCGTATGATGTATGAAGTATGAATACGTGAGCCGAACACGTTAAACACAATGATCGCAATTTTGTTGAGGAACAATTTCATGGAACAATTTTGCAATAAGGGCTCAAGAAGTAGAGAGGGAGCCTCCACTGCACGCTGTTGGGTGACGCAGAGGTTCAGTGTTCAACTTTCGGACGAGACCTGTAACGCTTTGGCAAGTTTAAAGCAGATGTAATTCACTTGTAACCTAATGATTGAATTCTTCTTAGTAGATTACATGGCTTGCATAACAAGTGAACTACACATGGCAGCAGACGAACAATATCGTGGATACCTTGTATAACAGTTAGAACAAAAGGTTGTCGAACAAAACGCTGTAGAACAGAACGCTGCGATATGGCTGCAAAACGCTGCAAGAGAGGAATGCGATTCTATGAACTCAAGGCATATCTTCTTTTCAACGGAATTTCAACATATGGATAAACACTTACATTCTATGACCCACCACGAAAAAAAAATGGAAGGACGCTATTTACACATTTTGGCTATTCGCGCTCTAAAGTACAGGTCTTGGGTATCCATACTTCCATTCAGGCCCTTGCTCAATAATTCTTGTGGCATTAAAATGGCTCTTACAAATTCAGATTAAGGCTTTGCATCTTTTAATTTCTGATTCTCTCTCTTTCTCTCTCTCTCCCTCTCACACACACACACAGTCTGTCATCCACGAACTTTATATTGCAGTTTTTAGAGTTACAATGTAATATATAACAGGAATACAAAGTGAAGGTCTTGAAACGAGTTAACTCAGCCTCTTTATAATCCCCACACTTAGCTGTTGATTAGAATCCAAGCTGGTTACTCGCTGTAATTGATTAAGATTTACTCTTGGGTATGAATATAAGATATGGATACCATTGCAATTGTCTACTTTGTAAGAGGAGAATTAACATGAATCGAAGAAAAAGAGTGACACACTGTTTTGCACGAAGCTTAAAGAGCTTCATATAAGCGATACAATCTAAAGAAAAGACAAGCTCTATCCGCATAGGTCGCTATGATCTAGAAGACCATGAATACTCCAACTGAAAATTTCCAAGCTTGGTATTGGTAGGAAATCCTTTATGCAAAATGAGGCAGATGAATGCCATACAAGTAAGAGACCTCATCTCATATTAACCTTTTCCTTAAGTTAAGCACTAATGTCAAGGAGATTTACCTCAAGCACAAATGCGTGATGGTAAGAGTAGGTACAGAAGAGATGTTGGACTTGCTTGGTAAGTAAATTTTTAGTTTCTTCCAACCAATTTACACTCCTATCACCTCATTCACCCTCCCATACCTCCTCCTTCTATCTCCTTCTTCAGGAAACAATCACCTCTAGGTACAAAAAACTCGCTTCAGCCTTCGTTTGCCTCATTCATGTGTGTGTATCTATGAGAGAGAGAGAGTATCTGTGCTATTTTATTGTTATTTCTCACAAATTTGTGATCATCATGACCTCCAATAGGCTTTGCAAGTGAGATAGGCCTCTGCATGCATCCAGGTACTATAGAGTAGGTCTATTGTGATAGACCGACGAACACAACTTTTTGATACAAAACATTTACCACAATAAAGATTTTAATAACACCTTTGTAGGACAATTAAATTTTGTTCTCAAATTCAAATTTTGTTGTTCCATTGTGATGGAAGGCCTCAATCTCAAGTGGTGTTGTATCTGGATAGTCTACCACCACCAGGATAGACCCAGACTATCACAATAGAGGACACCACCTCATGAGCCCAACCATCACAACATACCATTGCCACGATAGAACCTCAAACATCATGATAGACCACCCATCCATCACGATAGAGTGCTGCTTGATAGAACTATCTATCATGCTAAAACTCTCATGGCAAAAAGTCAACAGAACATTCTTCTTCATTACAACACACTCTAGTTGAGCATGGTGATAGACCCTATTTGTCATCACCTCTATCATGGTTGACCCTTCTCTCACAATAAATCCCTCTATTCCAATAGTGCAATATCATGAAAGATCCCGATTATCACAATAGACAACCTATTTTGTCAATTTTTGAGTTCCATTTCTATAATTTTAAGTTGTTTTGGGTGACTTTTACGAGCTTTTTGAAGAATTCCGCAAGGTGTGTGCTCTAACATGTCGTCTAGACTACATGAGCTTGTAGCTGACATTCTTGCTTGGAAGCTTGTACTAGGATAATCCCTTTAGACTTGGAAAGACCCAATTTGGCCCTGCCTAAATGCACTTTTTCAATTCTAGCCTATGCTAAGTGTGTAGTTCTAGATTTATGCATTGGAAACATGATACGAGCTAAAACGTATAAGAAACCCTAAGAACCATGTGTGGAGATCCGTAAATCAAGTATGGAAACCTAAGATAAGAATATAAATATATTATAAAATGATAAATCCAAATGTGAAGTCCATTCTTGATGTTGATGAAAAAAAGACGAGGGTAAGTAATTGAATTTAATAAGTAATGAAGTGATTGAGGAGAAAGCACCGACACATGGGAAAATAGTCTCAAAATCTATCGTATCAAATATTCATGAATTTCTGCTCCGGGAAGCACCTTGGAAAAGTGGATTGACAAAGTTTAAGATCTTCTGAAGCTAGTGTAAATCATGCTTCGAGGTCTTAGCCTAAGTAGTTAGTTTCTCACCCTTGTAGCTTAAGTTCATAGACTAGTTATTTCCAGAGTACCAATAGCATGGAGAGACAAACTTCTATAAATTATTGGCTAGTGTATCTAGAGAAACCAAAAGGATCCTACAAGATTAAGCTACACTATGTCCAAACCAAGTAATTAGGTGCTCAAATCTATGAAAATGGTTTGATGAAATCATTGGTTCAACCCCAAAACTCAGAGCACCCATTTGGCGTTCATCACCTTGTAGTCAAGTTCCAAGATGGATATTGCAGAGAGTACATGCTCAGAAGCAAATTGAAAAAAAAGAGTCTAGTAAAAAAAGAAAGAGCGTGTGAGTCTCAAAAATGAGTATACCATGAAATGGGTAAACTCAGAGTGTAAATTGTTTGGAAAAAACAAAAAATCTACTTACCAAGAGACTCCAACATCTCTTCTCTACATACTGCTACAATCACACATTCATCCTTGGAGTAAATCTCCTCCACAATAGTGCCAAAATTGTATTCAAAGTCCCAATGTAGAAAAAGTAGGTATGTCAGTTTCAAGTAGGATCATATCTTAGTTATCAATCACAAAGACATGTGGGTGTATGATGATCGTGAGCAAGTGAGGTGCATGTGACACACAAAGAGATACACACACATGTGTGAGGAAGAGCAAGAGACTAGAACAATGGAGATTTTGCATTCAAAGAACAAAAATATTACTAGAAATCTTTCACAAATTATCCAAGAACACTTCTCAATACGAGCCTACATTATTTATTTATAGTTTGTTGAGCATCTTGGATGGTTTCACATCTAATGTGTAACATACTTAAAAAATAGGTTCTCAAGATAAATTGAGGGTTTAAACCAGCTCCAAGAAATATGAAATTTATATTACGCTCTATCTAAACTTCTCAACCTCAAGGACTCCTCCTCATGGCAAAAATAGCTTTAAATCTTAGAAGAATGGTATTTTGTATGATTTGGTAGTGATGAAAATCAATCTTGTGTGTAATGAAGACTAGAACAAATCAATATGGCCTTTGCTTTTATGTATTCCCCCTTCTCTTATGTTTGCTTGTTCGCACACGGTTTCTTGTGCCCATGCCTCTTTCAAAAATCTATATTTCCCACTACAACATATCGAGGGTATACCGAGGCTGCTACCGAGGAAAATGAACGGGCGTATTTTTTCCACGATGTCGGTGTCGCTGTCGGTATGGCGTCGAAAACATAACACCGGTATAGTCGTTGGTATGCGCATTTGTATGAGCATCGGTATAATTGTCGGTAATACTGACACTCATACCGGCGCTTATACCAATGCATCTACTGGGTGTACTGACGCCCATACTGACGACTCTACTGGGCATACCGATGCCCATACCGACGACCATATCTGCATAAATTTTTTAGGGTAGAGTGTGTTGTCTTTTGCTACAGCATGATGTTCTTTAGCAAAAGACAATACACTCTGTCCAACTCTAAACCGAGTGTTATGTACTCTAATGGCAACCAAAACATGATTTTATATGAGCAAAAATGAAGCATGAATCATGTACAAAAAGTTGTATATTCCATAAATGAAGGATATATAAGAGTGTGACAAAGCACTTCCATATAGGAATCGAATACAAAATTATGGTACATGATTGCCACAAATGAGTGCAATACAAAATTGTGGCAATGTGAGAAAGCACTTCTATATAGGAATCGAATACAGAATTATGGTACATCATTCCCACATAGGAGTGTAATACAACATTGTGGCGAAAGCACTACCATACATATACATAAGGGGATCAAAACATTTACACCTGCAACTAAGCATGTGTAAATGAGACAAATTCACATGACATTTATAAAAGACAACTGAAAATACGAAACCAAGCTATAAGTTTACCTAATCATAGATTCTCCCATGAAATGGTTGTACCGCTTCCCTCTAAGTCTTGCAATAGTGCAGACAATCCATGACGATATCCGTAAGATTCTTCGGTTCGCGTTGGAGGACGACCCACTGCCAACTCCTATAATAAATATGCAAAATGTTAGATGAACATACATGATGTGCTGAACATAAACAAATTCAATAATTAACATGATACTTACAAATTGGTAGCACATACTATCGTATCCGCTACTACCTAAATGGGACGTTCCAACTGTATCCAACTGTGTGGCCGCCGCATATCTCTATTGATGGTATCGATCACGAGTATGTTGCTGCTCATCCTGAATCGATTCCCACTCTTCAACATCTAACGACACAAGACTCCGTAAGCCTGCTCTAAAAGCATCGCGAGCTTCCAACGGTCGATGGGACATCACCTCGCGTTGTGGTCACGATTTGAAGCCATTGCTTTCGGCATAAGATGTTTTGAAGAGGCTGAACCGCACCATTCGGGATGCTTCGCGATGTTATTTCTGGGAAAACCAAAGTCGAAAGGGATTTTTAGGTGCACTTTTCTATTGTGCCAACAAGAGGTCGTGCTATAGAGCAAGTCAAAGGATATTCATATTCATTAAAAGCATTGCTTGGAGGTCAACCTCATAACCTTTTTACATCGACATCTTCAAACATGATATCTGCTGATGAAGGATCCAGCACATCTTCTGCTAAATTGAAACAAATACTTACTTTCTGGTGCCACAATGGCAACATTGCTTATTCAGGAAGGTGCATGCAAGAAAAAGGATCATATTGACACGTTGATCTTTCATTCTAAAGAAGGAGAGGACATGGAGAGACGGGATCTGCTCTGAAGAGAAGGAGGTGTGCCCATTTTTTAGAAAGAATGTGGCGCAGGATCGAAAACGGAGAAGGAAATCTAGAGGGCTAAAGGCATTCTCTGCAATCTTCTTTGAAGGGCGCACAATCTTTTCATATGAGAGAGAAAGGCGAAGTTGTTCAAGCTTTGTAACGTGTAACTTGTTGTAGGGATATTGCCACTGATTGAGAGGAGGAGAAGCCTAGGTGACAGACAATCCTGCAGGACTATGAGTTTGTTGAGGAGGAAAATTGCATGTTCGTGTGAAAAATTCACGAGGCTTCATGCATGAGAGGCAAGGGTGTTAACGCACTGCAGTTGTCTGCTTCCGAAATCTTTCAAATGTTTCTCAGCAGATCTGGTTCTGCCGAAAATACTCTGAAGCTCTGTGGGAGTCATTAGATTTTTATCGTACTTCTTCTACTCTTCCCTGCGGAGATCCTCGCGATATTCATGCTGTTTCTAATGGACGGCGGTCAAAAAAAAAAGAGGCGCTGTGGTTGGCACTCTCGTGATATGGAGAGAGGAACTTCGGGGTGGCTTCGGGAGGCAGACCTGGAGAAGAGAACGAAAAAAATCTCAGATATTCATCGTTACTGCAATTGTGCAAGATTTTTTTTTCTGCTCTTATGCAGTGTAAGAGTTCTCCGCCCAGGCAAAGGCAAGGTATGACCAGGATGATCTATTGGCGCATGAAAAGTTTGGCAGAAAAGGGGGCCAGATCGCGCAGTAGGAAGATCAGAGGAAGGTATGATGACAATAATACTTTGAGAGGATTTCTGCTATGAAGGTCAGATCTTAATCCCTACCGACAACGACGATCGGGCTGACATGTTCTTATATGTTAGCCTATAATAAACAAATATGGGATTACCACCGGAAGATTTTTTTTTATTTTTGACAATGTTCTGGCAACACCACGATGTGCGCACAGAGGCACAAGAAGAAGACGGAGGAGTCATTTACTGATAACTACATCATTCGTACACTTCTCCTATCTAGAAGAGCTATGATAATACATCAACGCTCTGCTCATAGTCCGATAGCATCATCAAATAATGTAAGCGATCACAAATTTGATTTTCTTCAGACTGATCGAAGGATGCTTTTGAACCTGCAAAGGAGGAGGAAGATCGAGGAAGAAATTGAAGCGCTGACAGGGAAGTTCTCTGATCACTATCTAAAATATAGTGTCGTTTTGTTTTATAAGTCTGATGTCCTCTACTGGAGGCTAATTTTGCGCAATGATTGAAGATTAAAACACTAGTCAAATTTTGATTAAATGGACAAATTCTTTGATTACTCTTGCGCGTGGATCTGATGACTTTGTTGGACTCTGGAATATATTTGATGATAAACGTTTGAAAACCTGGCACAGAAAAGCTATGATGCCAGTGCTTCAATGTTGAAGGAAAGTTTGGATGCTTTGGATTTGGGAATTAACACTGATATGTTGCAAGATATGATGTCGTTTTGGAGTTGATCGCTGAGGACGAAACTGAAGAAGAGACAAAATGATGTACAGTGAGTTACATGATAGCGCATATGATGTTATATAAAGTGAATTGTTTTTTTTTAATCAGAGTAAACATGTTTTTATAAGTTGTGCATTATTCTGATATGGCACATTTTGAATTGGCATTCCTTGTAACTGCACTTGTCTTATGGAAATCCTTCTTACAATAATACTCCTTTGGCCAAGGGATCAAACATCACCAAATTGAATACTGACCTTTCTCGATGATCCAAACAACAGAAATGCCATAAGTATCCAATCATGCTTTTAAAGCTTCAGTTTGTAAAAGCTGAACATTCTGAAATAGTTGGTTCCTCATTCTCCTTGGTTTCAGTTGATATAAGGGATACATTTCAGGTATTTGAAGTGCAAATACAGGACAATATGAAAGATAAATGCTAAAATTTGTAGTGCTAATACTAGAGCTGTGGTCTCAAATCGGGTACATAACTGTTCCTCTTAAAGTTAAACATTAATCCTCCAAAATAGATATGCGACTATAGATCCTTGAGGATGTTTAATAATATAACCTTTAAATTCTGTAGTTCTATATCTTAAAAACTACATGCTTTATAAAGGATTACTAGAACATAACGTATCATCTCTAAAAGTTTTAGAGTCGTTGTGTCTTTGATATACAAATTTATCAATATATTTCTATATCTCTAGAAATCATTTGAGGGACTTTGGATTTTTTATTCCATCTTGAGTGGTCTCATGTATCCCAAGCAAAGCTGTTTCCATTCCCTCCACCCTCCTTTCCATGAACCCCGACGACATACCTGGTGAACCCGACGTGAAAGGAGGGGGTGAGTGAGTTATAGAGCCACAAAGATTAGCATAATCAAAATGGAAGAGATCCTAGCTCAATTCCTACGCTTTCAAGAAGAAGATAGGCGTCAAAAAGCCATCCAATCACTTTATGAACGTCTAGTCAATCGGTGTGGCTTTTTCAATGGAAAGAATGTCTCAAAGTTCTGCAAAGAATATGAACTCGAGGCCAAATATCTAGGTGTCGGACTAAGTCCGATGACGGAAAAAGAACTATGTGAAAACTTTATCTATGTGTCGGATTACGACGTGCGAGACCAAATAATGCGAATAAATCAAACGACATGGTCCCAATACAAAGCGACACTCCTCAAGCAGTTTATGCTAGAGGATCTTGATAAAGTAACTCGTAGATCTTTCCTAAGGTGGGTTCATATGCCCAAAGACCAACCAATTCTTGAGATCAAAGAAGAGTTTGAGCGACAATATGATGATCTTTCCGAGCACGATAAGAGGTGCATGAGTCATGAAAGGGTTTCGTTGTTTCTTCGAACAATCGATGTTAATGCCCGAGAGGAGTTAATTCCACTTCTTCAAGATATAGACTCCGACTCAGGACTCACAGAGGATTGGATGCTCGTCCATGAAGCTGTGATGAAATACGTAAAGAAACAACAAACAATAGAGAAATTTCTAAATGATTGGAGAACAGATCTTCAAACAGAGGAAAATTATAACCATGTTCCAAGCATTTTACCAATCGTGGATAATGTTCAAGTCCATGAGGTTGTAGAAACCCCATTTGGGCATGAAGTAGATATGCATGGGCTTGATATCCATAGTGATGATGGGAAATATGAAGAAACTTCTAAAAGTGCGATCGATGTAACCTCAAAGGTTACAAGGTGCCAAGAGCCCCTAGACTTCTTTACAATGATTATATCTTTAGGTGCCATGAGTGGACAAAGCACGAAGATGGGAGGATCAAAAGAGCAAGTGGAAGCTAATCAAAATCAAACCAAACTAAATCAAAATCAAACCAAACTAAATCAAAATCAAACCAAACTAAATCAAAATCAAACCAAACAAACAACAAACATAAAACAAAACAAAAACCAACAAAACCCAACAAGAAATCAAGATGAAGCTTCCTCTACTCCAATAAATTCTTCACATCGAATAAAAGATAATCAAACAAATCAAGAAACATATCAAGATGCAAACAAAGAGATAGAGATATCTAGAAGGCTCATAGGTGACCAAATGGAGATAAAAGATGAGATACAAATAGAGAACCTAATAAATATGTCTGAAGATCGAGCTCGAGATGCATCCTTTCATGATGACATCGGGCAAGATGTAGAGTATGATTGGATGTCACTTGATGGTGATGATCCTTTTCTAACACAAGATTCGGATAGAACTTCTGACCTAATGACTGAATTACATGAAGGAACTCCCATGGAACATGATGTTGAATCTAAGGACCTGTCAACAGAAGATCCGATGGGTAAGAAAATGGATATGCAGGAATCCGCATTATACATGCATACAGAGATGCAAGAAAACGAACTTACTTATATGAAGGAGGACAAGCAAATAATGAGTCCTCTAGAGGTTGAAATGTGTGATGACGAAGATGAGTATGATGCTAATCTAGAGGATGTACAAATGGTAAGTCCTCTAGATAGTGATGTGTATGGCGATGGTAATAAGCATGATCCTAATCCTACCGATAGTCTAGATCAAGATCAAGATACTGATATTCTTTTGAGCGATGTCACATTGGACAAAGATCCTACACATAAAAAAGAGGATAAGTTGGATGGAGTTCAAAATAATGATATGTATGTAAATGATGCCACATTCCATGAAGAGAGAAATATGAATGAACATGAGGAGGATGGGAAAATACCATTGATCATTTCTCTAAATACTGATATGTATGTCAAAAATAATCATGATGAGTTGAGTCCACACGTTGAAGAAATTGAGCATAAAGTGGCAGATGAAATGTTTATTGTGACATATGATAAATCAGATGCGCGTATAGCATTGAAGGATATCCAATGTAAAACTATTGAGTCAAACGATTGCAACGATGAAGCTCAAGTTGATTTGAATGCGTATGTTGAGATTCTCATACATGATGAGGTTCTTGAGCAAGAATCAGTAATTGAAGAATCAATGCTTGAAGAAGGTGGACTAAGCACGTCCTCAGAAGAGAACGAGCAAGAATCGATGGAGATGGAAGTAGAATCATGTGATGACATTTTGGATGAAGAAATTGAAGATCAAGATTTTCTTGAATATGAGGATATGGATTCCATTCACATTGAGGGAGAAATATTCTGGGAACATAACAAAGACAATGATGAAGAGTTCCTGGAAAGACTAGAACAAGAAGCAGATACCATAATTAATGGGACTCAAGTAGAAAGGAATCGTGATAGATTGGAAGATAAGAATGATTATGTAATATCATCTGAGCATGATGCTCACTTCTACTTGATGAAGGAATTGAATGAATCTAATCAATACGTTTATTTCGATGAAGATGAAGAACATATTCGAAATGATGCAATTGAAGATATTTCCTCAAATGATCCCAAGCATGAAATGAATCAAAATCCATGCTTGCACGGAATTTTTAAAAATGATTTAAGCATATTAAAAATCAACACTCTATATTCGTGTGTGTTTGACTCATCGAGAGTAACCTCACATGAGAGGATCATGAATAAAGGAGACTATGCCCAAATGATTGAAACATGGATGTTTGAATTTTCTAAAAGCTATGTATGCCAGTCAAGCCTACAAGGAATGGACGAGCAAATGAAATGGCTTGTCCACATATCTAACTTGTTTAAGAATGCTACCTTGATTGATGCAGTTCAGAGATGGCTTCTTTTCAAGCACAGTTTCTTTGGTGACCATATATCAAGGGAGATGGGTCTGAAGAAAAAAAAAAAACCCTAATAAATGAGAATTAATAAATACCAAAAGGAAATTTGTAAATAAAAATGTATATAACTTGTGTTTTTTGCTTTAATCTTAAGATAGATAGAAGAAACCAAATAAAACTAAAAATGCAAGAAATTAAAGTGGGAACACCTATGATAATGAATGCATGTTGGATGAGTGGTTTGAAGTCAAAATAATTCAAATAGATATTTTTAATATGAATGAAGTTTTTTTTTATGTGATTCTTGAATGTGATGCTACTAATTTCTCTTATGTAGTTTTGAGAACAGGTGTTGATATGGAGCTGATCGAAGATCTAGAGTTTTGAGAGATTGTATAGAGGCAACCACATTTGAGCTGCATGCTTATGTTTTATTGCAAATGGGTTTTGAAGTTCTTTCATGGACTGCATATGTATATAATGTCATTTTGATGTGATGTTTCTTATGATTTGTTTAGTTTCTATGAGTGCAGGAATGATCAAGCGAAGCCAACTGAGATGATGACTCAAGAACAAAGTCGTGAAAATCTTTTTCATTAGCTATCGTGCTTTAACCCTGATCTTTTCTTTGCACCATCTTTGAGATGCATTGCATGCCAAATATGCATGTAAAAATATATAGAAAACACATCTTTGAAATTCCGTAGAAGCACGTCCATCTGCACAATTAGATAGGTAAATATCATTGAAAGATAATAAAGCAAGTTTTGAGTGATAAGAGAGAATAGTTCTGAGTAAGGGAGAGTGATTGCATTTGTAAGAGAGTAGAGTTGCGAGTGATGTGAGCGTTGTTTAGTTACCATAAAACCCTCGATTTTTCACACCATTTTGTTTCTCTTCATGCACCTAAAACATGCATAAATGAAATGTAAAGAGCACAAGTGATATTTTGGTTAAAACCCATAGTTGCACGAGTGATTGCACTTGTATTGAATTGTATATCCATGATGAAAATGTGAGTTCAATTTGAGTGTACATCCTCAACACCGAATTCCTAATACCTCCCTTATTTGCACCATGCTGTTTTTTTATGCACTTAGAGTATGCATATGTAGGGCTCATTACATGGCCGTGCATAGGCACATTTGTTTTAACCCATGCACTTGATTTCACTCACATTTGGATTCTTGAAGACTTGCAGATACCGAGATCGATGGTGGTACATCCGGAGGATGTACAGGTTCAGAGGGGGTGGATGTGGTCACGATTTGAAGCCATTGCTTTCGGCATAAGATGTTTTGAAGAGGCTGAACCGCACCATTCGGGATGCTTCGCGATGTTATTTCTGGGAAAACCAAAGTCGAAAGGGATTTTTAGGTGCACTTTTCTATTGTGCCAACAAGAGGTCGTGCTATAGAGCAAGTCAAAGGATATTCATATTCATTAAAAGCATTGCTTGGAGGTCAACCTCATAACCTTTTTACATCGACATCTTCAAACATGATATCTGCTGATGAAGGATCAAGCACATCTTCTGCTAAATTGAAACAAATACTTACTTTCTGGTGCCACAATGGCAACATTGCTTATTCAGGAAGGTGCATGCAAGAAAAAGGATCATATTGACACGTTGATCTTTCATTCTAAAGAAGGAGAGGACATGGAGAGACGGGATCTGCTCTGAAGAGAAGGAGGTGTGCCCATTTTTTAGAAAGAATGTGGCGCAGGATCGAAAACGGAGAAGGAAATCTAGAGGGCTAAAGGCATTCTCTGCAATCTTCTTTGAAGGGCGCACAATCTTTTCATATGAGAGAGAAAGGCGAAGTTGTTCAAGCTTTGTAACGTGTAACTTGTTGTAGGGATATTGCCACTGATTGAGAGGAGGAGAAGCCTAGGTGACAGACAATCCTGCAGGACTATGAGTTTGTTGAGGAGGAAAATTGCATGTTCGTGTGAAAAATTCACGAGGCTTCATGCATGAGAGGCAAGGGTGTTAACGCGCTGCAGTTGTCTGCTTCCGAAATCTTTCAAATGTTTCTCAGCAGATCTGGTTCTGCCGAAAATACTCTGAAGCTCTGTGGGAGTCATTAGATTTTTATCGTACTTCTTCTACTCTTCCCTGCGGAGATCCTCGCGATATTCATGCTGTTTCTAATGGACGGCGGTCAAAAAAAAAAGAGGCGCTGTGGTTGGCACTCTCGTGATATGGAGAGAGGAACTTCGGGGTGGCTTCGGGAGGCAGACTTGGAGAAGAGAACGAAAAAAATCTCAGATATTCATCGTTACTGCAATTGTGCAAGATTTTTTTTTCTGCTCTTATGCAGTGTAAGAGTTCTCCGCCCAGGCAAAGGCAAGGTATGACCAGGATGATCTATTGGCGCATGAAAAGTTTGGCAGAAAAGGGGGCCAGATCGCGCAGTAGGAAGATCAGAGGAAGGTATGATGACAATAATACTTTGAGAGGATTTCTGCTATGAAGGTCAGATCTTAATCCCTACCGACAACGACGATCGGGCTGACATGTTCTTATATGTTAGCCTATAATAAACAAATATGGGATTACCACCGGAAGATTTTTTTTTATTTTTGACAATGTTCTGGCAACACCACGATGTGCGCACAGAGGCACAAGAAGAAGACGGAGGAGTCATTTACTGATAACTACATCATTCGTACACTTCTCCTATCTAGAAGAGCTATGATAATACATCAACGCTCTGCTCATAGTCCGATAGCATCATCAAATAATGTAAGCGATCACAAATTTGATTTTCTTCAGACTGATCGAAGGATGCTTTTGAACCTGCAAAGGAGGAGGAAGATCGAGGAAGAAATTGAAGCGCTGACAGGGAAGTTCTCTGATCACTATCTAAAATATAGTGTCGTTTTGTTTTATAAGTCTGATGTCCTCTACTGGAGGCTAATTTTGCGCAATGATTGAAGATTAAAACACTAGTCAAATTTTGATTAAATGGACAAATTCTTTGATTACTCTTGCGCGTGGATCTGATGACTTTGTTGGACTCTGGAATATATTTGATGATAAACGTTTGAAAACCTGGCACAGAAAAGCTATGATGCCAGTGCTTCAATGTTGAAGGAAAGTTTGGATGCTTTGGATTTGGGAATTAACACTGATATGTTGCAAGATATGATGTCGTTTTGGAGTTGATCGCTGAGGACGAAACTGAAGAAGAGACAAAATGATGTACAGTGAGTTACATGATAGCGCATATGATGTTATATAAAGTGAATTGTTTTTTTTTAATCAGAGTAAACATGTTTTTATAAGTTGTGCATTATTCTGATATGGCACATTTTGAATTGGCATTCCTTGTAACTGCACTTGTCTTATGGAAATCCTTCTTACAATAATACTCCTTTGGCCAAGGGATCAAACATCACCAAATTGAATACTGACCTTTCTCGATGATCCAAACAACAGAAATGCCATAAGTATCCAATCATGCTTTTAAAGCTTCAGTTTGTAAAAGCTGAACATTCTGAAATAGTTGGTTCCTCATTCTCCTTGGTTTCAGTTGATATAAGGGATACATTTCAGGTATTTGAAGTGCAAATACAGGACAATATGAAAGATAAATGCTAAAATTTCTAGTGCTAATACTAGAGCTGTGGTCTCAAATCGGGTACATAACTGTTCCTCTTAAAGTTAAACATTAATCCTCCAAAATAGATATGCGACTATAGATCCTTGAGGATGTTTAATAATATAACCTTTAAATTCTGTAGTTCTATATCTTAAAAACTACATGCTTTATAAAGGATTACTAGAACATAACGTATCATCTCTAAAAGTTTTAGAGTCGTTGTGTCTTTGATATACAAATTTATCAATATATTTCTATATCTCTAGAAATCATTTGAGGGACTTTGGATTTTTTATTCCATCTTGAGTGGTCTCATGTATCCCAAGCAAAGCTGTTTCCATTCCCTCCACCCTCCTTTCCATGAACCCCGACGACAGCGTGCTCTATGTCGAATCCATTCCGAACTCACAATAGGATTCCCACGTGCTAGCCGGTACTCTTCATATATCCATTGTGTGATATATTTTTGGAAAACCCTATCCTGTTCGCTCCATTTTAACATTACATAATGTCCAAACTCTATGGAGCAAAGTTTTCGAATGAGTTGACACATTTACTTTTCGGCTACATCCATGACTGGAGCTCCATTACAAATGTGATATATTATGCAGCCGTCATGGTCATGCGCTCCCTAAGGTGTATGTGGAGATCCCATCTAATCCAATATGAAAATGCATGTGTGTATGCATATGCATGTGTGTATGCATATGCATGTGTGTATGCATATGCATGTGTGCTTGCATATGCATGTGTGTATGCATATGCATGTGTATGCATATACATATGCATGTGTCTATGCATATGCATGTTTGTATGCATATGCATGTTTGTATGCATATGCATGTGTGTGTGTATGCATATGCATGTTTGTATGCATAAGCATGTGTGTATGCATATGCATGTGTGTATGCATATGCATGTGTCTATGCATATGCATGTGTCTATGCATATGCATGTGTCTATGCATATGCATGTGCATGTGTATGCATATGCATATGCATGTGTATGCATATGCATATGCATGTGTGTATGCATATGCATGTTTGTATGCATATGCATGTGTTTATGCATGTGCATGTGTGTATGCATATGCATGTATGTGTGTATGCATATGCATTGTGTGTATGCATGTGCATGTGTGTATGCATATGCATGTGTGTATGCATATGCATGTGTGTATGCATGTGCATGTGTGTATGCATATGCATGTGCGTGTGTGTATGCATATGCATGTATGTGTGTATGCATATGCATTGTGTGTATGCATGTGGATGTGTGTATGCATATGCATGTGTGTATGCATATGCATTGTGCATGTGTGTATGCATATGCATTGTGTATATGTGTATGCATATGCATTGTGTATGTGTGTATGGATATGCATATGCATGTGTATGCATATGCATGTGTGTATGCACATGCATGTTTGTATGCATATGCATGTTTGTATGCATATGCATGTGTGTATGCATGTGCACGTGTGTATGCATATGCATGTATGTGTGTATGCATATGCATGTTTGTATGCATAAGCATGTGTGTATGCATATGTATGTGTGTATGCATATGCATGTGTATGCATATGCATATGCATGTGTATGCATATGCATATGCATGTGTATGCATATGCATATGCATGTGTATGCATATGCATGTGTATGCATATGCATGTGTATGCATATGCATGTGTATGCATATGCATGTGTATGCATATGCATGTGTATGCATATGCATATCCATGTGTATGCATATGCATATGCATGTGTATGCATATGCATGTGTATGCATATGCATATGCATGTGTATGCATATGCATGTGTATGCATATGCATATGCATGTTTGTATGCATATGCATGTGTGTATGCATGTGCATGTGTGTATGCATATGCATGTATGTGTGTATGCATATGCATTGTTTGTATGCATATGCATGTGTGCATGTGTGCATGTGTGTATGCATATGCATGTGTGTATGTGTGTATGTGTGTATGTATATGCATTGTGTGTATGCATATGCATGTGTGTATGCATGTGCATGTGCGTATGCATATGCATGTATGTGTGTATGCATATGCATTGTGTGTATGCATATGCATTGTGTGTATGCATATGCATGTGTGTGCATGTGCATGTGTGTATGCATGTGCATGTGTGTATGTGTGTATGCATATGCATGTGTGTATGATGTGTGTATGTGTGTAAGCATATGCATTGTGTATATGTGTATGCATTGTGTATGTGTGTATGCATATGCATGTGTGTATGCATACGCATGTGTGTATTCATATGCATGTGTGTATGCATATGCATGTGTATGCATATGCATATGCATGTGTATGCATATGCATGTGTGTATGTATATGCATGTTTGTATGCATATGAATGTGTGTATGCATATCCATGTGTGTATGCATATGCATGTGTGTATGCATGTGCATGTGTGTATGCATGTAGATGTGTGTATGCATATGCATGTTTGTATGCATATGCATGTTCGTATGCATATGCATGTGTGTATGCATGTGCATGTGTGTATGCATGTGCATGTGTGTATGCATATGCATGTATGTGTGTATGCATATGCATTGTGTGTAGGAATATGCATGTGTGTATGCATATGCATTGTGTGTATGCATATGCATGTGTCTGTGCATGTGCATGTGGGTATGTGCGTATGCATATGCATGTATGTGTGTATGCATATGCATGTGTGTATGCATGTGCATGTGTGTATGCATATGCATGTATGTGTGTATGCATATGCATTGCATGTATGCATGTGCATGTGTGTATGTATATGCATGTGTGTATGTATGTATGCATATGCCTGTCTGTATGCATATGCATATGCATGTGTGTATGCATATGCATTGTGTATGTGTGTATGCATATGGATTGTGTTTGTGTGTATGCATATGCATGTATGTGTGTATGCATATGCATGTATGTGTGTATGCATATGCATTGTGTGTATGGATATGCTTTGTGTGTATGCATATGCATTGTGTGTATGGATATGCATTGTGTGTATGCATATGCATGTGTGTATGCATATGCATGTGTGTATGCATATGCATGTGTGTATGCATGTGCATGTGTGTATGCATGTGCATGTGTGTATGCATGTCCATGTGTGTATGCATGTGCATGTGTGTATGCTTATGCATGTGTGTATGCTTATGCATGTGTGTATGCATATGCATTGTGTATGTGTGTATGCATTGTGTATGTGTGTATCCATATGCATGTGTATATGCATATGCATTGTGTGTATGCATATGCATTGTGTGTATGCATATGCATTGCGTGTATACATATGCATGGGTGTATGCATATGCATTGTGTATGTGTGTATGCATGTGCATGTGTGTATGCATGTGCATGTGTGTATGCATGTGCATGTGTGTATGCATGTGCATGTGTGTATGCATGTGCATGTGTGTATGCATGTGCATGTGTGTATGCATGTGCATGTGTGTATGCATGTGCATGTGTGTATGCATGTGCATGTGTGTATGCATGTGCATGTGTGTATGCATGTTCATGTGTGTATGCATGTGCATGTGTGTATGCATGTGCATTTGTGTATGCATATGCATGTGTGTATGCATGTGCATGTTTGTATGCATATGCATGTGTGCATGTGTGTATGCATATGCATTGTGTGTATCCATATGCATGTGTGTATGCATGTGCATGTGTGTATGCATGTGCATGTGTGTATGCATATGCATGTATGTGTGTATGCATATGCATTGTGTATGTGTGCATGCATTGTGTATGTGTGCATGCATTGTGTTTATACATATGTGAGTGTGTATGTATATGTATCTCTCTCTCTCTACGTCCATCGAAAACAAAACAATCGCTTACATCGATGTAATTGTTTGAATCATGGTAATCAAAATCCACTTGAAGTTGTCCTTCGTCAAATTTCCAAAGAATTGATCCCAAAATCTTTTGCAAAATTAAAGAGAGAAGATATTAGAAAAGAAAAACCATAAATGAAGAAAAAAGAGTGCTACAGTATGTGTGATATACTTTCCAAAGCTTCAGATCTAGAAAGATAGAGGTGTGCTTAGAGAGAGAGGGAGGGGGAGAGAGAGAGAGAGAAGGAGAGAGAGAGAGAGACGGAGAGAGAGATAGAGAAAGAGTGAGAAACAGAGATATGTTATTCACGTGCACAAAGTCGACAGTAGAAGATCTAAGTTCAAAGTGCCGAAATGTCGAATGTTTGCTCTTAGGCCCAGTTAAAACCCACCATTGGTATGAGCGTCGGTAATTTCCAATAAGTTACCGATGCTCATATCGACACAGTTGTGTCAAGGCTAGGCGGTTTGCCAAAATATTTGAGGGTCATACCGATGCTGATGCGGATGCGGTATGCTGAATGTCGGTATACCCTTGGTATGTTGTAGTGTCCTTAGAACTACATATCTACAACAAATATCAAGGATTTTTGCAAGGAACAAGAAAATGGAAATTTCATAATAAACATGGTAGAAGTGGGCTCCCAAAAGTGGGAAGAGAACAAAATCCAAGTTTTCTAAAGAGGGTAGTAAAGAAAGTTAATAGATATGTCTCATAAGTCAAAATTTGATCCAAGAGGACTTATCAAGGGGGCAACGATCTAAGGATTCTAAGGACTATTTACTACAAAAATAGATGAAAAGTAACTTTTAAAAGTACTTGAAGCTTTTAATGCATGTAAAAAGAAAATCAATGTATAGCAAATGACATAAAAGTTGACTTGTGATGCATTTAATATAGGGAATCTCCTCTATAATAACCTTTTGGCTAGATTTCCACATTGAATTAGCAAGGAAACATTTTTTCTAATGTTTCAAAAGCCTAACATAGCATTTGTTAATAAGATTTTCTATTTTTTTGTAGATAAAGTGGCCCTTGAAGACCCCAAAAGTTTGGTACTGTAAATTTTCCGAACTCTTAAGATTACATGAAATCTCTTATGCCAATCTGGTGTAGACTTATGTCAATGTGACGGATGCTGCAAAAGCATGTATGAAACTATATCCTCAGTGTCCACTCCCAAGAAAGTAAGAAAGTAAGAAAGTAAGAATAATCCATATGTACATGTTGCCACCGATTTATCTTCATGTCTTTTTCAATCATCGGTAAATAGATGCAGCAACGCTGGAATTGGTTTCCATATACTGAGAAGCTCCACAATCAAAAGTCATTTCTAGAGCAATGGATAATTTTCACGCTATCCATTCAAGCAATGGAAAATTTAAGAACATGATTTTAGGTTCAGAAGAACCTACTTTACTTTAGAATATGGGAAACCTACTTTACTTTAGCATATGGAACACCCATTTGGCATTCATCACCTTGTAGTCAACTTCCAAGATGGATATTGCAAAGAGTACATGCACAGAAGCAAAATTTGAAAAAAAAACAGTGTAGTAAAAAAAGAAAGAGTGTGTGAGACTCAAAAATGAGTATACCATGAAATGGGTAAACTTGGAGTGTAAATTGGTTGGAAAAAACAAGAAATCTATTTACCAAGAGACTCCAACATCCCTTCTCTACGTACTCTTACCATCACACATTCATCCTTGGAGTAAATGTCCTCGACAATAGTGCCAAAATTGTATTCAAAGTCCCAATGTAGAACAATTATGTGTGTCAATTTCAAGTAGCAATGATATCTTAGTTATCAATCACAAAGACATGTGAGTGTATGACGATCATGAGCAAGTGAGGTTCATGTGACACACAAAGAGATACATGCAAGTGAGGTGCATGTGACACACATAAGGGACTGGAACAATGGAGTCTTTGCATTCAAAGAGCAAAAATATTACAAGACATCTTTCACGAATTATCCAAGAACACTTCTCAATATGAGCCTACATGCTTTAATTATAGTTTTTGGAGCATCTTGGATGGTTTCACATCTAATGTCTAACATACTTAAAAAATAGGTTCTCAAGATAAATTGAGGGTTTAAACTAGCTCCAAAAAATATGAAATTTATATTACGTTCTAATCTAAACTTTCCAACCTCAAGGACTCCTCATCATGGAAAAAATAGATTTAAAATCTTAGAAGAATGGTGTTTTGTATGATTTGGTAGTGATGAAAATCAATGTTGTGTGTAATGAAGACTAGAACAAATCAATATGGCCTTTGCTCTTATGTATTCCCCCTTTCTTTTATGTTTTCTTGTTTCCACACGTTTACTTGTGCCCATGCCTCTTTCAACAATCTATATTTCCTTAGAACTACATATCTACAACAAATATCAAGGATTCTTGCAAGGAACAAGAAAATGGAAATTTCATAATAAACATGGTAGAAGGGAGCTCCCAAAAGCGGGAAAGAGAACAAAATCCAAGTTTTTCTAAAGAGGGGAGTAAAGAAAGTTCATAGATATGTCTCCCAAGTTTAAATTGATCCAAGAGGACTTATCAAGGGGGCAACGACCTAACTATTCTAAGGACTATTTAGTACAAAAATAGATGAAAAGTAACTTTTAAAAGTATTTGAAGCTTTTAATGCATGTAAAAAGAAAATAAATGTATAGAAAATGACATAAAAGTGGACTTGTGATGCATTTAACGTTTCGGCTAGATTTCCACATTGAATCAGCAAGGAAACATTTTTTCTAATGTTTCAAAAGCCTAATAGAGCATTTGTTAATAAGATTTTTTATTTTATTATAGATAAAGTGGCCCTTGAAGACCCCAAAGTTTTGCTAATGTAAATTTTCCGAACTCTTAAGATTACATGAAATCTCTTATGCCAATAACAAAGCCTCTTTATAATCCCCACACTTAGCTGACTGACATTCACTCTTGGGTATGAATATAAGAAATGGATACCATTGCAATCGTCTACTTTCTAGGAGGAGAATTAGCATGAATCGAAGAAAAAAGAGTGACACACTGTTTTGCATGAAGCTTGAAGAAATCCATATAAGGGATACAATCTAGGGAAATGAGAAGGTCTATCCTCATAGGTTCCTGCCATGTAGAATATCATGAACACTTCAACTGAAAATTTCCAAACTTGGTATTGCTAGATATTCGTTGATGCAAAATGAGCTGAATGAATGCCATACAAGTAAGAAACCTCATCTCATATTAAGCTTATCCTTAAGTTAAGTACTATTGTGAAGGAGATTTACCTCAAGGGAAAATGCATGATGGTAAGAGTAGGTAGAGAAGAGATGTTGGAGATGCTTGGTAAGTATATTTTTGGTTCTTTCCAATCAATTTACACTCTTGTCACCTCTTTCAACATCCCATACCTCCTCTTTCCATATCCTTCTTCAAGAAAAAATCATGTCTAGGTACATAAAACCTGCTTAAGCCTTCGTTTGCCTCATTCATGTGTGTACATATTCTATGAAAGAGAGAGAGAGTATGTGTGCTATTTTATTATAATTTCTTACAAAGCTTTGGCCATCATGAGCTCCAACACGCTTTGCAAGTGAGATAGGCCTTTGCATGCATCGAGCTACTAAAGAGTAGGTCTATTGTCATAGACCGACAAGCACAATTTTTTGATACAAAACTTTTACCACAATAGAGGTCTTAATAGCACCTTTGTAGTGCAATACAGTTTGTCCTCAAATTCAAATTTTCTTGGTACATTGTGATAGAAAGCCTCAATCGCAAGTGATAGAGCACTATCTATCATGCTAAAGACCCTCTATCTATCATGTTAAAGACCTATTGTGATAGAGCCTTCCATCATGACAATAAAAAACACAACATAACAAAAAGTCATTAGAATACTATCCATCATTAGAAAACGATTAGTCACAACAAAAAGTCAATAGAACATTGTTCTTCATTACAATACACTCTAGTTGAGCATGGTGATAGACCCTATCTATCATCACCTCTATCATGGTTGACCCTTGTCTCACAAAAAACCCCTCTATCTCAATAGTGGAATATCATGAAAGATCCCATCTATCACAATAGACAACCTATTTTGTCAAATTTTGAGTTCGATTTCTATAATTTTAAGTTGTCTTGGGTAGCTTTAGGAGCTTTTTGAAGAATTCTATGAAGCAAGGTGTGTGCTCTAACATGTGTTCTAGACTAGAGTACATGAGCTTGTGGCTGGAATTCTTGCTTGGAAGCTTGTATCAAAGCTAGGATAGTCCCTTTAGACTTGGAAAGACACAAGTTGGCCCCACCCAAATGCACGTTGTCAATTCTAGCCTATGCTAAGTGTGTAGTTCTAGGTTTAGGCATTAGAAACATGATACGAGCGATAACGATTAGAAACCTTAAGAACCATGTGTGGAGATCCATAAATCAAGTATGAAAACCTAATATAAGAATGTAGATATATTATAAAATGATAAAATCCAAATGAGCAAGTCCATTCTTGATGTCGATGAAAAAAAAGACAAGGGTAAATAATTGAATTTAATAAGTAACCAAGTGATTGAGGAGAAAGCACCAACACATGCGAAAATAGACTCCAAATCTATCATATCAAATCTCCATGAATTCGTGCTCTGGGAAGCACCTTGCCAAAGTGGATTGACAAAGTCTAAGATCTTCTCAAGCTACTGCAAATCATGCTTCGAATTCTTAGCCTAAGTATTTAGTTACTCACCCTTGTAGCTTAAGTTTAGAGACTAGTTATTTCAAGAGTACCTATCGTACGTAGCTTAATAAGTAATTGAATTTCATAAGTAACCAAGTGATTGAGGAGAAAGCACCAACACATGGGAAAATAGACTCCAAATCTATCGTATCGAATCTTCATGAATTCGTGCTCTGGGAAGCACCTTGGCAAAGTGGATTGACAAAGTTGAAGATCTTTTGAAGCTACTGCAAATCATGCTTCGAGGTCTTAGCCTAAGTATTTAGTTACTCACCCTTGTAGCTTAAGTTCAGAGACTAGTTATTTCAAGAGTACCTATATCATGGAGAGACAAACTGCTATAATTTCTTGGCTAGTGTATCTAGAGAAACCAAAAGGACCCTACAATAGTAAGCTAGAGTATGTCCAAACCAAGTAATTAGGTGCTCACATCTACGAAGATGGTTTGATGAACTCATTGGTTCAACCCCAAAACCTGGAGCACCCATTTGGCATTCATCACCTTATAATCAAGTTCCAAGATGGATATTGCAGAGAGTACATGCACATAAGCAAAATGAAAAGAAGAGTGTACTCACAAAAGAAAGAGTTTTTGAGACTCAAAAATGAAGACCATGAAATGGGTAAACTCGGAGTGTAAATCGGTTGGAGGAAACAAAAAATCTACTTACCAAGTGACTCCAACATCTCCTCTCTATGTACTCTTACCATAACACATTCATCCTTGGAGTAAATCTCCTCGACAATAGTGCAAAAATTGTATTCAAAGTCCCAATATAGAACAATTATGAGTGTCAATTTCAAGTAGGATCATATCTTAGCTATCAATCACAAAGACATGTGGATGTATGAAGATCATGAGCAAGTGAGGTGCATGTGACACACGAAGAGATACACACACATGTTGAGGAACATCAAGACACTGGAACAATGGAGTCTTTGCATTCAAAGAACAAAAATATTAGAAGAAATCTTTCACAAATTATCCAAGAACACCTCTCAATATGAGCCTACATGCTCTATTTATAGATTAGCATCTTCGATGGTTTCACATCTCATATCTAACATACTTAAAAAATAGGTTCTCAGGATACTTTGAGGGTTTAAAATAGCTCCAGAAAATATGAAATTTTTATGAGGTTCTATCTAAACTTTCCAACCTCAAGGACTCCTCGTCATGGAAAAAATAGATTTAAATTTTAGAAGAATGGTGTTTTGTATGAGCTGGTAGTGATGAAAATCAATGTTGTGTGTAATCAAGTCTACAACAAACCAATATGGCCTTTGCTCTTATGTATTCCCCCTTCTTTTATGTTTGCTTGTTCCCACACGTTTACTTGTGGCCATGCCTCTTTCAACAATCTATATTTCCTTAGAACTACATATCTACAACAAATATATCAAGGAATTTGGCAAGGAACTCGAAAATGGAAATTTCATAATAAACATGGTAGAAGTGAGCTCCCAAAAGTGGGAAGAGAACAAAATCCAAGTTCTTTAAAGAGGGGATTAAGAAAAGTTCATAGATATGTCTCCCAAGTCAAAATTGATCCAAGAGCACTTATCAAGGGGGCAACGACCTAACGAATCTAAGGAGTATTTAGTACAAAAATAGATGAAAAGTAACTTTTAAAAGTATTTCAAGAAAATCAATGTATAGAAAATGACATAAAAGTTGACTTGTGATGCATTTAATATAGGGATTCTCTTGTATAATAACTATTTGGCTTTTAATGCATGTAAATTTCAAGAAATTCAATGTATAGAAAATGACATAAAAGTTGACTTGTGATGCATTTAATATAGGGAATCTCCTCTATAATAATTATTTGGATAGATTTCCGCATTGAATTAGTAGGCTAACATTTTTTATAATGTTTCAAAAGCCTAATAGAGCATTTATTAATAAGAGTTTTTATTTTATTGTAGACAAAATGGCCCTTGAAGACCCCAAGGTTCTCCTAATGTAAATTTTTTTAACTCTTAAGATTACATGAACTCTCTTGTGTACAATTTTTCTGATTTTTTTCCATACAAAAATATTAGTATTGTATATTTTTTTCAACTTGAGAATACAATGACGTATAGGGGTGCAAGTTGTTGGATCTATCCAAAATAAAGTTATGTATAGTACATAAAAACCATAACCACAAAGAATCCTTTTAGAGAACACTTCCTCTCTCAATTAAAAGGGATATGGATATTATAACCCTAATTCAAAGGAGCTCAAGGTACCTCGAGGTGTGGTCAAATGGAGCGGATTCCATTGCAATTACAATAATATTAAATAATAGGCATTCAATAACCATTATCCAAAATTCCCCAACCATTATCCACAGTTTTCCCATAGATATTGTGTTGAATGTCTTCGTATGGTGCATAAGTATCGAGATGGAATGAGTAACTCATGCAAATCATACTTGGGTAGAAAATTTTAATATGAGATGAGGTTTCTTAAATGTATGGCATTCGTGTGGCTCATTTTGCATCAAGCATTTTCTACCAATACATAGTTTGGAATCTCTAGGAGGAAGTGTTGAGTTCAAATCTTGGCTGGACATATCCATGAATTCCCAAAGCTTGCATAGCCTAGTGGTTGATGCTTTGAATCTCTAGGAGGAAGTCCTAAGTTCAAATCCTGGCTGGACATATCCATGAATTCCCAAACATGGGTGTCCATGAAGTTCCCCAAGATGGGTGCCTCTACCTTACGAGGTCACATGTGTGTGTCTTTCCAATTCATTGTACTCTAAAAAAAAAAAACTAAGTTTGGAAATTTTAAGCTGGAGTATTCATAGTTTCTTCTAGATCCTAGCAACTTATGAGGATAGACCTTGTCGATTCCCACAATTGTATTGTAAGAACCATTTTAATGCCACAATAATTATTGAACAAGGGCCTGGATGGAAGTATGGATACCCAAGACCTATACTTTAAAGGCGAATAGGTAAAATATGTAACTAGCATCCTTCCATTTTTGCCCTAGTGGATAATAGAATTGTTGGAGCAGAACAATCAACAATTAGCCATTACATAAAGGTTAGAAGTAAAGAGATGAAGAAAAGATTGAAGATCAACTTCGTGGAATGAAGAGAAGATTCAAATAACAAAGTTCTTTAAATCATATGTACATTAGTTCTGTATATACTTCAATGTACTTGAAGTAATGACGAATTAGGACTTGTATGTATATATAAGTACATGCTTATAGTCGTATTATAAGCATAAGAGAGCATGAGATGAAACATAGATGAGTAAATGATGAACATTGTATGTATCATCCATCAGATGTATGAAGAGTTTAGATAAGAGAAAGTTTTCAGAGAATTGCGCGTCAATCTTTTCTCTAATTCTCCTTCTGTGCTTAATCTTATGAGAAATCCTTTTGTACACATATAAGTCCATAGTGAATCCATCTATGGCTAAAGTTTGAGAGTCCAATTGCAAACAGGCTGAGAGAATTTTGAATAGGAACATTCATATGTGAAAAATTCTGAGTGTCTTCTGAAATAGGCGCAAATTTTGTGGTTGAAGAAATGGTCAGTACTCAGCACATAGTGTAAAGTTTTACACAAATGAGGATTCAAAACTTAAGTTGAGAAGTAAGCCATCTATGGCTAAAAGCATTTGATTAAACGTGCTATAGTTTGGGAGAACCATAGCTTAGAAGTTACAGGTGTCAAAGTCGTCATTACAAAGAGGCAGTTTCAGACATAGGTAAAATGTTTGAGTTATTTCTCACATTCCACTCAAGCATTTGAAGTGATTTAACTTGGAGAAGGTGCACAACCTCTAGGTGACACATTCTACAAAGTTTTATAAAAAACTTTACACAAATGATTAGTCAATGAGTGATTAATCTGCAGCAGACTTTTTCTGAGAAGTAATTTTTTCCACAGTTGATCAATTTCTTGATAGTTTGATAATTGTTTTTCAAAATTAAGTGGAGTCTGAAGTTATTCTTGATATAGAGGTTGTCTAACATCAAGGATAACTTGTTCTTTTGGAGATTAACATTCTCCATCAGTGGTATCAGAGCAGGTTGTATCAAATTTGAGGAAAGGAAGACTCTGACTACTGCAGACATACAAACTTTACATCTCAAAGGATCAAAAGGATAAAGTGTGAACAAAGATTGAAGGAAGGCACATTAAGGTTGTCAAAAGGATCAGAAGGAGTAACATTTTAAGCCAAGGTACATTCATTCCTCATAAGGATTAAAGATTTGATAGTACAGGTGAAGAAAGGATGGGAGATAGCCTCCAAATTGAGAAGTTGGATAGAGAGAACTATCCAGCTTGGTCAATGAGAATGGAAGCTCATCTTATGAGCAAAGATCTGATGGGATACATCACAGGAGAGGAAGAAAAGCAAGAATTCAAAGATCCTAGTGTTCCAACTAGGGAGGAGCTTGCAGATATACAGATTTGGATGAAGAAGGATGCTCAAGCAAGGAGCATAATCTACATGGTAGTGAATGATTATTTGCTTCCTCATATTAGAGGACTTGAAAGTGCAAGTGACATTTGGAATGCTTTGGAAGAGCATTTTCAGAACACAACCAAATCAAGGAAAGCTTCATTATGGGCAGAGTTTACTACTTTCAAGAAGAAGGCTTCACAATCAATATCTGATTATGTGACAAAAATGAAGGACATTGCAGATTCTTTAGGTGCAGTGGATGAGGATATTGAAGAAGACAAATTGGTAAGACAAATTCTCACAGGGCTAAGAGGAGATGAGAAGTGGAAGCTTTTTATTTTGTCTACAGAACTTTCATTAGATCATTTCACTCCTGATTTGAATCAATTGTTAGGACATATGCTAACTTTTGAGAATGATATCAAAGGAGATTTTGACAAGAGTGCAGGTCATGCAATGTACTCTAAAGACAAGAAGAAAGCTAACAAAGGAAAGCAACAATTAGGTGAAGATGAAGGTACTTCAAGCCAAGCAAACTTCCTAAGAGGAAGAGGAAATGGTAGAAGTAGAGGAAGAGGTGAAGATTCATCTACATATGATGAAGCCAAAGGGAATAAGAATTGGGAAGAAGCTATGCAAGAGGAGTATGATGCATTGATGGAAAATCAGACATGGGATCTGGTTCCTAAACCTAGTAGCCAGAAAATCATTGGTTGTAAGTGGGTTTACAAAACAAAAAGGTCTGCAGATGGAAGTGTGTCTAGGTACAAAGCCAGACTTGTTGTGAAGGGATATGCACAGACATATGGAGTGGACTATGATGAGACTTATAGTGTTGTGGCAAAAATGACAACCATCAGAACACTCATAGCAATTGCTGCTTGCAAAGGTTGGAAATTATCTCAATTAGATGTTAAAAGTGCTTTTTGGAATGGTTACATTTCATATGAAGTCTACATGGAACAACCAGATGGTTTCAAAGATCAAGTGTATCCAAATTATGTATGTAAGCTCAAGAGAGCTTTGTATGGATTGAAGCAGGCCCCAAGGGCATGGAATTATAGGCTTGTAAAGTTCTTGTAGGAACTTGGATTTCAAGCATCAAAGGCAAATAGTAGCTTGCTAGTCAAAGCAAGTGAAGATGGATTTATTTATGTTTGTATTTATGTTGATGACATAATACTTACAGGAACAGATGATAAAGGCATACAAATGATTAAGAAATAGATGGAGAAAGAGTTCAAAATCAATGACTTGGGAAATTTGTCATTCTTCTTGGGAATGGAGATTTCATATACTCAACATGGAGTATATGTAACTCAAGAAAGGTATTTGAAAAATTTGCTAACCAAATTTAAAATGGAAGATTGCAGGATAGCACCAACTCCAATGGAAGAATAATACTGGGGTTGGCTGTATGTATTTCCCAAAATAGCTAAAACCTCTTTTATGCAAACCCGAGCTCTATCAGATTTTGGTGGGTAGCTTGATTTATGCTACATTAACAAGGCCTGATTTTTCATATGAAGTTGGAGTTCTATCTCAATTCATGCATTGTCTTAGAAAGGAACATTGGATTGCAGGACAAAGAGTACTTAGGTACATCAACGGTACACTCAAAGAAGGGTTGTACTATGGGTTTACTTCAGATACAAGAGTCAAAATATATAGTGATGTAGATTGGGCAGGTAATATGGATGATAGAAGATCAACACATGGATATTTTTGTTATGTGGGAGACAAGCTAATCTCATGGTGTTCTAAGAAGCAACATACAGTTGCTTTATCATCTACAGAAGCAGAATACAAAGGCATGGTGGAAGCTGCAAAGGAAGTAATATGGCTAAAGACACTTATGAAGATTTTTGATGTTGTTCAGAGTACTCTTATCATTTGTGGAGACAATATGAGTTCTTTATACTTGGCAGCAAATCCTGTGTTTCATGCTAGAACTAAACATATTGAAATTCAGTATCATTTTTTGAGAGAGAAGGTCATTGATAAAGAAATTGAAGTCATGCATACTCCTACAAGAGATCAAATTGCAGATATGATGACAAAAAGTTTGGATGGACCAAAGTTGTAGAGGTTTAAAGATATGGCAGGAATAAAGAAGATGCATGTAATCACAATTGATGATTGAGGGGGAGCTGTTGGAGCAGAACAATCAACAATTAGTGATTACATAAAGGTTAGAAGTAAAGAGATGAAGAAAAGATTGAAGATCAACTTCATGGAATGAAGAGAAGATTCTGATAACAAAGTTCTTTAAATCATATGTACATTAGTTTTGTATATACTTCAATGTACTTGAAGTAATGACGAATTAGGACTTGTATGTATATATAAGTACATGCTTATAGTCCTATTATAAGCATAAGAGAGCATGAGATGAAACATAGATGAGTAGATGATGAACATTGTATGTATCATCCATCAGATGTATGAAGAGTTTAGATAAGAGAAAGTTTTCAGAGAATTGCGCATCGATCTTTTCTCTAATTCTCCTTCTCTTAATGAGAAAAGATTTCTCTATAAGGATTTCTCTTATGAGAAATCCTTTTGTACACATCTAAGTCCATAGTTAATCCATCTATGGCTAAAGTTTGAGAGTCCAATTGCAAACAGGCTGAGAGAATTTTGAATAGGAACATTCATATGTGAAAAGTTCTGAGTGTCTTCTCAAACAGGCACAGATTTCGTGGTTAAAGAAATGGTCAGTACTCAGCACAGAGTGTAAAGTTTTACACAAATGAGGATTCAAAATTTAAGTTGAGAAGTAAGCCATATATGGCTAAAAGCATTTGATTAAACGCTATAGTTTGGGAGAACCATAGCTTAGAAGTTACAGGTGTCAAAGTCGTCGTTACAGAGAGGCAATTTCAGACATAGGTAAAGTGTTTGAGTTATTTCTCACATTCTACTCAAGCATTTGAAGTGATTTAAATTGGAAAAGGTGCACAACCTCTAGGCAACACATTCTACAAAGTTTTATCAAAAACTTTACTCAAATGATTAGTCAATGAGTGATTAATCTGCAGCAGACTTTTTCTGAGAAGTATTTTTTTCCACAGTTGATCAATTTCTTGATAGTTTGATAATTGTTTTTCAAAATTAAGTGGAGTTTGAAGTTATTCTTGATATAGAGGTTGTCTAACATCAAGGATAACGTGTTATTTTGGAGATTAACATTCTCCATCAAGAACGCATATCTATATGTTGAAAGTCGGATGAAGGGCAGATGTGCATTAACATGGAAGAAGTATACAAGACATGGATTCTAGGTTCTAACTTGTGGGATGTGCTTCAAAATCTTCTAAGTACATGAACTTTATGAATGTCCAATTAGGTGGGATGCGCTTCAAAATTCAACATTTGAGAGAAGGCATGGATATGGCTGAACTTATGGCATGCTACCAACTACTGACCACACATGGTTTCTTGTTTATCTATGTAGTATCTATTGATGACATGATTGCTCCTACTTCATCTACATTTGTATCCACATGAGTGCATCTCCATTTTGTATCTAGGAGACAATCCATTTCTAGTTTATTCCCAATAGGATGATTCCTGGTGCGAGCATTAAAGGAGTCAGGAAGTGATTGAGGTTTAGGAGTCGAAAATTACCCCTCATTGCCAGTGAATTGCACAGAGAACTTTGTCAAAGATATGCTCAACCGAGTTCCCTAGATATGATGCCTTCCAATCTGACATAGTATAATGTGCCCAACCTCGGATTTCGAAGCAGCTGGGAGAGAACGGAGCCCCTTGGAATAGCGCGAGCGCCGAGGGGAGAGAGAGAGAGAGAGAGAGAGAGAGAGAGAGAGAGAGAGAGAGAGAGAGAGAGAGAGAGAGAGAGAGAGAGAGAGAGAGAGAGAAGGAGAGAGAGATAGGGAGGACTGTGTGAGCAAAGAGAGAGAGAGAGAGAGAGAGAGAGAGAGAGAGAGAAAGAGAGATGACTATGTGTTCTAGAGTACATGAGCTTGTGGCTGAAATTCTTGCTTGGAAGCTTGTATCAAAGCTAGGATAATTCTTTTAGACTTGGGAAGAGCCAACTTGCCCCTGCCTAAATGCCTTTGTCAATTCTAGCCTAGGTTGTGTGTAGTTCTAGGTTTCGACATTAGAAACGCGATAGGAGCTAAAAGGTATAACAAACCCTAAGAATCTCATGTAAAGATCCATAAATCAAGTATGAAAACCTAAGGTAAGAAGATGAATACATTATCAAATGATAAAATGATAAAATCCAAATGTGCAAGTCGATTCATGATGTTGATGGAAAGAAGACCAAGCTTATTATTTGAATTTAATAACTAACCAAGTTATATTGAGGATAAAGCACCAACACATGAGAAAATAGACTCAAAATCTATGGTATCAAATCTTCATGAACTTGCACTCAAGCAAGCACCTTGGCAAAGTACATGGACAAATTCTAAGTTCTAAAGCTAGTGTCAATCATGCTTCGAAGTCTTAGTCTAAGTAGTCAGTCTCTCACCCTTGTAGCTTAAGTTAAGAGACTAGTCATTTCAAGAGTACCTATAGCATGGAGAGACAAACTGCTATTTCTTGGCTAGTGTATCTAGAGACACCAAAAGGACCCTACAAGACTAACCTAGACTTTATCAAAACCAAATAATTAGGTACTTCTAGCACTCTCCATGGAAAATCTACTGATAACATAGATCATAGACACCTCCAAGTTACGTGAGCATAATAGAGGCATTTGACATGTTTGTGAACAAAGCCATAGAGAATGGTTTTTGGTGGTTACTTCCACTAGTGACCTATCTTCAGTAGGAGTTCCTAATGTATGATTTCAAGGATCTTGAGACTCCAAGAAAAGTTGTCTACTTGGATTGAAACTTGGATAGGTTGTACCAAGTCATAGATCTTAGCCGACCTACTCACACATGGAAAGAAGAGAAAGTATTCCCTTAGAAAAAACTAGCTACTTCATACATGCAAGATGAGCCATGGGCGTTGGATCCTAGATTCCTATAGGTTCATATAAAGAGAAGTATAGAGACCCATTTGAGTTTGATTTGTCCATAGCCTAGGCACAAGAAAATTAGAGCAAGGGACTAGTAGGCTAAAAAAATAGAGGCAAAGAGGGAAATGGACACAAAGAAACATGGATGTTTTTCCCTTACATAGAACTAGAGAACATTCAAGGATATTGAAACTTCTCAAGTAGTGAAAGAAATGAAAAATTACTTTGATGGCACAAGAAATCCTTAAGATCATGTGGTAGAGTTCAAAGAAGTTCTTTGCGTTGAATAGCTAGAGGACTTGTTTACTCATTTCAAGGCTTTTGGAATAACCTTGAAGGTTATTGCCCTTTCTTGGTTTCAATCAATGAGTAGAGGAAACGATCATGAGATAGCTCAACTATTAGAGGCATTCATCATTGAATTCTCTAAGAGTGGTATTAGACACAACATGACATCTTTAATTCATAATTTCAACAAAACCCCTCAAGATATGGTGAGCCCAGCAAGAAGAATGTTTAAGCAATATGTTTAGTGATGCCTAGGAACATAGCTATCTACTCAACTAAATCAATTATCATTGTTTCTAGATGGATTGCTTAGTGAGAAACTTAGTCCATACATGTACCTAAAAGATTAAGATGCCGTAAACCAATGTGTTAGGATGTGGGTCTCCAAATATTCTTCTTTAGTGGAAGAGATAATAGAGTTAATAGCTCAAAAGATAGGTGGAAACCTCTACAATAGGCAGTCATAGTGAGGAATGATGGTAAAATATTTATATACCTATGGAGGTGACCACATGAAAGATTCTTGTCCCATGCAAGCACAAGCTATGATTGGCCAAGGATCCTATTATTGTACAAAAGAGATAAATTACATCAATCATCTAGATCAACATTTCTCATACAACAAACAAGTAGTTAGGAAAATATACCAAGAACCCTATAGATACTAGAGTCAATACCCTCCTGCATATGAGTAGTAAAAACTTGACATGCCTCATATAAACTATTAGCAATAGTATCAACCACAACAAAGAACTTGACCCATTGTAGGTCAACAACAACCACCACCTACCAATGTAAGGTCATTCAAATACGTAGTGTTAGAGGAGACCTAGGACCGACTTGTAGTCCTCATATCCACTTTAGTCCTAGATAACAACTAGAATGCAAATAGATTTGACTCAACACATAGCAATAGTATGCCCACCTATTATGTTGAGTCCCCAAAACAACCTAACACATATCAAGATGAGGTCAAACTAGAATATGAAAATGTGATGTACACAAACCCGAACCCCAAACCATAGATGAGACAAGTAAGTCCACAAGTGTTGCAAGGTCGTTGCTATCAATATCAAGTATATGCCCTTATTCGTGATTAGTGTTATCATCCACCTTCAAGCTTCAACAGTGAAGAGTCATTACTTGTTAGTGCATATTTGGAGAAGAAAAATAGTAAAGGGTTGAAAGAAGCTCTAGGTATCATTACTCCAAACTGTGATCTATGAATAAGAAGCAATTTATCAATATGATTAAAGATGTAACCAATTATCTAAGATCATAATTGGCTATATCCTTTGAGATAGATGCCTAGATATGTCAACAAATAATATCCTCTATGATAATAATAGCTCTATTATCAAATAAATAAACAAAGATACTATTGATTGCATCTGATCAAAGAAATACTTCAAATCTTGAAAGTCATTTTCAAGTATAAATCAAGTCTTGGTAAGAATTAGGGGAAAAAATGAAGCCTCCTTGGGCCTTTTAGCTCAAGGAGTGATTAGTGATCCACCAATGAGAATGAAGCATAGGCCATAGTCTAGTCCACTAATCCCCTAGGCTAGGGGTAGGGTTCTCTTGTTTTCTTGTGGTCAAAGATGGTATTCAGGAGTAGAAATCACTAGTTCATGTTGAAACGTGGTTTGTGAGTTTTCCAATTTGAATCATAGCCATTGGGTTGACTTGAATATCGAAAGGCTATAATTAAATTGCAAATAAATTAGTCACTTGTGAACTCAACCATTGGATGTAAGGCACATCTAATGGTTTTCGTTAAATTGATGAAAGCAATCATGACATCAAATGGATGCCGTCGGATAGACCTCACAATCCAATGCTTCACATTGATTTTACAGATTTTTGTGCAATTTGATTTGGATCCATTGGATATAGGAAGCATCTTATGGCTGTGATTTCCCTCCCAAACGGATGCATGATTGCTTTTTGTCGCTACATGGGAGACGTGTTTCACATTCATCCTAACCGTTGGCTTCTACTATCATCGAATGGTTGAAAATCCATGAGATTGTATTGCATTGGATTAAGCACCCATGAGACGGTCTAGAAAGTCTCCCGCAATGGAAGTATAAGGGAGTTTTGTCGTTTTTTGCCACGAGAACTCCCGGACTGTGCACATTCTTTTGTCCTTTTTTGCCAGAGAGACTTCACTCACAAAAGCACTCAAGTGGATAAGTTTGTCTGTTTGTGACAGACACCCCAAACCAAATCACGACCCTCAGTGATGAATATCCAATGGTCATAATGCTTCGCGAATCCCATCCGACTGAGCTAGGTATTGAAAAACGTTATTTTAATGAAAAATACCACTAGTGGTTTTTTGTGCCTCCTTAATCATAAAAATTATGGCCTTAATCCCAAATCCTTATGAGGCCCAATTGCGGCTCACTTTTTCCCCTAATGGGATATAACTTACAAGAATTTTTGTGGCTATTTGATTAGACTAAGATGAAAGTTTTCTAAGTAATCAATCCTTGAGTAAGAGCTAAAGTTGTCTATACTAAAGTGAGAGTGTTTATTGGATGCTATGGGATGTCTAGTTTTTTTTTATCACTAAAGTGGATTCGGTGGTATGGGAACTAAATATAAAGATAATGGAAGATTAAACTCAAGGATATCCAGTGACTTGCTTAGTAATCTTAAAGAAAACAAAATTGTGCTCCCATTGGGTTCATAATTTGGAAATTGAATAAGCATAAATTTATTGAAAGATTGCAATTTTTGAGGATGGCAAATCTTTAAAGGGGGAAGATAGATATCATTGATATGATACTTCTAGGCAAAGATGCATTCTTTAACTCCTTCATAAAATTTAAGGAGTACATTTGATATCATGTACCTAGGTGTGTTTGAGATAATCTCAACCAAAGTAAGAATCGGATATGCAAGAAAGAAATTCATTGAGCAATTCCAATTTGTAGTAACCAAAAGTAAGCTAGCCAACAACTTGAAGAATATTGTTAGGCCATTAGACATCCAGCTATTATTGTAAATTCCATCCCTAGTGTAATTATGGCATGCTGATGTAGATTTGATGAACAATGCAAACCAAAAAGGCAACACTGGACAATGTAACTTTTCACCTATTACTGAAAAGTTGTTTTGGGCTTGTTGTGAGAGAGATGATTGGGTTGTGCTAGAGTGTCTAGGTAGTGGTGCTTTGGGCACATTGTTCTATGCATGTTTTGAGCATTTAGGATATCTATCTAGTTATCTAGTTCTCTGATTGCCTTTTATATTGAAGACAATAGAACCTAATTTGTTGTCCCAGTATCCGTTGGAATTCTAGCGAGTCTATGTAATTGAAAGAATGATGTAGAGTAATGGTATTACCACAATAGTGAGGAAACTCTATAATAACTTGTTCGGTTAAGAATATGTAATTCTTTATATTGATCGCAAGTGACACAAAATACTATTTACTATATTACAATGCTATTCGTACATTATATAGTTCAATGATATAGAATATTTGGTACTATGTAATTTGGTATTGTGATCAATTTATAGTAATATGAGAGGAGAGAGAGTGGAGAAACTAACAGACATAGAATCATCTAGACCATCCCACCCAACAACCTAACATTGATATACTCCTATCCTTAACTAGAACAAAGTGAAGAGGTTAATACTAATGATTGTTTTGGGTAGTGGTCCTTGGCTAACTACATGCTAGTAACAAGACATGGTGAAACATACCCAAATTATAAGAGTCTTAAGCAACCTGTATGAGTGAATAGTGCATTAGGTGCACCGCATGGTAGGACCAAAGGTACAACAATACCAGATGAGAAATTTGTAACTAATCATAGGGAACCAAGCAAGAAAACATCAAAACATATGCATTTTCTAGTTTTTGATTTGTAGGAAATACCAAAAAATTCTTTCTCACCTTTCACTAAATTTTTGATATCCAACAAAAGTTTGGCTGCCTCACAAATAGTGAGTTATTGAGAAAAGACACAAGAAAATCAACCCGTTCAAAGAGAATTTCATAAAGAAATAGTTGTGGAACTTTAAAAAGTTAAAGATGATCCTCCTCCAAAACCAACCAGTACCATTGAGGGGTGGAAGGCACCAATGCAAAGGTGAATCTCTACAACTTCTCCAAGATTTTGGAGGAGTAGAAAAATACTTTCATCTAGTGAACTAAAACCCCTTTAGTAGTTGAATTGAGAACTTACAGGAAAAGGAGCATAACTTGCAGGACAAGTATCATCCAAAACTTCAGACTCTTAAGAAGTAGTAGACATAGTAGAAGGCTTCAGCCCTAGACCTTTGGCAGATATAGGATTAGCCCACAGAAGGTAGTATCCGATAGGAATGACGTATGCCGAATTTGATGGATTTCTTGATGATGAGCTAGATATGCATGTTCATGCCTTCAAAATTAATTATAGTGCATTAGATAACCTAAATGACAATGCATATAAAGCCCAAGTATTTCAGTCAACTTTGGTTGATACAACTAAGTCTGGATCATTTCCAACAATAAAGATGCAGTACGTGATGTTTTTTTATAGAGATTCTGGTTAAAGAAAAGCCCAAAATAGATTTTTTTATTTCTTATAAAACAACAACAAGAAGTAGAATCAAGGAGTATAAGAACATGCGACCATATTTTTTACTCATCTAAGGCAATTACCTGCAACATGTGCTACTAACTGATGTAATTACACAATGGTAATAAATTGAATCCCTAGTTATGTCAAATCATGATAATTCGATATATTGGAGGAATGACATTGGATGCTATTATAGAAATGGCATTACAATTAGAACACAAAATCAAAGGTTTTGCTAAGGACTTGGATTAGATACAAACTAGACAGAACAAAGCTGAGGAACCATTGAAACAAGTCTTCTGTGTTAAATGCAAGAATCCTGGCCCTGTTGTTGCAAATCGTGCCCTAAACCAAATCTATTGTGCCATGTGTGAAAATACAACTCACTTGACGGAAACTTGTCCATATAATGCAAAAATGAAAAATTGGTTCGCATTGAATGCAATTATATAGGACCTAAGAGAATCCTCTACCAACTATGTTCCACCTCATCTACATAAGACTTCATACCCAAGATATCCCCATTTTTTATCGCAAAATGAAGGGAAGAATTATTTACCATGACAGAATTGAGGAGATCTAAAATCCACTAAACAAAGGAATGAAATGTGCTATAAATTTGGTGATGAATTAGGAAACATTCAAATACATGGCAAGGATGCCCAAGAATATGATAAATGCAAGAAGGATAGACAAATCTGATGACAAATATGGTCATTATTATGAAGCTACTATTGTAGAAACATGATCTAGAAGAGTACTACGACTAGATGTAGAAGCATTCAAATCAAGCTTCAAAGAACAACAACAATTGGTAGAAAAAGCTACAAAATGGGCTCAAGTGGAAGCCCTAGCCTTTCCTTCACTATTTTCACCCAAACTACTAAATGATCCTATGCTTGATGCACCATCAAAAAGTATATCACATCAAGACCCCAAAAAGAGACACCATTGGAAGAAAATACCAATATTGTGGCATGGCATATCATTATCTTAGAACCAATCACCTTGCCAGTGGTTCAACTACGGACATTAGTTCCAAGCATCTTGTAGCAATTTCAACACAATGTAGGAGTCGAACCAATTATGGCACCAGCTACACCAACAGTGAATCATGTGGTTCGTTTAATTAATTTGTGATATAAAAGATCATCAAATATCTAAGGGTTTAATTGATGGTGTGTTGGGCAGGAATATAGCAATTGCCATGCTATATAAGAAACTCGGGTGGAATAATATTGAACCCATTAAATTCTTTATCCGCATGGCTGATCAGTCCTAAGTGCATCCAGTAAGACTTGTCCAAAATATTCCTATTACATTGCAAGCAGCTACGTTCCACATGAACTTTGTTGTCCTCAATGTACCTAAGTCAAGTCTTGATTATAATTTGTTGTTTAAAAGACCCGAACTGAAACAAGCCAAATTACTATAGGATTGGTATTCCCATGAATTAATCTTTTAGTGCAATCACCATAAATACAATGTCGCTCTTGATGAATTCACACCTTGTGAGATTGGTGTGCCCTTACATTCTAGAGGTTGTCCACATGTTGGATGGTCTATCAAATGATGAAAAAATCGCCTTTCTCATGGCCAATCAATGTTTACTATCCTTAGACATAGTTGAATTACAACGTGTTAGACAAATGGTCTTCAACATCCTGTGCTATTCACCGAAGTGCGCGTGAACTAGAAGATTGTCGTGAGGAGGTAGAGGTTTTATTAGATATCCACCCAAATTGGCTTAAAGGCATAAAGGATCATTATGGCAACCAATATTATGTAACAAAAGATCAGTTGATCACCTGTCATCTCGACGATGATGATAATCCTCGACCTATAAAAATTAATGCTAATATGAAAGAATCTTTCCATCAAGACTTACTCTCACTCTTGAATGAGTTCTCGCATGTCTTTGCTTGGGATTATAAGGATATGAAGGGCTTAGATCCATATATATATATATATATATATAAATATATATATATATATATATATATATATATATATATATATATATATATATATATATATATATATATATATATATATATATATATATATATATATATATATATATATATATATATCAGCACTGAGTTGTAATATAAGATGCTCACACGATGAAGCAACCAAGCTACATAATGAGTCCTAACTTCAACAATGTATGCATAATACGGAACATTTGCAACATTTAAGGCTATGCTCTCTCAAGTGCAAAGGATATAGATTATGCCTCGACCCAAATAAATCCATCTTTATAGTCTCGTCTGGCAAGTTGTTGGGTCACATCATGTCTCCCCAAGGTATACAAGTCCATCATGATAAAGTTGAGGTTGTTCTTGCTACTTCACCCCTGAAATCACCCAAAGAGGTTCTACATTTTTTCCATCAAAGGAGATGGCACGGATGCCATCTTTGTTGGCTCGGCCATCTCACAATCCCTCTCACTCGCTTAACCATCATAGTGTTGAAAATGTAGCAAGCTTGAATGGAAGCTCTTCATATATGTTTCACCGCATCTATCTCTCAATCTCAACCATAGGAACCCTCTCTTAACCCGTAGTTTTCATATTCATACTTTTTGCATATGAACGCACCCTTTGACTTATTCTCTATTTTAAGCTAAGAATAAAAGTTACTTTCAAAGTTCATGCTTATGGAAAGGCGTAGCTACATCATCACCTTAATATATGGAAGTCACCAATTGTTGGGATTATATCACTCTCCATGATATTCTCCTTAAATCATGCACTTGATTGAAGACCACCGCAAGTCACATAAATTCTTATATAAGCTACAAAGCAGAATGAACATGTGTGGCTTGTACAGCACCGTAGCTTCTCTCTGTTGGATCTTTCAAGATAATATGTTGATCACCTTCAGTGATGTGTTTGTATCTGTCGAGAGCTCATTATTTATGTAGATATCATATGAACATTTTTGTACTTGAGTTACGTTCTCTTTCTATCTCTCTCTTGTATGTATTGAAGGGCGGAGGAAGGTCTCTATACTCAGGTGGCTTCAAGAGGTGATACTTGTGAAGGAGAAGCTGCAGAACCAGGAGCACATACATATTGACTTCAACGTCAAGAGAGGACTAATCCAATCGGGTAACAGAATTCTTATATATGCATGTGTCACCTGCTGTTGGATGAAGCATACATGATAGGATCATAAAATACTTATATGGATGCATGTAAGTTGTTCACATGATGCTCGCATATGAAGCAATGATCAATGCACATGTAAACGCATATGAGAGATCTTGATGTGTTCGATGGTTATTGACAATGAAATTTTCTTGAATCATAAATGTTGGTTGCGCATATATATCATAAAATTTCTGAGTTGAGATGCAATGATTCAATGTAATGTGACTTAAGTGTGATAAAGGGAATACTTGCAGGAAGGCATTGACTACACTCAAGGTATCAGTACAGAGAATTACTTCATGATGAGATATTCATTTAATATGTGAGTCATATATCTAGAGTCTTAAGATAGACTGTGTACGTGAAAAGCATATAGCATATATATAAGTATTTGACATGACTCATAAACGTAAGGATATGAGTATTAAACTATTGGATTGATGTCCATTAAAAACATTTACCTTCCGCTGAATATTGAAAGTATATTGATTGATGTGAAAGACTTATGTGCAGGACATGATAAGTAAAATAGGTTGCTATATGACATAAAAGGAAATGGAGACATATGTTCGCATGTAGAGAATATACAAATGGAACATGTTGCGTGCAGATATCTCTTGAACAATATATGCCATGTTAATGAAGACATGAACAGGTGATAATATATACAGTATGACTGAGAAAGATGAGTTTATATATACACTGCAAAGTGTCTTGAATAATGCATAGTATTGCTCTATGTGGTGATAGTTGAATGAAATGTTATGTTGTACATTTCTTCAGTCGTATATGAGACAAAAGGTCACAGTGATAAGTATTGTTCTTTATGCAGGTGAATCAAGTGTTATATATCGCATGGTTTTGATGTATATGAACTAACACAGATCTTGAATATTGAGTTGTAAGAAATATTGGATACATGCTCGATGTATACAACCATACGAATAAGGCTTATATGATGGATCTATGGTTTGAAGAGTGCACTATTTATATATATGATACTCTGTTCAAGTTTTGATGAATTGCTTTATGTATGAAACTTGTGGAATGATGACGAAGTTATGCTATGGTAAAATGATGTATTGAAGTTGTGGTTAATTACTGAAGAAGGACTAGATAAACTAAAATCGATTAAAATTCAGATTGTGATCCTATTGGGTAATCGGCCCACTACATTCCGCATGTGCTTTGGTATTTCATATACCTACAGTGGTATCAGAGCCATAGTGCTCTTGTATGGTTGCAAAATTGTTGAAGTCCCCTCATCAATTTTGGATGCACTTTGATTGCTAGACGCTTGTTGAAGCCATAGGATTGCAAGAAGACTATAGGAGCTATTAGGGCTCAAAGTCCCCCCAAGGATTTCATACTTGATACTTTGTTGGAAGAGATACTAACTCTTTAAGAGTGTTTGAAGAATACATGTTCTTGGAGAAAGCAAATTCAAAAGTAAAAGCAAATGACTAAAGACAACGAAGCTTTGGGAAAAGACAAAGAAACTCGAGGCAAGAAGAAGACTCCGAAAAGCAAAGGGCTACCATCATAAAGGTGGATAGGATTCAAGAAGGAAGTCCTATCATAAGTCTCCTCATCAATTTATTTGAAGACAAGCCAAAAGAAGAAACCTAGCAAAGGTTCGGATTCAAGATTTGGAAGGCAAACGAGTTGTGGCAGAGCTCGAGGCAAGGAGTGTGAGTCCTTGTTACAAACTTGCTTGGATTCAAGAGGAAGAAAACTCAAGTGATCTCAACAAGAAGTGTTGAGAACCAATTGAAGACAAGAAAGAAGTCGAGAAGACATTTTTTAAAGGAGGTGGTCAAGCAAAGCCACCACAAGGCAAAGGAGTCAAGAGGACTCATCAAAGGAGTTAGAGCTATTGAAGCTCACTCAAGCTACATAAAGGAGTCAAGAGGACTCGCCGAAGGAGTTAGAGCTATTGAAGCTCATTCAAGCTACATAAAGGAGTCAAGAGGCCTCGTCGAAGGAGTTAGAGCTATTGAAGCTCACTCAAGCCACATCAAGGAGTCAAGAAGACAAAGGCGTTTTGAGTGTGGAAGCTCACAAGAAAAGATTGAAGAAAGGAGTCAAAACTATCATTCCAAGATAGTCTCAAAGGTATAAAATCTTGGAATATTTGTTGTGTTCAATTTCAGGTTATCAAGATAGAAGAGATGGCAAGACAAAGCCCTACCTTTGAAGAAGAAGAGAAAATCATTCATGTTTCTCTATCATGGTTGGAGGACTAGCCATATGAAGAACTTGCAGATACTAGAGATGAAGGGGGCGACATGTCAAGAAGTCAAGAGAGTGCACCTTATGAAGATCAACCAATAGATGGAGTAGAAGAAAAGGTTCAAAGAGTCAAAGATGACAAAGAAGAAGTGCAACCAGTCCAAGGAACATTGATAAATAGAAGAAGTTATGAAGAAGAAACAACCATCCTTGCACATGAAGATGAAGGAAAACAAGGTAAGAAGATTTTGGAAGAAGAAGCAAAAGAAGAAAAGATCAAGGCAGCCACCTACAAAGGAAAGCAAATGGAAGAAGCAAGCAGGGATCAACATGAGGAAAAGAAGAATGAAAAAAAGAGGGAAGCCACTAGAAATGAAAAGAGGAGAGCAAGAGGAGATAAGGAGAGAGAGAAAGCAAGGGATGAGAATATTTATGAAGACTTGAAGAGTCAAAGCAATGGAAGAACATTCATGGAGTTAAAGGTCCAAGAGAACCAAGTATCGAAAGGGAACATCATCAGTCTTGAAGTGAGGGTAAGAAGAAAAAGATCGTTTCCCTTTCTCATTTTAAAATCAATTCAATGGACAACTCAGGTGTTCATCATGTTGAAGATCATTTTCAAAGATATCTTCAAACAAGTCATGAAGTGGTGTCTTGGATTATCATATGATCCAAGTCATTTCTTTATGAGAAGAAGCATGGAGCATCAACAACAAATCTTGAAGACATGGATATCACACCAAGGATCTCGAGCATTCATTTCTATGCTCAAAGAAAACTTTGTATGGCACATCCCTTGGATCTTCCATTGAATCTTGAGGGGGAGCGTTGAAAATGTAGCAAGCTTCAATGGAAGCTCTTCATATATGTTTCACCGCATCTATCTCTCAATCTCAACCATAAGAACCCTCTCTTAAGCCGTAGTTTTCATATTCATACTTTTTGCATATGAACACACCCTTTGAGTTATTCTCTATTTTAAGCTAGGAATAAAAGTTACTTTCAGAGTTCATGCTTATGGAAAGGCGTAGCTACATCATCACCTTAATATATGGAAGTCATCGATTGTTGGGATTATATCACTCTCCATGATATTCTCCTTAAATCATGCACTTGATTGCAGACCACCGCAAGTCACATAAATTCTTATATAAGCTACAAAGCAGAATGAACATGTGTGGCTTGTACAACACGGTGGCTTCCATAGTATTTTCTCTCTATTGGATCTTTCAAGATAATATGTTGATCACCTTCAGTGATGTGTTTGATTTCTGTATCTGTCGAGAGCTCATTATTTATGTAGATATCATATGAACGTTTTTGTACTTGAGTTACGTTCTCTTTCTATCTCTCTCTTGTATGTATTGAAGGGTGGAGGAAGGTCTATATACTCACATGACTTCAAGAAGTGATACCTATGAAGGAGAAGCTGCAGAACCAGGAGTACATACATATTGACTTCAACGTCAAGAGAGGACTTTTCCAATCGGGTAACAAAATTCTTATATATGCATGTGTCACCTGCTGCTGGATGAAACATACATGATAGGATCATAAAATACTTATATGGATGCATGTAAGTTGTTCACATGATGCTCGCATATGAAGCAATGATCAATGCACATGTAAACACATATGGCAGATCTTCATGTGTTCGATGGTTATTGACGATGGAATTTTCCTGAATCATAAATGTTGGTTGCACATATATATCATAAAGTTTCTGAGTTGAGATGCAATGATTCAATGTGATGTGACTTAAGTGTGATAAAGGGAATACTTGCAGGAAGGCATTGACTACACTCAAGGTATCAGTACAGAGAATTACTTCATGATGAGATATTCACTTTATATGTGAGTGATATATCTGCAGTCTTAAGATAGACTATGTACGTGGAAAGCATATATCATATATACAAGTATTTGACATGACTCATAAACGTAAGGATATGAGTATTAAACTATTGGATTGATGTCTATTAAAGACATTTACCTTCCACTGAATATTGACAATATATTGATTGATGTGAAAGACTTATGTGCAGGGACATGATAAGTAAAATAGGTTGCTATATGAGATAAAAGGAAATGGAGACATGTTCGCATGTAGAGAATATACAAATGGAACATGTTGTGTGCAGATATCTCTTGAACAATATATGCCATGTTAATGAAGACATGAACAGGTGATAATATATACAGTATTGACTGAGAAAGATGAGTTTATATATACATTGCGAAGTGTCTTGAATAATGCACAGTATTGCTCTATGTGGTGATAGTTGAATGAAATGTTATGTTGTACATTTCTTTAGTCGTATATGAGACAAAAGGTCACAGTGATAAGTATTGTTCTTTATGCAGGTGAATCAAGTGTTATATATCACATGGTTTTGATGTATATGAACTAACACAGATCTTGAATATTGAGTTGTAAGAAATATTGGATACATGCTCGATGTATACAACCATACGAATAAGGCTTATATGATGGATCTATGGTTTGAAGAGTCCACTGTTTATATATATGATACTCTGCTCAAGTTTTGATGAATTGCTTTATGTATGAATCTTGTGGAACGATGACAAAGTTATGCTATGGTAAAATGATGTATTGAAGTTGTGGTTAATTATTGAAGAAGGACTAGATAAACTAAAATCGATTAAAATTCAGATTGTGATCCTATTGGGTAATCGACCCACTACATTCCGCATGTGCTTTGGTATTTCATATACCTACACATAGCACCTTGGGAGTTTAATGGGATTGAAGAATGTCAAACCAACTCTCTTTGATTGAAGTAGCTACTAACCCAGGCCCCCATCCTCTAAGCACCATAGTGGAATTTACCTTTTCATGTTTTTTGTCGATGCATTTGACATAGTCATTGGCAGTGTCTTAATGCAATTGAAGGATAAGTGGTATCTTCTTATGTATTATGCTAGTGAGTGGTTGACATCTACTGAGAAAAATAACTTAGTCACTAGGAGAGAGTGCTTAGGCATTATTTACTCTATTAAGACGTTTTGACACTATCTATTAGGTTACAGGTTTGCATTTCATGCTCACCATTCAACATTGACATATTTAGTTTGCCAATAGAGGAAGTAGATTAGCTCATCGGGTTCTTCTTCTCCAATGATTCGATTATGATGTCATTGGCCTAGATACTCTCATGGAGTAGTAGAATTCGTTTCTTGGGTTGATTATGATGAAGCTCCTACTAGACTAGATGATTCCTCTCTTGCAATATACAGTTATCAACCCATGGTTTCCCTAGTCAACTAGGATTTAGTAGAATCCTACTATTATACATTACTTACTTTTCTAACTATCAACTGACCCCCCAAGTTCTCTAACTACTACTGTTGACCAAAAATTAGCATTATACAATCGTTGATTGCACATTATTGTGGAACAATTATATTATTATGACCCCTCAAGGGCTTGGCTCTAGTGTTTGCCAACACATGAGGTGCCTTCTATTTAGCACTAGCCCATTCCAACCCCACTAGTGGTCATTTTGCGAACGATTTAACATATAGGAAGATGTTGCAGAGTGGACTCAGGTGGCCAACTATGCAAGGGGACACTCATCAGTATGTCCAAGACTTTAATCCCTGCTAGAGGACAAGACAACCTTTGCTTCATCATCATTTACCCATCCAAGTTGTTCTACCTTTGGAACCCTTCTAGAAGTGGGGGTTGGAATTTATTGGGCCAATCACTCTACCTAGAATACTTACCCACAATCAGTATATACTCAGCTATACAGACTATGCTACTCATTGAATTGAATTGTGGGCTCTTAAATTAGGAATTGCTTTGGTGGTTGCGCTGTCGTCAAGATTTTGTCTCCTCTCTCACTTGTGAAGGCCTACAAAAAACATATTTGGTGAAGGTAGTCGGAATTCCTCGAGAAGTCCAGGATGCATCAAGGATGTCAAAGGAAGCTCACATACAGAGTTTTAAAGAAATCAAGAAAGTCTATGGTAGTGGTCAAAGCTGGTCAAAGTTGGGAAATTAGGGCATAAATTTCATTGTCACCACATTAGATGAAAATTCATATACTTGTAAAGATTGTCAAAGGCAGTCTATAGCTCAAATTTCAGCAGAAAATGGATTTTGTAGCACACTCATATGCTATGTTCATTTTGTAAAAATGTAATTTTTCTAGTTTGACCCTACAAATTCTTGTATAGAAATTTATGTTAGCCATATGGTTTGGCATGTATAAAGATCATATGTGGCTACATATTTGTACAAATTTTCAAGGCTATCAAAGCTTCCTAGACACCTTAATGCCACCTTGCAAGCTTCCAAATGTAGTCAAACTTGTACAAGGGAGATTTAGATGGGAGTTTTTTCTGCATATTCCTGAAGGAGATCTTTGGAAACATAGTCCTACAAAGTTTCATCTTCATCAAAGCCTATTTGGACGGTCAAAGAGTACAAAGTTCAGTTTTCAGGATCACCGTAGTTTTCTAGTTTAAGCAAATTGAAGGGTTGAAGGGCCACCACATGGCGAAAGCTAATTGAGCCATGTTGTACGATCAAGATGAGCTCATATTCAAGGGTGGAGATGCACTTATGCTTAAAGCAAGGAGGATCCACGAGTTTTTCCATAAAAGAAGATTTTTTTGACAATCAAAGATCAATAATGCAGCTTTTCTCCAAAAATAGTGGCTTATCTTATCCAAATTGATGTCAGCACTGATCCGACGGTCCAGATCATCCCCAGATCCAATGGTGGAGAATGAAGGTGCCTAAATTTCACTCCTTTACACTAGATTTGATAGAAAGAACAATTCCAAGCCATTGATTTGATTAATCAAAGGGTTGTAATCGAAAGTAGTGATCCTAGAGTTGAGAGTTGATTTCTCTACATCCAAGAGCCCAAATTCATTCAAAAAACTATATAAACCCCCCTCCAAACTCCTAGAGCATCATTGCTAGGGATCCATAGGGCTCATGCTAGCTTACGGTTTCCTTGAGATGATCACCCTCGGTTGAGCGAGTGAGGATCCAAGGTGGGCTAGTATGAGTATAGTACCTAGTTTCAAATTTAAGTTAGAACTCCAATCTAGGATAGGCTCTTGAAACCAACATCTCTATCTTGACTCACCCTCGGTGGAGCGTGTGAGTGAGTTAGAGCTAGTTTTAATGAGTCTTAGACTTCTTTAGTTAGACGTTACGAGCCTAGACATACATAGGGTCACTGAAGTGGAACTCACTTTCTTACGTGTGACATTCGGTTGAACTGTCATGGTTTGAGGGTCGAAACCACCTTTGATCAGTAGACTGCCTAGCTTGATGTACCACGATGATCTTATACATGTATCTTAATTCAAATCCTTTTAATTCATGTCACTTGTCACTTGTCTCTTGTCTCCTCTCTCAGTCTCTTAAGTATTTTTACATGTCTTCTATTTCTTGTATGTGTGAGAAGGCTCCGCAGTATTGCGTTCAACCAGTGAGGATGTTTCTTTGAGCTTGTGAGTAAACTCTATCATCATAATTCACTTGCATGCATATAATCCATACATACCCATACATATTGATTAGTTTCTGAAAGTGTATAAGAAGCTCCAATATTGGACCATTCTTCCTTTCGAAACTAGTTTATGTGTAAGGATTCCATCTATTCACGTCATGCATACATATCATCCAAAGAAGACTATGCATATGCATTAGAATTAGGAAGTGTTTAAGAAGCTCCTTCAATGGACCATTCTTCCTTCCAAATTTGATTCGTGTGTATGGTTCTCTTTCATTCTTATCATTCATGTTCATAAATCTAACTTGTACTCCTACTTTCCCATTCTCATAATCATTTCAATATCTCTCTCTTCTCCATACTCAACATTAATTTCACTTTCATGTCCTTAAACCATCCAACATTCATTAGCTTCATACACCCTGTGTGTGCCACGACCGGACCCGATCCACCCGGATTGCGATCACCTCCACATTTGAACCCGACGTGAAACACTTCGTGGCATTTTCTTCTGATCTTGTTGGGAGGTTGTGATCCATATCCTTTTTTTCATATTTTTCATCCTCATCATATCATCATCATCAGTCTTGAGTGTTGCACTGGATTTCTCACAGTATCGTGCACATCTTCGTCATGAAGTAAATGCATTTGTGAGAGATCTAGAGCATCGTGCATCACTTGCTTATTCACATAAGATGGAGGAAGGATTCAAATCCCTTATTGTTGAGAAACAAGGCCAAAGAATAGTCTCTTCTATGTTGAGAGAGAAGGGAAAATTCAATGGCATTAACATAACAAGCTACTTAGATTTGTTTGAAGAGCAAGCTATGATTTTTGGTCTTCCCAAAGATCTTTTGATATCATTCTTTGAACGGATTGTTGATAGCTCTATCATAAACCGTGTCACTCAATATGATAGTCTTCCTTGGAGTGATTTTAGAAAGGAGATGCTCAAAGAATTCTATCTTGAAGATTATAGCCAACATAATCGGGATGGATTCTTACGATGGGTCAATTCCCCAAAGCCTAGTAGCTCTATTACTCACTTACAAAATGAGTATATTAGACGCTATGAACAACTTCATAACGAGGATAAGATAACTTTGGAACCTGATCTTGTGATCAATTTTCTTAAGCTTCTTCATCCTGAAACTCGTAGGGAAGTTGAACGGCGATTAGAAGAGCCGGATAAGCACTATGGTCTTACTGATAATTGGAAAAAAGTGCGTAAAGTAGTAGAGGCTGTAGCCCATAGACATCAAAGGCAGTCCATGCTTTATGAGCAAACTAGTCTTCCTCAAGCTAGCCTTCCACAAACTAAGGAGCAAGTTAGAGAACAATCCCATGCTATGCTTTTTGACTCTACTCCTATTTCTCAAATGATGGAGCCTACTCAAGGTTTTAAAGTAGAGCCAAATAAAAGTGTAGTTGAACAATCTCAAGTGGAAATTCTCACTAAAGGCCTATTCAGGAAAAATGGGAATTACACAGGATTTTGAGACAATTCTTTGTGTCCTAATGTTTTAGTTTTTGACTCATTCACACACCACAACATGTTATTATCTCTTGACTGGAGTATATTAAACTGACACTTTAACATTAAGGATAATTTTATTATAAATGGGGTATCAAGGTTGGGCTCAAACGTAAGAAATTAACATAATAAGTAATATAAATGGGACTTGAATAATTCCCAAATTTCTTGAATAGGACTTACTAAGCAAATGGAAAGTCTTATTGCTACACAATCCAATTTGGCCAAGACAATAGATGCTTTACAATCTAATTACACCAAAACTTTCCAAAATCAAATGAGCCCAATGTCTTTTCAAGAGCCTAATCAACATGTTATAGCTACCAATCAAAATCCACAAGTAGCTCCTACTCAAGCATATCAAGTTCCTCCAATGCATAATCCTTCAATGCAAAATCCTCATCCTCATGTGCAAAATCCTCAAATGTATCAAAACATGTATCCTCAAGCTTCACAAATAGCTTTTCAAAATCCTCAAAATCAAAATTTTCAAAATCATCAACCGTATAATATGGAAGCTCCTCTTGCACCTCAAGTACCACATGTTGCTCCCCAAGCTCCTCAAATACATCAATTGCCTTTTCAAAATCCTAATTATCATGTTCAAGCAATACCTTATCAAGAAAATCCTCAATTTCAAAATTTCCCACCACAAGTTAATCAAAATCCTCAAAATCAAAATGCTTTTGTGCGTGGCCCTCGTAGGTGTCCTTGGTGTGATTCGTTAGAGCACCTTTTGAGAGATTGTGAACTATTGAAGGTTGCTAAGGAGCAACGACTAGTAATAGACATAGACAAGAAAATATGTGACTATCGATCTAGGCTACCTTTGCAAGGAAATTATGGTAAGGGAGGAATGAAAAAACATTATGAAAATATAACCATAATGGACGTAGGAACTAGAGGAGTGAAACTAGAAGCTCTTGATGAACAACACGTAGAATCAAGTAAACCCACAAAGGAAGGTGATTTTTCCATAGAGGCTTTAGTAAGAGCACGGGATGAGATTAGGAGAATAACGGCTTGGGAGTCACCGATAGAAGATCAATCTCTTATTTCTCACATATCCAATGTAGAAGAAAAACGAAAAAGAGATGAAGCTGAGCCTAGTGAAAGAAGAGTGACTCGAAAACAAACCTCAGAGGGAATAGAAACAATCATAGAGCAAGGAGAAACATCACAATCTAAAGATAAAAAACAAGAATCAGAATCCAATGAACAAAAACAAGAGGAGAAACAAAAAGGGAAGAAGACAAAGCAAAGAAAAATAGAACCAAAGCCTTTAGATAAACAAGAACAATCAAAACAAATTGAAGACCAAACACGAGAACATGAACAAAAACAAGACCCTGAGCAAAAACAAAAGAAACAAAAGAGAAAACCTAAAGCCATCTTGATTTCAGAAATTGAGAGAAAAATAGATCCTATGGAGATTTTAGATGACATTTTGCTTAAGAGTCAAGTGACTATGTCTTTAGAACAAGTTTTCTCTATTGCAAAGCCTGTTTTTAAAGATAACTTTATCGGCTTAATTAAAAGGAAGAGGTTTCCGCTTAATCTAGATACTGAGATGCAAGATTCTCTAGATCAAGATCAAGCTATGAATGAAGCCTTAAACTTTGATGAATCTGATGAAGAGGACTTTGATGATGATGAAGTAAATGTTAATAAAAATTTCTTAGGACCTATTCAACCTGACCATGAAAATCATGAAAAACAATCCTGAAAGTCACTTTAAAAGAGCATTTTGGTCTAGAGGTACATCAGAGATGCATGTTAAAATAGGAAATGATAAGAACACTATCACTGTAAATGCATTAGTAGATTCCGGCTCCGAAATCAATGTGATTTCAAGAGAAGTTTATGATAAGTTTCGATGGCCCATAGATAAAGATTATGGATGGCGTATGAGAACTGTAGATAATGGTGTAGGTACCTTGTATGGAGCTTGTGCTAGTGTGCCCATATCCATAGGAGGAATCACAGAAGAGTTTCACTTTTTTATTCAAGATAATTGCTCCTATGAAGTTCTCTTAGGTCAACCCTTTATTTGTGACAGTCGTATGGAAACTAAAGCCATGGACGATGGGTCTACCTATGCTAGATTCAAGTCTAAGGATGGAATGCAATCACTTCAAGTCATGACAGTAGGAGTGAATCATCCTAGGAATCGATTGTCCATTAGAAAGAAACCTATTGTTACTCAGGGTCATGAGCATTCTTGTAGTGATTGTGCACCTCGATTCATGTTTGGAGCTATATATGATTAAAATTTCAGATAGAATCCATTGTTGAGCGGGACAACAGTGGATATTGGTTTGACATCTCGTAGCCAACCAACCTGTACAATAGTTTGTCACTTTGTTTTCCACATTCTAGATTAGATTTTTTTCATAAGAGTCAATTGTCCAAGTCTTTTATCCAAAAAACCCAAAAAAATTATAAAAACAACAAAATCATGGAACATGATGAGAACATTGAGCATGTGATTGAAACATCTCATTGCTTCTCTAATCTTGAGGAGTTAGAGTTATGTCTTCAACAAAATTCTAATTCCCATATTATTCTTCTTTCTTCCCTTGATGAGTATGCTCTAATCCAAGAGTATGCTCTCAATGTTGACAAGTGCTCAAAATTTAACCAAACACATGATGCCTTAGTTGAAACAAAGTACAAAACTGTAGACAAAAAAATCAAACCCATAGCTCAACCATTACCTCAAGGAAGTAATGAAAAAATTATTGATGTGAAAAATGATCCAATTCTTCGGGATAAGAAAAACATAGGACATACATTCACGGATGAGACAATCAAACAGGTGAAAATTGGTAGAGATGATGACTTTCTTTTGCCAGCAGAGAGAGATAAATTTGAGAGAGTCATACGTAGCCATGGAAAAGCCTTTACTATGTATCCTCATGAGATTGGTTGTGTAGATCCTAAGCTAGTTGCACCCATGATAATCTTTACTATTCCACATATTCCATGGAATCTTCGTCCTATACCAGTTCCAAAGGCTCACTTACCTGAGCTAATGAAACTACTTAAGGAGAAGATAAACATGAGAATTTTAGAGCCATCTTTTGCACCTTACTCAAATCGATGGTTCACTGTGCCTAAAAAGAATGGGAAACTACGTTTTATTCAAGATCTCCAACCCTTCAATAAAGTCACCATAAGGAATGTAGGAACAGGACCCATTGTAGATGAGTTTGCTGAATCATTCTCAGGACATTCTATCTATTCAATGGGTGATTTATATTCTCGATATGACCAATTCCAATTAGCAATTGATAGTCGCGACATAACCACAATGAAAACTCCTTTAGGCTTAGTGTGAATGTGTACTTTACCTCAAGGAGTGACTTATTCTGTGGCTCATATGATGAGTGCTATGAATATGGTCTTACATGATTTTATCCCTCGTATAACTATGCCATTCATTGATGACATTCCAATTAAAGGGAGTGAGGAACGTGTAAACGACATTACTTTAGATTCATCTAGATGTCGTAAATTTGTTCTTGACCATATCTCTGATTGTGAAAGAATATTTCAACGATTTGAAGAGGTAGGTCTCACATTTTCCATAGAAAAATCTGTTTTTGGTGTCAACGAGGTTCTTATTGTTGGACATTTATGTGGCCATTATGGTCGAAAGCCATACCCACAAAAAGTTGATGCCATAAGCAAGATTTCTGAAACATGTAACAATGTGAGTGAGGTACGTAGATTTCTTGGTGCTGGCATCTTTTATGTTATTTGGATCCCACACTTTGCTCATGTTGCTGATTGTCTCTATGACTTGTTGAGGAAGAAACGAAAATTTATCTGGACTGACAAACACACTCAAGCTATGCGTAAATTGAAGAAATTATTGCTTGAAGCTCCCATCCTTAACGTGTCGACTATTCTGCTAACAAACCTATTATATTGATTGTTGATACTAGTCCTATTGGTATAGGTTGGGTCATAAGTCAAGACGATAGTGAAGGGAATAGATATGCAATTAGGTTTGATGCCAAAATTCTACATGAAACACAACGAAAATATCCACAGATCAAACGAGAACTATGGGGTATGGTAACAACTTTGAAAACAGACAAAGAATATTTCATTGGTGCAAATGTCAAAGTTGAGACTGATTGTTTGCCTCTCATTGGAATGATAGCCAATTGTTCATCTCCTGATATAGCCATGCTTAGATGGATCTCATATATTAAGTTCATAAATCTTGAGTTAGTTCATATTTCAGGTAAGTCAAACTTAGTTGCTGATATGTTATCGAGAGCTAGATTTGATGATGATCTTGAAAGTGATCTAATAAAGAATGTGAATTTAGTTGACTATGTTCCACATATATATGAGTATGAGCAATTTCATGATTCTGAGTACGAAAATGAATGGAGAGACATAGGAAAGTATCTTAGTACACTACAACCATTACCTAACTGGACTACGAATAGATTCCATAACATTAGGAAACAAGCTTATAACTTTTTCCTATGTAATGGTTATCTTTGGAGACATGCTAAGGGTAAGGTTAAGAATCCACAACGAGTCCTAGGAAAGAGAGGTCTTCAATTGCAAGTAATGAAGGAAATGCATGAGACATTATGGGCAGGTCATAAAGGATTTTTTGGAACATATGAAAAAATTAGAAGTACCTATTATTGGCCTAGGATGTATGTTGACATTAGTAGCTATGTTTCTACATGTTCTACTTGTCAACTTCATTCATCAGTCAAACATAGAGATCCGTTGCATCCTACTTGTCCACCTTGTATTCACTACAAGTGGGTAGTAGATCTTGTAACTATGCCTAAAGGTATCGACAAAATGCGTTACATTGTACTTGCAAGAGAAGACTTAACTAATCATGTAGAGGGACCTGCACTACGATCTAAGACCACTTACAATGTTTGCAAATTCTTGCTTGAAGATGTCATAAGTCGCTTTGGGTACATAGAGAAAGTAGTTGCCGATCGTGGAGAGTTAAATGCGAGAGAAGCTAAAGCGTTCTTTGAGCGTCACGGTATTCGTTTGTCTCTCACTACTGCATATAACCCAGAGGCCAATGGTAAAATAGAGAGAGGGCATCCACCTATTGTGAAAGCCATATCTAAAGCATGTAATGGTGACATCAAACAATGGCCTAAATTCTTACCTTTTGCACTTTGGGCAGATAGAATGACATGCACACGTACTACTGGATATATGCCTGCTGAACTCATGTACTGTCAAAAACCATTGTTTTCAATTCAGTCTCATATTTTTGCATGGTCAAATTTGCCTTGGTCTGAAAACATGTCTACTGATGATTTTTTGAGTTTGCATATTAAACAGTTAGAACAAGGTAAATTAAGACTTGATGATGCTGTTGAAAAATTAAGAGAATCTAGAATGAAGAACAAGCATTATTTTGATAAAACTCATCGATTGCGTCCTAAGCCAGCTGAAGTAGGAGATTGGGTGCTCATTTATGATAGTACATTTGACTCTCAATATGATGCACGCAAAAAGCTCACTCAACGGTGGTTTGGGCCATACATTGTATCAAAAGTCAACAACAATGGTACGTATGCTCTTTGTGAATTAAATGGTGTTGCACTAAAAACTTTGATTGCAGGTAAAAGGATAAAGCTATTCAAGAAACGTCATAATGATGAGTACATTTTGGATGAGGACATTGAAGAAGATGACAACAATAAGGCCGATTCATAAACAGGAGTATCCATGTTATAAAAATAAAAATAAAAATAAAAAAATTTTAAAAAAAGGAAGAAAATATATATATATATATAAAACATATAAAAATATCATTTCAAGCTCATGTTGCTTTTTTTTTTTTCAAGTTCATTCTACTTTTTTTCCATTCTTGTTTCATGCATGTTTGTTTTCAGTCTTTGCATTGCATTGCATATCCACATTACTTGAGTCAAAAAAAAAAAGGGCAAATGATGATTTCTCTACTTGTGTAAAATTGTATCTTAAGTAGTAACTTATCTACTAAGGAATTGATTATAATCTAGGATTGTGGAAAGATAGGGTATGTAGATTTGGAGGTTTATTTTGGTGACATGACTTTCATATATAAACATGCATATGTATCCTGTATCGAAAGCATAATTGTTGAAATCCTAGCTCCTGCTATTGCATGTTTCTACATCCTTAGTCCATCTCACAGCACTTGTATTGGAGTTTAAACGAATGTTCTCCGTCATCAAAAATGGTTGTACCTTGTATCGGGGTTTAATTTTTCCTCGTCAAAAAAAAAAGTGATCGTAACCATAAAGTTGCCGAATCATCATCATCATCATCAAAAAAAAAAGGAAAAAAAAAAGAGCAATCCAAAGGAGGATAAAGAAGCATAGTAGAATAAATCACGGGCTATATAGGCAGATTTATACATTAGTGGAGTTTAGTTAGATTTCCTTGCATGTTATTAGAGAAAGAGCATATTCATATTTATATAGGAAAGGAGTTGATCTAAAATAAGCTAAAGATGAAAGATGTCTCTTGAAAATCTTAAATCTTTGTTTATAATCATATTTAAGGTAGATTGCTTTATGAAAAAGATACAAAATTTTCTTCAAGGTGAGCGGAACTGATGCTTAAAACGACTCAATACATCCACTTCCACTTCATATTGATGCTTGTTTTTTTTCTTTCTTGTTGCCAATGTTGCTTGTTCATTTGCATACATGTTGCCTATTTGTTCATGCATATTCATGTTGCCTGTTTCAATTCTTTCTTTCATGCAAATTTTGCTTCATGTCACGTTACCTACTTATTCATGCATATAATCAATTTTCCTTCCATGTTTCTTATGTTTCCTATAAAAGAATTTGATGCCTGGAACATTTTGTTTTTCACAGATGCTAGAGTGGCGCTTCCGGAGGAATCGCAGGTTTAGTGGGGGCGAATGTCGTCGAGATTTTCTCTCCGCTCTCACTTGTGAAGGCCTACAAAAAACATATTTGGTGAAGGTAGCCGGAATTCCCTGAGAAGTCCAGGATGCATCAAGGATGTCAAAGGAAGCTCACATACAAAGTTTTAAAGAAATCAAGAAAGTCTATGGTAGCGGTCAAAGCTGGTCAAAGTTGGGAAATTAGGGCAAAAATTTCATTGTCACCAAATTAGATGAAAATTCATATACTTGTAAAGATGCTCAAAGGCAGTCTATAGCTCAAATTTCAGCAGAAAATGGATTTTGTAGCACATTGATATGCTATGTTCATTTTGTAAAAATGTAATTTTTCTAGTTTGACCCTACAAATTCTTGTATAGAAATTTATGTTAGCCATATGGTTTGGCATGTACAAAGATCATATGTGGCTACATATTTGTACACATTTTCAAGGCTATCAAAGCTTCCTAGACACCTTAATGCCACCTTGCAAGCTTCCAAATGTAATCAAACTTGTACAAGGGAGATTCAGATGGGAGTTTTTTCTGCATATTCCTGAAGGAGATCTTTGGAAACATAGTCCTACAAAGTTTCATCTTCATCAAAGCCTATTTGGAGGGTCAAAGAGTACAAAGTCCAGTTTTCAGGATCACCGCAGTTTTCTAGTTTAAGCAAATTGAAGGGTTGAAGGGCCACCACATGGCGAAAGCTGATTGAGCCATGTTGTACGATCAAGATGAGCTCATATTCAAGGGTGGAGATGCACTTATGCTTAAAGCAAGGAGGATCCACGAGTTTTTCCATAAAAGAAGATTTTTTTGACAATCAAAGATCAATAATGCAGCTTTTCTCCAAAAATAGTGGCTTATCTTATCCAAACTGATGTCAGCACTGATCCGACGTTCCAGATCATCCCCAGATCCAATGCTGGAGAATGAAGGTGCCTAAATTTCACTGCTTTACACTAGATTTGATAGAAAGAACAATTCCAAGCCATTGATTTGATTAATCAAATGGTTGTAATCGAAAGTAGTGATCCTAGAGTTGAGAGTTGATTTCTCTAGATCCAAGGGCCCAGATTCATTCAAAAAACTATATAAACCCCCCCTCCAAACTCCTAGAGCATCATTGTTAGGCATCCATAGGGCTCATGCTAGCTTACGGTTTCCTTGAGACGATCACCCTCGGTTGAGCGAGTGAGGATCCAAGGTGGGCTAGTATGAGTATAGTACCTAGTTTCAAATTTAAGTTAGAACTCCAATCTAGGATAGGCTCTTGAAACCAGCATCTCTATCTTGACTCACCCTCGGTGGAGCATGTGAGTGAGTTAGAGCTGGTTTTAATGAGTCTTAGACTTCTTTAGTTAGACGTTACGAGCCTAGACATACATAGGGTCACTAAAGTGGAACTCACCTTCTTACGTGTGACATTCGGTTGAACTGTCATGGTTTGAGGGTCGAAACCACCTTTCATCAGTAGACTGCCTAGCTTGACGTACCACAACGATCTTATACATGTATCTTAATTCAAATCCTTTTAATTCATGTCACTTGTCACTTGTCTCTTGTCTCCTCTCTTAGTTTCTTAAGTATTTTTACATGTCTTCTATTTCTTCTATGTGTGAGAAGGCTCCGCAGTATTGTGTTGAACTAGTGAGGATGTTTCTTTGAGCTTGTGAGTAAACTCTATCATCATAATTCACTTGCATGCATATAATCCATACATACCCATACATATTGATTAGTTTCTGAAAGTGTATAAGAAGCTCCAATATTGGACCATTCTTCCTTTCGAAACTAGTTTATGTGTAAGGATTCCATCTATTCACGTCATTCATACATATCATCCAAAGAAGACTGCATATGGATTAGAATTAGGAAGTGTTTAAGAAGCTCCTTCAATGGACCATTCTTCCTTCCAAATTTGATTCGTGTGTATGGTTCTCTTTCATTCTTATCATTCATGTTCATAAATCTAACTTGCACTCCTACTTTCCCATTCTCATAATCATTTCAACATCTCTCTCTTCTCCATACTCAACATTAATTTCATTTTCATGTCCTTAAACCATCCAACATTCATTAGCTTCATACACCCTATGTGTGCCACGACCAGACCCGATCCACCCGGATTGCGATCACCTCCACAGCGCAATGTTTGACACGTGATGTTTTTCAAAACTTTGGTCTCCCATTGGATATTTTCTCTAATTGTGGCACACATTTTGCTAATGATCTAATTATGGTGTTTAGATCACCCATAAGTTCAATACACCATATTATTCTTGTGCCAATGGATTCGCAAAGAGTACTAATAAAGAACAGCTCACTATGCTGAAGAACATAATTGCAGATTGCTCAGAGCACTTGGACCAATTACTGTCGGCTATTTTTTGGGGCCTATCAGACTTCTTATAAAGCTGCTAGTGGTTGTACTCCTTTCAAACTTGATTATGGGCTGGAAGCTATTGCCCCTATAGAAATTATTGTTCCCAGTTTACATGTGGCTATTGAACAAAAGCTTCTTCTCAAAGATTCCTTGTATTCCTGAATTGATGAACTTAATGCCTTTGATGAGCAATGTTTTGAAAGCTTCTTACTGATGCAAGAACTATGTATTCGATAATCCTGCACCCATGATTTTTTTCTCAAAACCCTAATCTTTCAATAAGGCCAATTGGTCCTCTTCTATGGATCAAAATCTAATCGAGCTGCTCACAAATTCGAAATTTGATGGTTTTGTCCTTACTGAATTTCAGCCTAGCTCTTTTTGACAACTTTTTGATCGCACATACTTGCTAGAATACAAATTAAAAATCTAATCAATGGATCAAAGTTATAGCCTTTTCCAAAATCTACCGCATGTGCAAATCATTAACCCACTATACATGATTGCATGGTTTTGCATGATGATTATTGCACCATTTCTTATATTGCAAACATAATTAATTTTTTCCTTGCTCCTATAATGCCATCATTCCTCCTTTGTGCTTATATATTGTAGCACTGCATTTTATCACCATTCTTTTTCTATGCTCTCGCAACATAATGTTGCTACTCTTTGCTTGTTTGTGTGTGCTATCCCCATGGAAACTCTCACTCTTATAGAGCCTTATCTACAGTGTGGCAAAATATTCAACATCACACATATAACATATCTAAGTTTATTCCCTTATTCTTGCCTCTGCGCAACAACGTCCTGTTAACTAGGCCATTTTCCTTTTCAATTACATTCACCATAAATGTTAGCACTTAGTCAAAAAACTACAACAAGCTAGCACCTCCCATACCTACCTTCCCTATATCCTCTCCATTCTTTATCCTAATGAATTCAGCATTCTTGTTTGCATCCTATTAGTCCCTCCAATTTTCACCCCTCTTGGCTTCTCAACCAGAGAAGATGAATGAGAGAATAGGCTTAATCTTGAAATAAGCCAAACACCCCCATCAAGTGCAGTGTTCCATTTCATCCCATGTGGAATGCACTAAATGTGAAGAGATGGATAGTTATGTGCTTGAAGATGAAGAGGTGTTGCAAAATCCTTGATCTACACCAGCCAAATGAACTCCAAGAGTATGTGATTGGCCCCTTTAGGTTGCCAATGGATGTATTAGACACCCTATGTACCTTGGAAGATCACTCTCAAAAAGATAGATCAAAACAGAGGTGAAGAACTTGCTATTTTGGTTCATACACCTATCCAGTGTTTTGCATAATTCTCTAAGCACAACAGCAATTAGCTTAATTCCTTTTGAGGATCTCTAGTTAACTTAAAGAGCTAACTTTGAAGAGTAATTTCATAAAAAAATTTGAGCACACACTAAGAATGATGTTTAACAAGTGATCACATCATCCCGATTTTCACGGGCTACTACAGTAATGAGACCAATGAGTAGCAAAATGAACATAATGCAAGCTTTAAGAGTCCAATTATTATGAAAATTTGTATTCTTATGCTAGACAGTATGTAAATATCCAACACGCTTTAAATCATTGAATTTGGTTAACACTTAGAAACACCTCTGACAAGATGTGTAAAAAGTTGGGTATTTGACAGAGAAGTGAAAATGAATAGACAGTGTTGACTTCAACTGAACATAAATGAAGATCGAAACTTCCAAATGAAATGAAAATTCATGAGCTTGTAGAAGAATTATAGAGCTAGCTTTACCAAGTTAAATCACTAAAAATGATGCACCAAGCACAAAGAAACCATCTCTGCAATCTGACTAAGAAAACTGAGAGATATGGCACTGCGTAGTACACTACACAAAAATATGGAAATATGAACTCAAATGATCATGAAAATGAAAGTATATTGATTGTACAATACAATGGACTTACTAATACATATGTGTGCCTTAGAATCACATCTTGATATGGCATAAAGCTCAGGTTTTCGAGGTCTTCTCTGAGGTCTCTCTAACCAGGACTAAAGCTACCATCTATTTATAGTTGAGCTTGGGAGGCTAACTTCCCTCAATCACTCTCCAATCAAATAGTGATTGATTTGATTCTCTATCTACCAAAAATAAAAAATTTTGTGGGTCCTCTATACTTTTTTGATCAAGTGGACTCAACCACTTAAGATTCTTTCACTTTTACATTAAGTAAAGTCTTCAAACGTTACAAGAGGTATTTCACAAGTGAACTTTACATTGTCTTCATTTTAAGGCTTCTTCTTTGAATTTGTGGGACTCAAGCCAATACTTAGGCTTGTCATGGAGTTGCTCTAAAAGCTCCCCCTCAAGCCAAGTATTCTTGAGGTCTTCAATCTTCCAAGATTACCTCCAAACCTATCATAGCCTTGAATTTGCAAAGCTTTGTACCATCTAATGATTTGGTTAGAATATCTGCACATTGTTGATGAGCGGACACATATGATATTTGAATCTCTTTGCTTAGAACCTTCTCTCATACATAGTTATAATGAACTCCAATATTTTTAGTCCTTGCATGAAAAAAAGGATTAGCAGCCAAATGAATAGAACTCATATTGTCACCAAAAATAGGTTGGAGATCCAAACTCCAATCCAAGATCTTTGAATAATGTCTTCATCCACATAGCTTCTTGTGTAGCTATGGCAAGACCTCCGTATTTAGCTTTAATAGAAGAGAGAGCAGCTGCGGGTTGCTTCTTGGATGACCATGAAATAAGCTTTGAACCTGCAAAGGTAAGATAACCTGAAGTGCTCCTTCTATCTTCTTTGGAACCAGCCCAATCTCCATCAGAAAATAGCTTCAAACCTAAATCAAATACATAAGGATTATAAAGTCCATTTATGGTTCCTTTGAGATACTTGAGAATCCTTTTGGTAGGATCGATGTGTGGTTTCCTTGGTGTGTGCATAAATTGACTTAGCACACTCACACTGTAACATATATCTACTCTTGTCAATGTGGCATAGTTGAGACTACCCACTAGACTTTGATATGATGTGATGTCCTCTATGAGTTCACCTTCATGTGGTTGGTGCATTTTACCCAAGCCTACATGCTTGATATATTTGATATTATCCTCATTTGTACGTCACATGAGTAGTCATGTGAACACCTCTTGTAAAAGAGTACATTTTATCTCTTGTAAATGAGAAAAGAAAAAAGGAAAAGGATGGCTTACCTCATCCATGATGTAAAAGCAAATTCGTGGCTCCAACTACCAAAATCACGAATTTTTGAGCTGAGGGAATCTCTCCTAACTTTGGGGATCACTTGTAGGTGAAGCCATTTGAATTCGAATTCAAAACTCCCTCCAAGAATAGCTATAAAAAGAGCAAGAAGGAAGAGGCGATTAGCAAGCCTTGTACGTCACCACTTGATGTCATTTTGTAGAGATTGAAGAGCTTACTCTATAGCTCTATCATTCTACTCCCATTGTGCAAAGATTCATTGCCAATGTGGTTGTAATCATATGTGAATCTATACATTTATTATCATCTACTTCTCTGTTTTGTTCTCTGCTATACTCACTCAGAGCAGTAACTTCAGAAGGTCATATCTCGAGTTCTACTGAACTTTTTTCAGTGATTTAACTTGCGTTGGATAGCGTGTACTGTCTACTTTGTGCATAAAAAATTTCAAGGTCATTGGATTAATACTTTTGGAGATATCTGAATTTAACTACTTACTGGTCTATCTCTGTAGAGCCCCGAGAATTGTGGGAATGTTCCAGAAATTGATAAAACTTGTTCTCAGTGCTCATTCCATCATTTGAAGTGTTTTAACTTGGATTGGGAAGCTTGCTAAGTCTATTTGCTATGCCCAAAAGGAATTTTTCTAATTCCTACCAGGTTGAGAGCACTGTTCATTTTTTCCAGCAGGTGTATGTCCAAAAATAGCAAGTTTTGAGAGCTAGTCATTTCGCAACTAGTCTGTCTTGACTTAAACTTTTGGGATACATGTTCCAAAGTACTTGGCTGATATTTTGGTGGATTTAGGAAGCTCAAAGGATCTACTAATCAACTCTGAAGTCTCAGTTGGCTGGTGTGAAGCTGGTTGTAGCAGCACCTACTCATCTTTGGATTGCATCCACCATCTCTCTTCACACATGTGAGCTCAATTTGTGATTGAACTCCATTGGAGTGCCTGCAATCTTATAATCTTGCATCTTGAATTTTGCCAACATGCCCTTAATGTACTTTCTTTGAGTGAGAAAAAAACCATGATCTTTGTAGACAACTTCCAAAGCTAGGAAGTAGGTAAGTGAACCCGAATCACTTATCTTGAACTTTTCTCTCATCTGATCTTTGATCTTCTTCATACCAGCTACATCATTTCCTGTCAATATAATATCATTTACACGTACACATAAGTAGATGACCTCAGAATGACTCTTTTTTATAAAGAGTGAAGGGTCTGCCTTGCTTGGTTGAAAGCCTTTGTGCTGCAAGAATGAAACAAGCCTGAAATTCCAAGCTCTTGGAGCTTGCTTGAGACCATACAATGCTTTGTTAAGTAAGTTTGCATATTTTGGTCCATATTAGTTGTCCTATCCTTCATAACCATAATATTGTTGATCATAGGTTTGGTCATACTCCACTAGACTGGTGTGATAGGGGCAGTATTCTCCCCGGGTCTACTCATATCCTTGATGAGTTGTTTCTACACTAGCTAAAGGTGTAGCTCGTACTATGGCTCTTTCCATGTTCTCCTTTGGTTGAGTGTACTTGACTAGCACTATATTTTGAGGATGGGAGGGTTTTTTTTCCTAACAGTGGCTATGGTTGTCCATATCCTCCTTGCTCATAAGGTCTAGGTGCTCCTTTTGCGCCTGGGTAAGGGTTTTATCTCGGTATCTCTCTACCTTGCTCTCTGGAAGGGTACCTCTAATGCCTATACTAGGGTTGATTCACTAGCCTTGGTTGCTTGTTAAAAGGTCAATTTTTTGTACCACGGTTGATATATTTCTGCTCAATATGACCATACAGGTTGGATCCTTGGGGTGGCTACCTATTATATGGATAAGGTTGTTGTATGCCTAAACCTCCTCTCGTACACATATGAGATGGCTGATCTCCACCACACAGGCTCCCTCTCCTTAGCATGGGCATTCGCATTGGTGGGTTGTGGTAATTTCCTTGCCCATGAACTACTAACTTCTTAGCTACCAATTCTGCTAATTCCTCCACATTACTAGAACTAGTCGTCACTCTACTCCTAGTGTCTTCTGATTTAGTGGTGATTTGTATACTTTTGAGGTCATCAGCTAGGTATTCTTCTAGATCTTTGCATTCTTGGAGGCACTCACTCAATGTCTGGAGCGATTTTACATAAACTAAGATTCTTAGCATTCCATTAGTCAATCCATCTAAGAATAGTGATATCATTTTTTGCTGGGAGGGCCTTTCTATTACTAGGCATTTGTCAACATATAGATCTTTCCCTTATAGATCTTCTTAAGCGATGATGTGATGATTCTACCTCATCTCCAAGTTCCTGCAATTTTGCTTTACCTTTAGACTTCCATGCTTCAATCTTTTCCTTCTGAATTCTTCATCATCCTCTGAGGTGTCTTGTTCTTCAATATTTGGTTTTTCTCTACCAAGCTTTGGAAAATCCTCTTTAAGATCATATGGTAAATTGACCTTCCTGCATTATTCTTCATACCATGAATTGTTCTCATCAAAAACTACATCTCTACTGACCAAGAACCTTTGTTGGTAGGATTGTATAACTTGTAGCCCTTTTGATTGTTGTCATATCCAATGAATATGCACCTTTCTCCCTTTGGATCCATCTTGCCTCTAACCTGTGAAGGAACATGAGCATAAGCAATGCAACCAAAAATTTTACAATGATCAAAGCTTGGTCTTCTTCCATTCCAAGCCTCATATGGAGTCATCCCATCAAGGGATTTTGAAGGCAACCTGTTAATCAAGTAAGTGGTTGTAGACACAGCCTCAGCCCATAAGTAATTAGGTAAATGTTTTTCATTCAACATAGACCTTCCAGCTTCAATAATTGTCCTATTCCTTCTTTCTGCTACTCCAGTTTGCTTAGGAGTGTACCTTGTAGTTACCTCTCTTTTGATTCCTCTTTCTTGAAGAAAAGAATCAAACTCATGGGAGAAGTATTCTCCCCCTCCATCTGAACTTAGCCTTTTTAGTGATTTACCTATTTGATTCTCCACAAGAGCCAAATATCTTTTGAAACATGAAAAAATTTCATCTTTGTGTTTCATAAAGAATAGGATAGTCCATTTGCTGCAATCATCAATAAAGGAGACATAATGCCTTGATCCAGATATTGAAGCATCCTTGCTAGGTCCCAAGACATCTGTATGAACCAACTCGAAGAGATCTCCATGCATATAACCTTTCTTCATGAATGGTAACCTATGAAACTTTCCAAATTGACATGCACTAGACTTATAAATCATGTGTTGTTTTCACAAGTTAGGGATTCCAAGTACACTTTGGTCCCTACAAATTTGCTTTAATGATTTTTCACCAATATGTGCTAATCTCTTGTGTCATACCTCTAGTTGTGTGAGTGTTTGATTACCATAATTGAAGAGAGCTATGTTCCTTGTGTCTTGCAACTCAAAGGTGAATAGTCTACCTGTCTCTTCTCCCTTTGCTATTCTTCTGAACCCTTGGCTAGGGTCTTCCACATATGCTCCGCCTCTTGTGAACCTGACTTGCAATCCTTTCTCTACTGTCTGCCCAACACTTATCAAATTATTTATAATGGTAGGGACATAGAGTACCTTACTGAGTAGGTTGATGTTTCCATCAAGTGCTTTGACATTGCCTATTTTCTCCACAGGATGTCTTGTGTTATCTCCTATTTGCACCTCATGCTTATTCGTTGGATCTTCCAAATCTGATAGGAGAGCTAAATTTCCTGGCACATGATTCGAGAAACCTGAATCTATGTAGAAAACATGCTCATCAGATTTACCTTGTGGCATAGCCATGTTCATGATCAATAATGAATCCTCTTTGTTTGAGTCTTCTATGTAATTATTGAAGTCTCTCCTTCCTTTGTAGCCTCCTTGATAGTTTGAATGATTGTAGTTGTTGTAATTGCCATGATAATTGTTGAACCTTCCTCTTGAGTAGCCATAACTTCCTCTATTGTATCCTTTGCCTCTTTGATTCCTGGGATTCCTAAAGCCATTTTCAGTTGTATGATTAGTTAATCCACAAATAGAACATGAGTTGGAGACTTGGGATCTCCCCATGCCTTGTCTACCTCCTCTTCCTCTACCTCTGTCGTGTCTTCCTCTACCTGCATAGTTAACTTGATATGTACCTACTTCATCATCTACTTTCTTTGCCTTTCCTTTGTTATCTTTGGACTTGCTTTTATTAGTGTATAAAGCTGAAGATTGATTACCTTTAGAGATTTCTCCAGTTTTTATAATATTTGCCTCTTGAGTTAGTAGTTGTCCAATGAGTGTATTGAGATCACGTACATGCAGCTCCATGTACAAATCCATAGCTGTGGTGAATGCTTCCCACTTGTCATGTGCTTTCAAGCCATTGATGACCTGCCTTACAATTTTCTCTTCATGTATTACCTCTCCAATGCTTCTCAACTAATCTTCTATGTCCTTGAGCTTTGTGACAAAATCAGTCACATTTTGTTTGGGAGCTTTCTTGAGAGTTGTGAAATCCAGCCATATTTGATCTTTCCTAGCTTTGGTACTTGAAGCCAAGAAGGCTTCAAGTGCATCCCACACTTCCTAAGATGTCTTACAACTAATGTGAGGCAACAAAAAATTTGAGATAGAGTTGAGGAGATAAGACCTTGGAAGTGCATCCTTGGAGCACCATGTGCTCAATCTTTCTTGCTCTTCTTGTGTTGGTTGACTTTTGTTCCTGAAACTTGGCATAACTTCATCTCTAGCCACATAACCATATAAACTTCTACCTTGGAGATAAGATTTCATTCTTAATGACCAAGATGAGTAGTTATCTCTGTCCAATTTGTCAATTGATGAAGGAAATCCATCTGCCATGTTGTCCAACCTAGCTCTGATACCACTATGAAGAGTTGGATAGGTATGTGCTTGAAGATGAAGAGGTGTTGCAAAATCCTTGATCTACACCAGCAAAATGAATTCCAGGAGTATGTGGTGGGCCCTTTAAGATTTCCAATGGATGTATTAGACACCATATGTACCTTGAAAGATCACTCTCAAAAAGGTAGATCAAAACAGATAAGTTGGAGTTAGCTCAGAGGTGAAGAACTTGCTATTTTGGTTCATACACATGTCCAGTGTTTTGCATAATTCTCTAAGCACAATAGCAATTAGCTTAATTCCTTTTGGGGATGTCTAATTAACATAAAGCAATTTTAAAGAGTAGTCTTATAAAAAATAATGAACCACACACTGAGAATAATGTTTAACAAGTGATGATATCATCCCGATTTTCAGGGGCTGCTATAATGATGAGATCAGTGAGCGAAAAAATGATCATAACTCAATATTTAAGAGTCCAATGATTATGAAAATCTGTATGCTTGTACTAGACCTCTGCTCAATCCAACAAGCTTTAAATCATTGAATTTGGGTGAGTACACACTAAGAAACAACTCTAACAAGATGAGTACAAAAGTCGGGTACCTAACAGAGAAGTGAAAATGAACACATAGGGCTGACTTCAACTAAACATAACTGAAGCTTGAAACGCCCAAATGATATGAAAAATGGTAAGCCTATAGTAGATTTATAGAGCTTAATGTATCAAGTTAAATCAATGACAAAGATGCACCAAGCTCAGAGAATGCATCTCTGCAATCTGACTGAGAAAACTGAGAGATATGGTAGTGAGTAGTACACTTCACAAGAACATGGAAATATGAACTCAAATGATCATGAAAATGAAAGTATATATTGATTGTAAAATACAATGGACTTACGGATACATATGTGTGCCTTAGAATCACACCTTGATATGGAATAAAGCTCAGCTCTTCGAGGTCTTCTCTGAGGTCTCTCTAACCACGACTAAAGTTGCCATCTATTTATACTTGAGCTTGGGAGGCTAACTTCCCTCAATCACTCTCCAATCAATTAGTGATTGATTTGATTCTCTATCTACCACAAATCAAGAATTTGTGGTTCCGATTTCCCTTTTTGATCAAGTGGACTCAACCACTTAAGATTCTTTCACTTTTACATTAAGTAAAGTCTTCAAAAGTTACAAAAGGTAGTTCACAAGCGAACTTTACATTGTCTTTATTTTAAGGCTTCTACTTTGAATTTGTGGGACTCAAGCCAACACTTAGGCTTGTCATAGACTTGCTCCAACACTAAAGATAACATGGTGGCCAGCCCCTCTACTTCTGGCCATCAAATTGCTATCACCCATCTGATGCTAACTAAGGTGATCCTCCCATCCTCCCTTGAGGATTCTTCTCACTCATCCTTCCACTCCACACAACAACCCCATACATCCCGCCTTCCCACAACTCTTGTTTCCTTGCTAGATCATCCAGTGCCGGACACACATTGCCCACTCCATCACCTACTGGTCTGCCACATATTGTTGTCGATGCCATGGATGCCACTCCTAACTGCCACGAGGAAGGAGTTAAGGAAGAAAGCACACTCACACACTCTCACATTCAAAGAGGATCACAAACACAGGTTGAGGAAAGGAAGAATGATCTTCTTCTTGTTCTTCTTCTTCTTCTTCTTCCTCTTCTTCTTCTTAAAGTACATAATGGCCTAAAACAACAATAAAACAAGTGCAATATATAATGAATAGTGCATAAGGAAAATCCTAATGTCCACAAATGAGTGAGCTGGAAAGAAAAAAAATATGACATCACTCTTAGTGGATAAATCTAGTAAATCACAATGAGGTATCCCTAACATATATTGACAGGACCACTTTACATATTAGAGAAATACAAAAGTGATATGTGTCATCCTGGATCATCACATGTTGAGCTTTATATCTCAACACTCCCCCTCAATCTCAACATCATGTCCTCTGATCCAAAAATCTTTTGAAACCTCTTCAATTTCTTAGGTCCAAGTGCTTTAGTGAAAATATTAGCAACTTGCTCATCTATCCTCACATAAACAATGTCAATATCACGAGCTAATACCTTTTTCCTAGTGAAATGATAGTGCACCTCATAATGCTTTGTTCTAGCATGAAAAGGAGGATTTTGTGCTAATTGTATGCTGCTAAGATTAGACAATAGATGGTGATAGGCTTTTGCACTTCTACACCTAAATTCGCAAGCAGCATCTCTAACCAGGATGTTTAAAATGCTACTATACATGTTTCTATGTGTATAATCCCAATGCCCAAGAAATACTGTAACACACCAAGGACTTTCAAGTCCAATTCCTGCATAAGGAGTTGCTCTATCTCTTTAATGCTTTCTTCATTATCACCACTTAAAAACAAGTCATCAACATAAATAGCCAGAATCATGATGCCATCGTCATCCTTCCTTGCATATAGTGAATGATCTACATCACACATAAAAAACCCACTAGTGGGTAAGTAATAAAAAAATCCTTGCATGTCAAGCATGAGTGACTTGTTCAAGCCCATACAAAGCCTTTTGTAGCCTGCAAAAATATTTTGGGTGCTTTGAATCCTCATATCCTTGTGGCTAGTCCATGTATATTTCTTCCTGCAACTCACCATGTAAGAAAGCATTCTTCACATCTGATGCAAAGTCCATCCTTTTTTGGTAGGTAATGCAACAAGTGCTCTGAGAGTCGACATTTTAGCTATAGGGATGAATGTTTCGTCATAATCAATGCCATATGTTTGTGCATATCCTTTTGCTACTAATCATGCTTTATACTTGCTTATGCTACCATCAACATTGTGTTTTACCTTGTAAACCCACTTGTAGCCTATGGGTTTCTTTCCTTGCGGCAATGGAACCAGTTTGCATGTTTCATTTCCATACGTTGTAGCCATCTCCTCATCCATAGCTTTCTCCCAATTTACATTTCCAATTGCATCTTCAAACAAGAAGGTTCAACATCTTGTATTACCTTGGTCATGTAGGCACAATGATGAGCCATGTAACTATCATACATCAATCTTTGCATTGAAATTTGCATCCTCCGAGATCTTCTTGGTTGTGGGTCACTTCTCCTTGTATCATCTACATGTGCCTTTCTTACTCTTGGAGTGCTCATAGAGGGCAATACAAGTTCCTCATCAAGGCTCTTTTTTGAGCTGCTTGGATCTCCATCAATTTCTTCAAAACTTGTAGATGTTTTACTATTGGTAGAAAGATTTTCTTTATCTTTCATCGATGTTGTTGATGAATTTGCTGGACAAAAATTTTCATGCAATCTTCCACTCCATGGATATTTGAGTTGGAACTATTGCTTGGTGATGCATCAGGTCCACTCAAAACTTGAGATTCTACACTTGATTTTTCAACATTTCCTTTTTCATTTGATTCAAGACTAACTCCTTTGGAATCTACGTAGAGGCTTGAAATTTCATCAAACACCACATCTTTGCTTACCTTCAGTTGTCTATGAGTGGGTTATAGAATTTATATCCTTTTTTCATCAAGGAAGTACCTGATGAATATGCATTTTTCTTCCTTTGGATCAAGCTTCATCCTCAACTCATCTAGAACATGTACATATGCAATACGACCAAATACTTTAAGTTTGGATTTTTACCTATAAGCTTCTCTTCATATGTAACTTGATTTACAACAACAGTCTGAGTTCTGTTCATGATGTATATAGTAGTGTGTAAATCTTCTATCCAATAACAATGAGGCATATTCTTCTTAGTCATCAAGGCTCTCGCTATTTTTGCAATATCTTTGTATTTGTGTTCAACAATGCCTTCTATTGTGGTGTGTACCTACACAAAAATTGTCATCAAATTCCATGAATTTTTAGAAAGCTACTAAAATCATTTGACATCTATGTGCACCTCGTTCATCAGATATTAATCTATGAATATAGTTCCCTATCTACTTTTCCACAATAGCCTTAAAATTCTAGAAGTGAGTGGACACCTCACTTTTCTCTTTCATGAAATATACCCGTACTCTTCATGTATGGTCATCAATGAAAGTAACATAAAACCTGTAACCCCCCATAGATGTGGTCTTTGCAAGACCCCAAACATCTGTATGTACTATTTCTAGAACATTCTAACAAATGTGCATGTCATTCAAAAATGATGCTCTTGATTGTTTACCAAATGGACATGTTGCATATACCTTTTGCATCTTTGCAACCTTGAAATTTGGTATTCTATTGAAAATCTCCTTTGAATCCATCAATTTTGGCCTCTGCAAATTTGCATGTCTCATTTGTTTATGCCATATCTCTATATCAAGAATAACTCCTGTACCTTTTGTAGACATGGCTACATTCTGTAAGGAATTTTCACATTTATGGTGAAGATCCTATCCACTTAGTTTCCTTTGGCAATCAATCTTCCATCTTGTTTCTACTTCTCTACATATAACCCATCAGCATTGGACCTGACTCGTAATCTCTGTTCAACCTTTTTTCCAACATAAACTAGATTCTTTGTTATATTGGGAACTTGCAGCACATCAACAAGATGTTTTACCTTCCCATCCGTTATAGATACTACTATGTTTCCTATATGCTTGATAGGATGTGATGTGTCATCACCTGTTTCAACTTATGTTGGAATGAGCAATCTTTTCAACCTATTCTACATGACAGATCATCTGATTTGAAGCACCCGAATCAACATACCAAACATTACTATTTGATTTCAAAACATGAGAACGCATTGTATTCATCATATGATCTTGAACCATGAACAACTTTTCTCAATCAACTACACTTGTGGATGCATAGTTGTTTTGTTGTCTTTCTTATTTTTAATCTTCAACCTGGATCATGTTCAAAGTCTCCGGGATTACCAAAATTTGAGCATCCTTTAGTGTCATAAACTGAATAATTTCTTTGGAATTTGATGTGGCCTCTTTGGCTCCCCTTGCCTTGAAACTCTCCTCTATGTCTTCCATGATTTTGATGTTGATCTTGGTCTTGTTTACTATCTCCTCCTCCACTTTCAAAACCTCTAGCTTTTCCTCTTCCTCTACCAGAGTAGAATACCTTCTCAGAACTAGATTTTCCTTGGGAGTTTAAGTTTTCACCAAGATTCGTTTCTTCAATAATCAGCATGGACATCAGATCAGCAAAATTCAAAATATTTTCCATGGCCTGTATAGAAGTTTTGAGCTGCTTATATGTAGCTTCTACACCACAAAGGCACACTTCCACCTTATCATCAACATCTACATTCATTCCAATAGATGCAAGTGAATCACATATGCTTTTGATTTTCAAGGTGTATTCACTTACCAACATGCCATTTTTCTCCATTTTTATACACCATAAAGGCACACTTCCACCTTATCATCAGCCTCTACATTTTTTCCAATAGATGCAAGTGAATCACATATGCTTTTGATATTCAAGGTGTAGTCACTTACCAACATGCCAAACTATTCCAAGCCTCTTTCGTAGTCTTGGCATCTTGTATGTGCCCAATCATGCTATCCTATATTCTGACAGATAGCGAAGATATTACCTTTTGTGCTCCTTGATTCCATTATTCATATGCTCTTAACTCATCCGTAATCTGCTTCCTCTCTAGTAAGTGCAGAGTGTTTTTGTTCCCTACTTCGATGTACTTCTTGTAGCCTTTTCACATTAACAAATTCATCATTTTGAATCTCCAAGCATGGAAGTTGCTCTTGTCCTGCTTATCGCTCATACATTGACTCATTCCATCCGTGTTTGAATAACAATTTTTTAGCAATTCAAACACTACAAGGAGTACTGTTTGAACAATGTCACACTATGATGTGATAGTTTGATCTTAGAAAATCATAGTTTTCATGTATCAAAAGTACACCAAATCACTTGAAATTCCAGATATGGAATGTTTGAGTGTTGTCAAATAGGATAGAACTTACAATTTTTAAAACTGACCTTCACGGTAATTTTCATAGAAAATTGAGGCCATTTGTGAATCGCACTTTCTCCATATCTTTTCATGTACTCTTCACTCTCACCATTCTCCATGAGCTCTCTATAGCTAGATTGTCTCTTATACCGTTTCGCAAGGAAGGAGATAAGGAAGAGAGCTCACTCACACCCTCTCACACTCAAAGAGGAGCACAAACACAAATTGAGGCAAATAAGAATCATCATCTTCTTCTTCAATTACATAAAAGGAATAAAACAACAATAAAAAAAGTGCAATATATAAAGAATGGTACATAAGAAAATCCTAATGTTCGCAAATGAGTGAGCTGACAAGAAAAAAAATGTGCCATCACTCTCGATAGATAAATCTAGTAAAGCTCAATGAAGTATCCCCGACATATATCGACATGACCACTATAAATATCAAAGAAATAAAAAAGTTACACGTGTCATCCAGGATCATCACATGTGGAGCTTGATATCTCAACACTTATCTGCCTCCATTGTCTCCTAAAGCTACCACCCCTTCCTCTCCCAACTATTCACCCTCTCTCAATGCTCCCCCTTAGAGTCCCAATTGGTCACTTGTTGGTTCTCCTATGCCACCCTAGACTGCACCTACTCCCTTTGATGTTCCTAACGTTCCTTCCCTTCTCGTCCCCCCATGGAGAATTCTCATCTTTCAGCATCAATGATAACTCCCACATCACATAGTTCCTCCAGCTCATCACATATCTTGTTCACATCCAATAGTTGATTAGCCATGACATGGATTATTTTAATTGGACTTACAATGATTTGCAATGCAACAATTACCATCTATAGCACCATATGAATTGTTGAAGGAGATGGTGGATAATCACAAGAGATGAGTTGGTGTAGCTAAAACCTTCTTCACACCTACTATAAGTGATGATTGAAGAGTGTTGTGGGCCTCCTTAGCTAGCTAATAAGCATAAATGATTCTATATGTTCCTTGGAAGATGATGCACAAATGATAAAATCAAAACACATAGGTAGGCATATGATCCAATGCACAAAACTTGCTATTTTGGTGAGACACCTACTCAGTGTTTTACTCAATTCTCTAAGTATAGCAGCAATTAGTAAAATTCCTTTTGGGGAACTTCAACTAGCTTAACAAGCTACCAATCATGAGTGGAATCATTTAAAATGATAAACCATAATATGCAGAGAATTATGTTTAGCAATCTGAGCATACACCTAGACTTTTATGGGCCTAGAGAGGCATAGACCAGTGAGTAGCGTTTGATGAATATCTGACGATCAAGTGAACCATTATAGATGAAACCTTGAAGAAGTAAAGCAAATTGTATGTTGAATGGTTCACTACACAGTGAGAACCAGCTCAGACAAAATCATTGTTCTAATGAAGTGTGATAGAGATATGAGAGTAGGAAGTAATGAACATGTAATAACTAAATCATGTAAAATTACAAAGTCATTGGCAATAAGGCATTTCTCAATGAGTGTAGAATGAGAGAGCTATGAGGTGAGCTCCTCTTCTCAATGGAGATACCTAAACAATGATCTCTAAACCTGGAGATACATGTAGTAATTTTCTTCTCATGTTTTATAGCTTTTGTTGGAGTCAACGATTTCAATTTGAATTCAAATATCCACCTAAACGTAATCCTAAAGTATAGGATTGATTCCCTCTTGACTTCAGCTACCAAATTATACGAAACAGATGCGTCCTAACTCCTCGTGGATTTATTGATCTTTTACAATAAGTAATTAAACTCAAAGTTACAAGAGGTTGTACATATGAGCTTCCGAAGTGATATGCTAATACATCAAGTTTTAGGTGAAGTGATCAAGTGTGTAGTCTTGGGCTTAATTGCACCAATAGCTCCCCCTCAAGCCTAACATGCTTGATCTTCATCGCTCCTTGATTTCTTGCAGTTCAATCATGAGTTTGAACTTGTTCATCTTTGTTCCATCCAATGCTTTGGTAAGTAAATCAGCACATTGTGAATGAGTCGATACATATGCTAATTGAATATCCTTTCTTAGCAATTTCTCCCTAACATAATGATAGTGCACTTCAATGTGCTTAGTCTTGGCATGGTACACAAAGCAAAATGAAGTGAGCTAGTATTATCTATAAAGATAGTTGGAGTGCAGGAATATATCTTCAAATATGCATACAATTGCTTAAGCCACATAGCTTCCTGAGATGGATTTGCCAAACCTCTATACTCTTATTCTGTGGAAGATAAGGCCAGAGTTGGTTGCTTCTTAATGACCATGATATGAGTTTTTGATCCTACAAAAGATAGGTACCCTGAAGTGCTCCTCCTATCATCCTTGGAGACAACCCAATCTCCATCAGAATATAAGTTTATATCTATGTCATAAGTGAAGAATAATCCCTCATTCATTGAACCCTTTAGGTACTTAAGAACCCTCTTTGCAACTTCCATGTGTGGCTTCCTTGGTACCTGAATCAATTGACTAAATGTACTCACAGCATATGCAATATCTACTCTTATCAAAGTAGCATAATTCAGACTATCCATAAGTTGTTCATACCCTGTAATATGATCAAGTGGTTCACCTTCATGTGAACTTAGCTTATGATTGATCTCCATAGGAATACCTGCATCTTGAGTGTTCTTCATTTTAAAATTTACCAACATATCATGTATGTACTTCCTTTGTGTGATGGATATACCTGAATCTATATACAGAAGTTCTAAGCCAAGGAAATAGGTTAACAACCCTAAATCAGTGATTTTGAATTCCTTCACCAATTGAGTCTTGACCTACTTGATACCATCATAATCATTACCTATAATAATGATATCATCACTAGTCTTGCCTTGTACGTCTTTATAGAACCATCAGAGTTCTTTTAAACTTTATATATCCACCTTGAACCAATTATCTTCATATCTGGTTTCTTGGGAACTAGGTCCCAAGTGTGGTTTTCTTGCAATGCTTCCACTTCCTCCTACATAGCTTTTATCCACTCTTTCATCTTCTTAGCCTCTTCAAATGAAGAACGCTCTTCTACCATTGAATCTTTAGTGATGTATACAGAGTTCTTTGTGACTAAAGATGTATCATATCCATACCTTATGGGCTTCTTACTTTCTCTTTGTGATCTCCTTAAAGCTTGATTGGAAGACTCGGTTAGATCCTCTAATTGTTTGTATTTGAGCTTGCCTCTTGACTTCCAAGCTTTGAAATCAATCTACCCCTCATCCTCTGAGTTGATATCCTCTATTTGGTGTTGGTCTTCTTGAGTTAGGGTTGAAAAATCATTTTCCAAATCATATGGTAATTTTAATTTCTTGCAATAATCTTCAAACCAAGAATTATTCTCATCCAACAGTACATCCCTACTAACTATAAATGCCTTGTTAGTGGGATTATAAAGTCTATATCCCTTTTGATCTACCCAATGAATATGCACTTCTCAACCTTAAGGTCAAGTTTCCCTCTGATTTGTGATGGGATGTGTGCATAGGCAATGCACCCAAATATCTTGCAATGATCCAATGAGGGTCTCCTGCCATTCCAAGCTTCATATGGTATCATACCATCCAATGACCTGGATGGAAGCTTGTTAACCAAATACATGGTTGTATAAATAGCCTCTGCCCATAAATAATTAGGTATTTTTTTCTCATTTAACATGGACCTAGCTGCCTCAACAATTAGCATGTTCCTTCTCTCTACCACTCCATTCAATTTAGGGTTATACCTAGTTGTTACTTCCCTTTTTATGCCTCTGTCCCGTAGAAATAGATCAAACTCATGTGAAAAGTACTCACCACCTCCATCAGACCTGATTCTCTTCAAGCTCCTTCCTATTTGGTTTTCCACTAATTCCAAATATTTCTTGAAACATGTAAACACCTCATCCTTGTGCTTCATAAAATAGAGAATTGTCCACCTACTGTAATCATCAATAAAAGAGACATAGTAAGTTGAGCTTGAGATGGATGGATCTTTGCTAGGATCCCACACATCAGTGTGTACAAGCTCCAAAGAATCTTCATGGATGTATCCTTTCCTGTTGAATGGTTGCCTATGAGCTTTGCCAAATTGGCAAGCTCCACATTTGTAAATCATGAGTTGCTTTGTCACATTAGGAATCCCAAGCACACTTTGATCCCTAGAAATTTTCTTCAGAGTTCTCTCTCCTATGTGCTCTAGCTTCTTGTGCCATATTTCCAACTCAAATAGGGTTTGGTCTCTATAACTAAATAGTGCTATGGTCCTTGTGTTTTCAATTTCAAAAGTAAACAATTTACCTGACGTCTCACCTTTCGAAATCATTTTGAATACTTGTTGGGGGTCTTCCACATATAGAACTTTGCTCAAAAGGTTCATACTACCATTAGATGTCTTAACATTTCCAATTTGCTTGACTGAATGCTTAGTGTCATCACCTTTTTGTACCTCATTCTTTCCCTTTGGTTCTTCAAGATCAGACAATAGTTCCACATTCCCTACCACATGATTTGAACAACCTCAGTCAATGCAAAAGAGATGCTCATCATCTTTACCTTGTTTGGATGTCATGTTCATAATGAGTAGAGAATCTTCTTGATCTTTAGTGTAGTTATTGAAGTCCTTCTTCCTCTAAATCCTCCTTGATAGTTGTTTTTGTTGTTGTTGTTGTAGCCTTGATTGAAGTTGTGGTTGTAGTTTCCTCCACCATTGCTGTACCTGCCTCTAGTCTGTCCATAACTTCCTCTATGGAAACCTCTTCCCCTTTGGTTCCTTGTACTTTTGTAACATTATTCTATAGTGTGGTTGTTGAGATCACATATTTTGCATGGTGAGTTGTTGTAGGGTCTCCCCCTACCTTGCTTACCTCCTCTGCCCCTACCTCTAGCACCTCTTTCTCTTCCTGCATAATTGGCTTGAGAGGTATTAGCCTCTTCATCTTGTTTCTTACTTTTACCTTTATCCTTAGCTTTATTTTTATCTCTATAAAGGGAAGAAGATTGGTTACCTCTTAAGTTTTCACCATTTCTGTTGAGCTTTGCTTCATGGGTGAAGAGTTGTCCCATCAAGGTGTTGAGATCAGGTATCTGTGTATCCATGTAGAGATCCATTGCAGTGGTGAAGGATTCCCACTTGTCATCAGCTTTAATCCCATTGATGATCTGCCTCACTATGTACTCTTCCTCTATCTCTTCTCCAATGCTTGCAAGTTGGTCTACAACATCTTTCTCTTTGGTTACATAGTCGGACACTCCCTACTTTGATTGCTTCTTGAGAGTTGTGAATTCCATCCACAACTAATTCTTCCTAGCTCTTGTGTTGGAGTAGAAGTATGATGAAAGCACTTTCCAAGTCTCTTCAGAGGTTTTACAGTTTCTAACATGAGGTAACAAGAAATCAGAGATTGAGTTTAGTAAATATGACCTTGCAAGAGCATCCTTTGCACACCATGTGGTTAGCCTCTCTTGATCATCCCTTGTTGGTTGATTCTTGCTCCTGAAGATTGACATGTCCTCATATCCTAAGATAGATCCATATCAGCTTCTCCCTTGAGGGTATGCTTGCATCATTAGGAACCATGCTGAGTAGTTGTTCCTATCCAATTTGTCAATGAAGGATGGAAAGCCATCTCCCATCTCGATTGCGCTTGCTCTAATAGCATTGTTGGACGAGATGGTGGCTAATCATAAGAGATGAGTTGGTGTAGCCAAACGATGCTTCACACCTCCAAGTGATCACTCAAGACTTTTGTGGGCCTCCTTAGCTAGATAATAAGCATAAATGATCATATATGTTTCTTGGAAGATGATGAACAAATGATAAAATCAAAACAGATAGGTAGGCATATGATCCAATGCACAAAACTTGCTATTTTGGTTGAGACACCTACTCAATGTTTTACTCAATTCTCTGAGTACAATAGAAATTAGTAAAATTCCTTGTGGGGAACTTCAATTGGCTTAATAAGATACCAATCATGGGTGGAATCATCTAAAATGATAAACTATATGCAGAGAATTATGTTTAGCAAGCTGAGAATACACCCTAACTTTTACGGGCCTTGACAAGCACAAACTAGTGAGAACCATTTGATTAATATCTGACAATCAAATGATGTATTATAGACGAGACTTTGTAGGAGTAAATTAAAGAGTATGCTGAAGATGTCAGGCTTTAAATCATGTAAAATGATGCACTACACAGTGAGAAATAGCTCAGACAAAATCACTCTTCTAATGAAGTGTGATAGAGATATGAGAGTAGGAAGTAATGAATATGTATTGACTAAATCATGTAACATTATTGAGTCATTGGCAATAAGGCATTGCTCAATGAATTTAGAATGAGAGAGCTATGAGGTGAGCTCCTCTTCTCAATGAAGGTACATGAAAAATGATATCTGAACCTCGAGATACACGTGGGATTTTCTTCTCATGTTTTATAGCTTTTTTGTTGGAGTCAAGGATTTGAATTTGAATTCAAATCTCCACCTAAAAGTAATCCTAAAGTATACGACTGATTGCCTCTTGACTTCAGCTACCAAATGATATGAGATAGATGCTTCCTAACTCCTCGTGGGTTTATTCACCTTTTACAATGGGTAATTAAACTCAAAGTTACAAGAGGTTGTACATATGAGCTTCCCAAGTGATATGCTAATACATCGAGTTTTATGTAAAGTGATCAAGTGCATAGGCTTGGGCTTAATTGCACCAATATGAATGAACTCCAATAAGACTTGGTTGCTCATAGCAAGGAATCTTACCACCTTGTAGATCAAATTTATTGAGAGTCTAAACAATATTACTACAATTTTTTTTTGAGGAAGCCATGAAAGAGAAGGAGCTCACTACCCACCAAACCAAAAATCTACAAGAATCCAACATGTTCCACATCTAGTGGATAAGTGAGTTGGAGCATGAAATCATGGTGCAAGAATCCTTGTTGCACAATTTTAAATTAAATCAAGCCACACAATAAAGAGAGTTGTACAACCTATTGGGTGTATGTAGAAGTGCAAGAGACACACAAGAAGCATAAACAAGGAGCACAAACAAGGAGCACAAGTGTAGCAAGACATACAGAGAAGATGGATGGCTGGAATAGATCACTCTAGTGATAATGAATAGAAATGTAGTACGAGCTGAATAATATACCTAAGTACAAAGTACCACATCATACGAGTGAATCATGTATATGGTACCATGGGGAAAAAACCTCTAGCTAGCACTAGAGTAAAAAGTGCCCATATATAGGGAAAAGGTTCAGATCAAAGCTCCTTAAGGAACACTTAAGTGTAACAAATCCCCCTAGAGCAAATTATGTGTTCACATACAGGGAGTGACATATCAACCTCCACTAAGCAATAAGCTTGAAGCTTTGTGAAAAGCTTCAAACGTTTCCTATGGAAGAGCTTTGGTGAATTTTTTTTCCACATTATTTTTGCACATAATCAATATCTCTTGCATGAAGGCACTCTCTCACATAGTAATAATGCACCTCAATATGTTTTGTTGATGCATGAAACACTAGGACTTGTGCGATAGCCAATGCACTTGGACTATCAATGAGAATATGTGTAACAACATCAAACTCTTTGCAAAGATCCATCAATAAGCATCTCAACCATATACACTCGCCTATAACTATGAAAAATGCCCTTTACTCAACTTCATAACTTCATATCGCCAATTTAGCTTGCGTGTTATTCAACCAAGATATGCATGAGTCTCTAAGGGAAAAGCAATTACCACTAGCGGTCATGTGAGTATCATAAGAACCCAACCCAATCACTATCTATAAAAGCATGCAAGCGTGGCTGAATATCTTTGCCATAAAATAGACCTAAGCTCAAAGTGCCTTTGAGATATCTAAACACACATTTCATCGCTCAGCAATTGTCAATTTTAGGGCGATGCATGACTCGAATCACTTGGGAAACTACACACTATATATCAGATCTTGTGTTGCATATAAGCTCAAAGTGCCTTTGAGATATCTAAACACACATTTCATCGCTCAGCAATTGTCAATTTTAGGGCGATGCATGACTCGAATCACTTGGGAAACTACACACTATATATCAGATCTTGTGTTGCATGCACATATAAGACATCCCACAACTTCCTGATAAACAGGTGTCATAAATCCTCTCTCAACTGTTGTAGAAATTGGCTTGTAATCCTCAAAGTCAAAACATTGAAGTAGTTTTTCAACATAGTTTTCTTGATGCATAACAATTCCCTCCTCAATAATTCCCTCCTGAATGGATACAAACTAGATGCCAAGATAGTAGCTCAAGAGACCAAGATAATTGTTATAAAAAATATGTTGAAAATCAGTCTTAAGGATGTCAAGCTTTGCATCACATGACCCAATCAAAAGGATGTCATCAAGAGAAAGAACAAGCATTGTAAGATGAGCCCCATCTTTGCGTACATAGAGTGTGCTTTCAACTGGACTACATGTGAAGTCAAAGAGAAATCAAGTGCTTATGGATTTTTTCATACCATGCACATGGAGCTTCGCGGAGATGATACAAGGCATTATGCAAGTGAAAAACCATATGCTCTTTCCCGTTCATGAAAAATCCAAGAGGTTGCTTCACATAAACCTCTTCTTGCAATTACCATTAAAGAAAGCCGTTTTCATCTTCAATTGATGTACTTTTCAATCTTTTTGGACAACCAATGCTACCATGGTATGAATGATAATCATACATGAAGTAGTTGCAAGAGTTTCTTCATAGTCGATGCCATATTGTTGTTCATATCCTTTGGAAACTAATCTACCCTTGTAGCGATCAATGCTACCATCTGACTTTCTCTTAATGTTGTAAACCCACTTTGTACCAATTGGATTTTTTCCTTTGGCAATTCACATAACTCCCAAGTACCATTCCTATGAATGTAATCCATTTTTTATTTCATACGACTCATTTAATGTGGATTATCACATGCATTTTCGAAAGTAAGTGGCTCTTCATTACATACTATTTCAATTAGAGAATAATCCACAAAAATTCTTGGTGCATGGTGAGAGCTTAATCTTGCTCTACCAAGTAAAGGTGCCCACAATTTTCTATCTTGTAAAGTTTGTTTCAACCACTTGGCACACTTTGTGCACCCTTGATAGACATGCATTCATTATGTAATACATTGTCAACATGTATACCATGCGTGGGTTGAATTTTATGCTCATTTTGAGCTATATTTTGATGCAAATGTTCATCCATATGTGGCTGGAAATTTCTAGGAGTTCTAATAATTTTTGGATGAAAACTTTCAGCCATGTCTGGTTGAAATTCTCAACATTTTCAGCTCTATTTCTTTTTTGGAATTTCTCATCCCTTTGAACCTCAGTTTGCTAGTATACATGGCAATAATCAAGGTGACCACTTTGGAAAAAAGGCTGAGTGTATTGAATACATCTTGTGAGCTAATTGTTGGCTGTTTTTTTGCATTCAAGTAGAGGGAAAACTGACTTTTCAGCAAACACCACATCTCCAATCACAATGATTGTGTTCGTCAATGGATGGTACAAATTTTATCCCATAATTTTAGCACTATAACCAAAGAACATACATTTGTTTGCTTTTTCATAAAGTTTGTGATGTTGTTGTGATGACATAAGAGCATATGTCAAACAACCAAACATGTGCATATGACTAAGCATAGGTTTATGTCCATTCCAAGCCTAATAAGGAGTGATGACTCTCAATGCCTTTGTAGGGTAGCGATTCAACACATAGTTTACACATATGACTGCATCCATCCAAAACGTGTTAGGAAGGTGCTTTTCTTTAAACATACATCATGCCATTTTAAGAAGTGTTCTATTTTTAAACTCGGCAACACCATTTCGTTGATACATTGGTGTGAAATTCCTCTTTAATGAAGAAAAGCATTAAAATCATGTGACATGTATTCACCACCATGGTCTATGCATAGAGTCAAACATGTTTGAAGAAACATTTTCATCCATAGCTAAAAAAGTATTGAAGCAAGAAAATACCTCATTCTTTTCTTCCATAGGATACACCCATGTATGAAAAGTAGCATCATCAATAAAAAAAAATATATGCTTCCCAAAAGATGGAGTCTTGATGAGACCACATACATCACTATGAAAGAACTGCAATTTTCTTGTAGTGTGTGTATGACTATCTTTTGGAGAAGAAGCATGATGCATTTTTCCAAGAATGCAGCCTTCACATGTATGCTTTTCAAGGAACTCAAGTGTTGGCAAACTAATAATCATGTTGCAAATAAAGCAAACTAAAAATGAGCATGTCAAAGCTCCATTTTTGCTATGGAAGAAGTATGAGCAACCAAGGCATTCGGGCATCCCTCTTGTATTTACTAGGCAATACAAACCATTACATAATGTACCAGACATCATGATAATATTACAATTGCTGAAATCATGAACCATACACTTATCATCAACAAAGTGTACATGAAGTCCAACTTTGGGAATCAAAGGAACTAAAGTTAAGTTCTCCTTTATACCGAGCACATACAATGATGTTTTCAAGATGATCACACCTCCATTTCTAGCCATAAACTCAATTTCTCCTACTCCAACCATAGGATAAGAGGAATTGTCTTCACATGCCACATGTCCTCCTTTAGGTGCATCTTTCAAAGATGCAAAAAACCGTTTGCATGAAGTTATGTGCTTTGAAGCAGCACTATGAAAGAGCCAATATAAATCAACCTCACTCACAACCATGCATTTAGAATGTAATGATGCATCATGATGACATGTAATAACACATGTCCAAAAACCTTGAGCTATGTTGGCTTCATCATTCTTTGCATTTGAAGAATTTTCAGTAGTAGACATGCACTTCTTTTCATTGCACTTAGCAAGCTTTCTACACTCATCAATTGTATGAGCAGCCTTTCGGCAATATTTCCATCTCTTCTTCTTTTGAAAATCAATATCATTAGAGAAATGAATGGAAGAGGAAGGTTGAGCCTTTGGTTTTGATGAACCTTAAATCAAACCACTCCTATTCACTCTAGATTGCTCTTTTAGCAAAAGAAGAGACACAACCTTATCAAATGAATACATATTTGTATTGATTTTTACAACCAAATGGAGTGTAATGGCAAAGCGTGGAAAATACTATAGTAATCCTTTAAACAATGTAGAGATGAGTGATGCATCTAGAATAATCTCATTTATGTTTACCAATTGCTCTTTCAAGTCCTTGATGCATGTCACATACACATCCATAGACTCATTTTTAGCCATACATACATCCTCAAGTATGCAACATGTGCTTCATTACACATGACATATAAAGAATCAAGAGTGTCCCATGCCTGCCTTGATGTAGAACATGAAGTAATGTGTCGAACTATATGATGCTTCATAGACAGTGCAATCAATGAATGAGCCTGAGAATCTTTTCCATGCCATCTAAGTTTCTCATGTGTAGGTGGAGAAGGAGCAACCACTACAATAGTAGACTGTGAAGTAGTTGAAGAACTTGTAAGTATGTTCCATAGTTATCTTGAAATAAAAAAATGTTTCATCATGTCAGAAAAAATTGAATAGTTGGTTCCATAAAGCTTATCTTTAGCTTGAAGCATGCCAAACAAGTCGTTGCAAAATAAATTTTCACTATAGCCAATAAACAGATGTTTGTTGGACTTAGGTTGTAATTTATGTGGATCTTCTTTGGTCACATGTATAAATGCTTCACTTCCAAATACTCTAAAGGACTTGACATTGGGCTTGAATTCATAGAAGGCTTCAAATGGATTTTTGTTGTGTAATGCACTTGTGAGGTCTCTATTGATGATGTGCACTATAATATGTACAAATTTGACCCAAGATTTGAATGTTAATGTTTTGTTGTGGAGCATAGTGCATGCCATTTCCATGACACTTTGAATCTTTCTTTGAGCTACTCCATTCTAGGATGGAGTATGTGGTTGAGTGACTTGCCCCTTGATGCCCTTTTGCTTTAAGAAATTGTTTAAGTCGTGATTGGTGAATTCTCCTTCTCCATCTAATCTTATATTCTTGATTCAACTCAATGCTTCATTCTCAAATTGTATAGAAGAGGCAATCATAACCATAGTTCTAGTACACCTACTTCAAGGGGGATTCTTCCTTAGGGAAGTATACCTTGTGACATGTCTTTGTGCAAGAATAAAACTTGGTAGTGAAGCCACAATGATGAAAAAAATACAAGAACATAGATGAGAAAAGGAAAGTTTCATATGACTCAAAATGACTATAGTAAGTCAAAATAATCCAAGTAAGCATTACAAGTGAGCTAGTAGCCACTCTAGAGACTAGAACTTCACTAAAAAAAATCAATGACAAGGACTCTCTACAAATGAAATGCAATTGACTTCAACTAAAATACACCAACCAAGACTACTCAATCATCATGTTATGCTATGTGCCACATTGTGAGGAGATGGTTGGATACAATCCAGGGATGAGCTGGTGTTGTAGTAATCCTACTCTACACCTGCCAATGTGACTTCAAGGCACCTTAATAGACACCTTTAGATGCCCAAATATTCATTTAGACTCACTATGTACCGTGGAGCATCATTTCCAAATGTTTGTGCCAAAAACAAATAACTTGCACATATAAGAACTCTGAAAAACTTGCTATTTTTAGACTTGAACCTCTCAGATTAGTTCTCACTCTTTGATAACAATTAACATGAGACCTTTTAGAAACATCTACGTCAAGAGTTTAGGTAACTATTTGAAGACATCTAAATAATTTAGAGTGAGTATACATTGAGGAATGATTTTAAGAACTCAGGGGTGTAATATCAACTTTTCAGGAGGAAGACAATGTGCAGACATAGATAGCTTGTATGATTTACAACTCAAGCTCTAGTGAACCAAATGTAACAAAAATTGATATGTAATAATTAGATAATTGATCTAACTATCGCAAGTTAAACAAAGCCAAATAATCAAGTATACGTGGAGAATTTGATTGGTCAAAATTACTAAAATGAAGAGGTTGCAACATAGAATAGTAGACAAAGATTATCATGAACTAATGACTCAAATTTGATGTGATAATGAATATTTGATACAAAGGAGATGTAATGGACTTACTTATACATATGTGAGCCTAATGTATGATAAACAATGAGTCTCAATGGCTCTCTTTTCTCTATCATATCCCATGACTAAACGTCACATCTATTTATGCACATAGAGAAGTTTTGATATTTGAATTTCACTCACCTAAAAGTGTTCCTACACTAGGTGTTGATTAATTTGATTCTTGTTGGAGTTAGAAATTTGTGGAAGCATGCACACCACAAGGATAAAGAAGAATCTTGGAGCTCAATACATAATATTGAATGTATTACTAGAGAATATCCAAAGATAAGTACCCCATTAGGGTTATAGGTGTATATACAAGCCGGGCAAAAAAACCTCCTAAAGAGGGAAGAAAGTGCCCCGACGGTCCTAGTGTGTTCACACACAACAGTTCCTAAATATATCAACAAATCCCCCATGGGAGTGATGTAGTGAACAAGGAGCTGACACTCGTGTATAAGGAAGTGTTAAGCTATGTGGAAATCACTCCACAAAAGGAAGTAAGCTCAAAGCTTTGCAAGAAGCTTCAAACTTCTCCCTAGGCAGAGCCTTCGTAAAAAGGTCTGCAATGTTCTCCTACGTGGGCACATATGCCAAGATGATCTCCCCAGTAGAGAGCCTCTCCCTGACATAATGATAATGCACCTCAATGTGCTTAGTGTGAGCATGCAACATAGGGCTCCTCGCAATTGCCAATGCACTCTGATTGTCAATGAACATGGTAGTGGCAAAAGACTGACCAACGTCCAAATCAGCCATAAGGTATCTGAGGGACACACACTCAATAGTTGCTATGAAAGCTACCCTATACTCAGCCTCACAATTCGAAGAGGCCACAGTAGGCTGCTTCTTGCTCAACCAAGATATACATGAGCTACCAAGCATGAAGCAAAAGCCACTAGTGGACACATGAGTGTCATAGCAGCCAGCCTAATCAGAGTCAGAAAAAACATGCAAATCTGGTGGTAGTGATCCCCCCTTAGGATAAAACAACCCAAGTAGCCGAGTACCAATCAAGTAGTGAAAGATGCACTTAACCGCCTGCCAATGCTTGACTCTTGGGCAATGCATAAGCCTGCTCATCTGTGAGACAACAAACTGAATATCTGGCCAAGTAATGCATAAGTTAATCAAGCATCCAACAACCTGTTGATAGAGAATAGCATCAAATGCATCTCCAAAATCATGAAGACTCAAACATAAACCTGTCTCCATAGGAGTGGCAATAGGTTTATAGTCTTCGAGGCCAAAATGCTACAATAATGTGTCAATATATTTTGTTTGACACAAAGCCATTCCACCATCAACATGCATAAATTGAATGCCCAAATAATGTTGTAAATGCCCCAAATCAGACATCTCAAATGAGGCATGTAAATCAGCCTTGAAATCAGAAATATGCTTCTCATGAGGACCATTGAGAAACATGTCATCAACATACACCACAATGATTAGAAGTACATCATTAGCAGGTCTAACATATAAGGTGCTTTCAATTGGACTATTCTCAAAACCATGTGCAATCAGATAGGCATGTATCTTCTCATACCAAGCATGTGGTGCTTGCTTTAAACCATATCATGCCTTCTTTAACCTGCACACTTGGGTTTCATGCCCTTTCTACACATAGCCATGGGGCTGAAAAACACACACTTCTTCATGCAAGTCACCATTCAGAAATGTAGTTTTAATGTCCAACTAATGTACATTCCAACCATGATGGGCTCCAAGTGCACAGATGCTCCGAGTAGTAGTCATACAACATGTAGGTGCAAAGGTCTCATCAAAATCAATGCCTCTTTCCTATGCATAACCCTTTGCAACAAGCCTACCCTTATACCGGCCAACTGTTCCATTAGGTTTACACTTTAGCTTGTAAACCCACTTAGTCTCAATGGCCTTCTTGGCAGGAGGCAAGTTACATAAAGATCAAGTACCATTCTTCATTATAGCATCATATTCAAAGTGCATAGTAGCCATCCAATTTTCTGAATTTTGTCCTTCATCAAGCGAAATAGGCTCATTCTCATCAGAGAGACTAGATGCAGCCATAGCAAAGCAATCTGATGCAAAAGAGGCACTACGAGAGCCTGAACAAGTACGATATGAGAGGTGCATCTAAGTTGCTGTCACACAAAGTCTACACCATCCATTTTGACATAGTTTTTGCCTCTTCAATATCAACTCTCTCATCAACAAGTGCATTATGTAAATCTGCATTAGAAATGGGATGATCTGCATCATCACATGAAACGTGCAAAGGCTGAGAAGTTGCTTCATTAGGACAAGCACTAGACTGTCCACCTGAAAAAAGAGGCAACAAAGTATCATGCATGTCTTTGGAGCTAACAAATGTCTCCTTAGTACATGAAAGCAATGGCTGAATAGCATCTTCCACAAAAACAACATCACGGCTAACCAAAATGTGTTTAGTGTGTGGATGATAAGGCGATAGCCTTTATTTTCAAAATTGTACCCAACCAAAATACATTTTACTGCTTTATCATCTAATTTTTTGCAATGTTGTTCACACACTAATGCATATGCCAAACAACCAAAAACATGTAGATGAGAAATAGATGGCTTGCAATCATTCCAAGCCTCATATGGAGTGATAGGCTGCAGAGCTTTAGTTGGACACCTCTTAAGTACATATGCTGCACACATAACATCCTTAAGCGAGAAACTAAGTGGTAAAGCAAAACTCTTGACCATACACCTCGCCATCTCCATGAGTGAAATGTTGTTCCATTCAGTAACTCCATTCTATTGAGGTGTATACGGCATTGTACACTAGTGTTTTATCCCACGTTCAGCTAGAAATGCATTAAAATCAGAAGACATATATTTCCCCCCTCAATGAGAACGGAGGATGCCCATTTTACATGCTGATAGATTTTCACCAAAACCAAGAACTGTTTGGAGCACATGAACACTTCATACTTTGCCTTCAATGGATATACCCATGCATGCCTGGAAAAATCATCGATGAAATTCATGAAGTAAAGATACTTCCCAAAAGAAGGTGTCTGCATAGGACCATAGACATCACTATGTACAAGCTACAATTTTTTAGTAGCCCGAACTGAACCATCTTTTGGAAACAAAGAATGTTGTATTTTGCCCAAAATACAGCCTTCACATACATGTTTACTGGGGTGCCTCAAGTTTGGGCAAGAGGACACCATTTCAGATTTCTACAGGCATAGCAAACTAGCAAAATTCATATGACCAAAGCGTGCATGCCAAAGCTTTGCATCTGGTATAGCCTGAGAATCATGTAGTGCACATGCTGAATCATTTACAGATCTTTCATAGAATATGATCTTATACAACCCATGACATAAAATGCGAGAAGCAATAATCACGTCACCATTTGACAGATCATGAACCGTACATCTCTCATCAACAAATTTCACAACCAAGCCAATCTTGGCTAATACAAAAACTGATAATAAATTTTTCTTGATCCTTGGCACAAACAAAGCATCTCAAAAAGTGAAATAACTACCATCAATAGTAGTCAAAAGGATCTTACCAACTCCCATAACAAGAAAAGAGGAGTTGTTGGTGCATGTAACAATATTCCCTCTATAGGCAGGCTCAAGTGAAGAGAAGAAACTGTGCTGCAAGGTAATATGTTTGGTCACCACATTGTCAAAGTACTAGACATTTGAGTCTACTGTAGATATGCATTGCTTATGAGAAGATGGGGCAAAATTGCAAACAGTAGTAAACGCCCATTCTTCTTCCTACACAAGATTTGCAAACTCTGTTTTCGGTGTAGAGGCCTCTACAACAACCATTCCGGACTCTTTCTTCTTTGCCTCTTTTGCAACCAGTCTAGATAATTCTTTATGATATGATCATTTCATTTATAGTACTTGCAAAAAAAAATTTGCTTTTTTATTTTTTTCTCATCTTTGTCTTCCTTCTTCGAATGTGCAGCATTTGGAGATTTCTACTTGCTAGTTGAAGAGCTCCATTTTCCTTTGCCCTTCTAGCTAGCCAGGGAAGCTTGATCTGCAACACACATAATGGACTTGATATGCCACGACAATCTTCCTACAACAGAGTAGAGACTAACTCCTCAAATGACAAGGCATTTGGATTGCCTTTCATCATCAACTAAAGAGTAGAAGCAAAACTTTGATATGAATCAGGAAGACCATTTAGAACGGTCTGCACAAGTGAGCTATCCAGTATAACCTTATCTATAGAAATCAACTATTCCTTCAAGTCTTTGATCTTTGTTAGAAACTTGTCGATAGAATCACCTTCATTCATGCCCAAACGAATTCTGCTAAACCTGTAGTAGACTTCAAGACACTTAAACTAGCAAATCAAAACTGGTATATACCTTTGACACAAAAAGACAAAATAGCCTACACAAGCACTGCGATAGTGCGTTCGGAGATAGAAAGGAGCTTAGATTTCCGAATCCAGCTCCATCTCAGAAACATCCTGAGTATGCTCACAAAAATTCATGTGATTCTGAGACTGCAACCGGAGAGGTGTCAACAACACCCTAGATGAAGCGATGACGTGCTGTGATACCAATTGTTGGAGTTATATGTCTATGGAAGCATGCGAACAACACAAGGATGAAGAAGAAGCTTGGAGCACAACACAAAATACTGAATGTATTACTAGAGAATATACAGAGATATGTAGCCCATTAGGGTTATATGTGTACATACGAGCGAGGGGAAAAAAACCTCCTAAAGAGGGGAAAAATTGCCCTTGCGGTCCTAGTGTGTTCACACACATGACAACCTAAATACATCAACAATTCCAACCACCAATTAGTCATGGTTCTTGGCTCCTAACATTACCAGATTCCTTCAATGCATTTCCATTTACTTTTATCCATTGAGGTAAAGTCCATGACTTTTACAAAAGGTAGTCATATGTAGTTCCAAATGAATATGTGAGAAGTTCTTATCATTTGGTCAAGCATCTAGGCTTGCCAAATGTGCCAAACACACAAATAAGAATCCAACACTTTTTATATTCACCAGAGAGTGGCATTGACACACACTAGATAGAGCAAAAATAGATCATAGGGGGTGACCAAGAGATAGTTAGAGAAAGAGTACAACTAGAACAAAGACTAGATGGCATACTAGAGATAATACCAAAATGAGTGCCAAGCCTCTTCTTATATAGACTCTAGAGGTGAGGAGCAGTGGTCTTGGAGAGTCCAAGCTTTCACTATCGCACGCACAAAATTGAAGATACTAGTGATAGAAGTGGGCTTATTTTGGCACTTGTTTCCAATCACCTTTAGGTCCTTAATTTAGATCTTTTGACACCACTAGAGTCTTGCATCAAAATGAGAGGTCACACTATTGCCCAAGGCAGGCATGCCAAAAATAGATGGAGGTGGCACCCTAGTTTGTGAGTGACAAAGATAGGTGGAGGTGGTGCCCTATTTTGGGTGTGTGATACTTTTTTCCACCCGAATTATGTAGTCCTTACCATTTCTCATCTTCACTTTGCAATGAGTATAACAACTTCCAAAATACTAGAATTTGCATAGCTTGATAATTTCCCACTAAAATTATTAGTGTGAAACCATATTGTCATAGTGTAACCAATAACCTGTGGTTGCTTTGTAATTGTCACATTGCTTTTGCTTAATCCATGGTTTTTCTCCCTATTATACTCAATCCTTGCACTTTCTTTGATATAAAGTCATGTTCATAGTGGCCCAAAAATAAATGAGAGTATCGCCCTTGATACAATCACCCTTGTATGCTCAATATGGATCACCCAAATCTTGAGACATGGAAAAGTGGCCTTGATGTTGAATCCAAATAGTAAGGTTGCCTTGTATGTGAAGTCAAAATTGCCTTTGATATACCTTTTTGAAGTCCCCTCACCTAGGGAGACCCTATCCCAACCATCAAATGTTTAGGATAATTTTGAATCCTAGGGGGAGTAGAGGTATCATAACTAATTACCAAGGAATTAGAGAGAAAAAATGATCCCCAAATCAAGGGGAAAAGTTACTTCTAAAGTTCATTGAATGGGGATAGATTCAAGACAATGAAATTTACAAACCCCCATGTCAAGTCTTTGCACCGTCTCAATGCAAATGTCTCATTATTTGCTTATTTATACGAAATGAACTATAGAAATGAAATACATTAATCTAATGGTATCTACAAGTGAATTTCCTCTTGTTGATTTGAATTCAAGTAAGACTTTGCCTTGGAGATGTGGACAAGGGGCGACTTCACACCATGCAAGTCGTCTGATTGTATTGCTCTTTGTGCTAATATCTTCACAATTTTGTAGGGTCCTATGTACTTTGGAGTTAGTTTGCTAGGTACCAGAAAAATCAGATGCAGGAGGACCAAGGATCCTCTTGCACTTCATTGGCCCTTAGATACCTTTCATGAATCCATTTGCAGTCCTCTTGCTTTACCTAAAATTTCCTCATGGTTGCTTTCTTGCATTCTTCTAATGCTACAAGGCTGCTAATGTGGGGTCAATTCCAATATTTTTTGGCTTCAATTCATTTCCTGATGATGAATTCAAAAGGGGTCAATGACTCCTAAACATAGGCCAAGAGGAATGGACTCTCACTAGTGGTACTTCTTATTGTTGTACAAAAGGCCTATATTGCACCAATAAGAGCTTGCAACCAAGATCTATGGTGGTCAAAATCCAATTTGCATTGAAGCCCAATCATAGTCTTGTTGGAGATTTTTGCCTACCCATTTCCTCTCAGATAATAGGTACATGAATTCTTGTGGAAAATCGTGTACCTGTAAAAAATGAATTGCAGCAAATGATTTACAAAATCTGTGCCCCATCTCTAGTAACTTCTAGTGGGCAACCAAATCTTGAAGAAGTATATCTATACATATACTTTTTACCACTAGGTTGGCTAGTTGGATTGATAGATCCAATGAAATCAGGACCCCACTGTTCAAAAGGTTTCCACCTAGTTTAAATGACTAATGGTTGAAAATTTAGCCTAGTTGTCCTAGGAGCACATCTCTAATAGATGTCACATTCTTTGGAAAATCTGATAGCATCCCTATAAATATAAGGCCACCATAATCCCTTGTGGAGGGTGTTGTGCACCAAGTCCTTGCCATTAAGATGCCCTTCACCATGTGCTACTTCAAGCAAAAAGTCTACTTCTTGCAGATGAACAAGCTTTCACAAAATACCATCTTGGAATTATTTGTACAACTAAACATTAATGAGTGAAAATGCTTTGGTCTTAAACAATAATTTTCTCTTCTCTAATGGAATCACATTCACATGAAATTTTCCAAAATAAAAAATTGGAAATTTTCATCACACTAATCAATTTGAGGCTCTACAAGAAAGATTCCACTATTTATGGGAACATCATTAATATCTATTGGCCTTTTTCTCATGGCCATCATTGAGACGTAATCTACCTTGGAGTGCTCCTTCCCTAGATTAATGTGAATCTCAAAGTCATATGCTTGAAATAGTAGTACCCACTACCAAGACTTTGAAGATCCTCTCGGCTTATTTATTAAATACCTTAGAGGTTCATGATAAAAAATATCAATGAAATGCATGCCTAGAAGATAGTGCCAAAACCTTTGAACTGCAAACAGAATAGCCAAACCTTCTCTTTCTGTAGTATGATAATTTCTCTATGCTTTCATAAGTAATCTGATTGCATAGGCAATAGGTTGGTCCACCTTGTGTGCGGATGGTCGTGCCAAAATTGTTCCAACTACATGAAGACTGACATTGGTATGCACATGGAATTCAAGTGAACAATTAGGGATAGTTAAGAGTGGCACAATACATAATCTTAGCTCGAGTTCACTAAATGCTCTTTTTGCTTCAAGGCTCGAAGAGAAAGGGATCATTTTACTGGTAAGCCTTGATAGAGGCTTAGTTATTGCTGAATCCATCCATATAAATCATCTATAGTACCCTGTATGGCATAGAGTACTTTTGACTTCCTTAGGAGTCCACAGAATGTACATGGAAAGAATGGTAGCTACTTTATCTAGATCAAGAGTTACCTCTTTGGACAAAACTATGTGGTCAAGAAGAGTGCCTTTGGTAACCAAAGATTGACATTTAGTAGGATTCAACTTCAAACTTATTTTGAGACACTCTTTAAAGATTTCCTTCAAATTTTCCAAATGTTGATGATTATCTTAGCCAATACTCTTCTATCTTTACCTGAGAATATTGAAAAGTCATTTATGAAAATGCAAAGAACTTTTGTCAACCATTTACCTAATATTAGATACATGTTCTATTAAATGAAGCGCGTGCAATTTTGAGACCACACAGTCTACAATGTAGTGGCTGCTTTTGGCAAAATTTGACCACTTTGGTCATGTGGTTGAACTGCAGATCTCTATCTCTTGGGAAACACTTGAATGAAATGAGCTTTTCCACCTTGCTCCACAAGATGGATTAGTTTTACAAAGAAAATTGTCCCATTTTGTCCAAGTGAAGGCTCCTTGCCTACTTGCCTAGTACTTGATAGGTGCCTATGTTGTGGTCCCCCTTCAAGATACAATTTCCCAACTTCATGAGAATAACAAAAAATTAGGAACCTAATTTCTTGAAGTATGCCAGAATTCACTCGCCCAAGTTGTTCCTGCATAAACATTGGTCATCCAAAAATTTCATTTTGACCACCAAAATTTAGGCACCTAAATCTTTGAGGTCCTCCATTGGTGCTTGAGTTGCTTCTAAAGTGTCTAAAGTAAAATCAAGGGTCCTTCAAGGCTTGACTTTTGAAAGACGTATAGAGGCTAAATCAATGAGGAGACTCAAAGATAAAGGGGTGCTGACTTGACCATGAAGGTGGAATTGACTTCTTGGGGCTTTTAAGCACACGAAGAGGCTACCTATCCATTCAAGCACGGGTCATATACCCACTCAGAAGCCTCAAAAAATCAAAGATTAAAACTACTATAGACAACTACTTAGTGCAATAGATACCTTATATAGAACATGCAAAGATCCTACCGGTGTGCCAAAACTAAAGAAGAGGTAATCAGAACAATAGGTCCATTACTCCATCTTCTTCAAGGAGGATTGTTCCTTAGGGAAGTATACCCTATGAAATGTCTCTATGCAAGAATACAACTTGATAGTGAAACCATAGTGATGAAAACATTACAAGAACATATGAGAAAAGATCAATTTATTAACACTCATAATTATTATAGTAATCCAAAATAATCCAAGTAAGCATGCACAAATTTCGGTAAAAATGGTATATTTGACAAGGCTTTACACTCCCCTCGATGATTGGTAATTTGGACTTTGCCCTTACCTTCTATTGTAAGACTTTTGTTGTTTCCTAAATAAACTTCAACAATGTGGTATTCTATATCTTCAAATGATTCGTGATCTTTGCACATATGAGAGGTAGCTCCATCGCCAAAGATCCACTCTTGTGAGGAGATAGAAGTAATTAGGCCGTTGGCTTCTATGGAGATAAATAGATCTTCAAGAGAACAATGAGACCTATCCTGAGAGGACTTGCTAAATGGAGGTACATTCTTTAGAATTTTTCTTTTTTCTTATAGAAAAATTTCTCAAGATGTGCTATCTTACCACAATAGTTGTAGATGAAATTCTTTGATGAATTTCTAGAGCCTTGCTGTAGTTGCGACTAGTGTTCTTGGCCTTGTTGAATGGTCCCTTAGCTTTCATCACGTTTCTTGCAAGAATGATGACTTCACTCAAGATTCATGGGGGAGAAGAAGTTATCATACTTCCTCCCAGGTCAACAATCATCCATGGTTGTAAAGGGTTGCGAAAAAGGTTCCATAAGATCTAGGAAGCTTATTAAGAAGTCTAATGGCCATGCCCTTGCTAGAAACTTGAGGGCCACACAGTGCAAGTTTGCATTGGTAATCTTCTAAAGTGGCAATGATTTTGGTAATGGCATCATGGGCCCTAATGGAGAGGTTGTGAAATGTGGCTTCTAAGGCATAGATTTTAGGAGGATTCTTATCCTTTTAAAGATCATGTAGGATCTTTCCAAGCCTTGTAGGATGTTTTACAAGAGGTAATGTGGCCTTTGATCAACTCATCACAAGCTAGAAGTAAGTGTCCTAAATCTCTCTTAGCTTTGATATTCAAAACATTCCAAGCCACTAAATCACTATCCCATTTACTCTCTCATTGTTTGGCCTGAAAATCCGCATAAGTGAAGGCAAGTACAACTAACTTGGAGACCTCATATTTGAGATTGTAGACATGGTCATCATTGAGCATCAAAGAAAATACACCACACTTGCAAAATTAAATCGGCACTAAGATTTGAGATGGGGTGGAGGCGGGGAGCTTGTAGTAGCCCTTGTGAAAAATTGGAAATCCTTGGGGACTTAGAGTAGCCCTATACTTGTTGAGACCTTGGATGGGGGGTCTTAGATTAGCCCTACACTTGTCCCAATGCTTTGCTGCATCCTTCAATTGCTGACAAACATACAAGGACATATCCACTACTCCAAAAGGCTTTGTCTTATGTTTTTTGTTCAGAGTTACCAGTGTCACTAGTTTATGAGGCATACTGTATCTAGGAAGCCTTGGAAAGCATAAAAATTGCAAAAAGTTCGTGATTGTTGATTCCTCTAGGCTTCTCTTTGAAGCATACACTACTTATGAAGCTACATTCTTCTTAAAACTCACATCAATTTTTGTACCCATTGGATAAAAACTCAGAGCAACCTTGATGTGATCTAGTTAGATGGTCATTTTTGTCATCTCCTTTTCCCATTTGTTAACTTTTCATACAAAATATGGATCCTTATTGTGTCTTTTATGTTCCTGTAAAGAAGCCATCACTAGCTACTGAATCCACTTCTAGTTAGGCTATAGGAATTCCATTAGTCATTATCCTATAAAATAAAATCACAAATTCTCCACAATAGCTAATAAAGACTCCACATATAAAGAGTTCTTTTCATCACAAGAAGCAATAAGTTTACATAACTCATGACGTGATCTCATCACTCCATTACACGATAACTCCAAGAAAGGTTTTTTTAGGTGAGTGCAATTGGAGAAAACTTGGAAAAAAATAATAATTGGAAAAAAGAAATGAAAAAAAATACAAACAACTCACATAATCCTCCTATTCCTTTCTTCATGCTTAAAGAAAAAAGTAAGAAACTTATATGTCATGAAAATGGAGATAAGGAAGAGAGCTCACACACACTCTCATAATCAAAGAGGAGCACACACATAGATTGAGGCAAGGAATAATGATCTTCTTCTCCTTCTTCTATTACATAAAAGGAATGTACAAGAATGACCTGAAACAACAATACAACAGGTGCAATATGTAAAAAATAGTACATAAGGAAAAACCTAATGTCTACGAATGAGTGAGCTGGCAGCAAACAAATGTGGCATCATTGTCGATAGATAAATCTTGTAAAGCTCAATGAAGTATCTTTGACATATATTGGTATGACCACTATACATGTTAGAAAAATGAAAAAGCGATATGTGTCATCGTGGATCATCACATGTTGAGCTTGATATCTCAACACTCCCCCTCAAGCTCAAAGCCATGTCCTCTAATCGAAGCATCTTAAAAAACATCTTCAGCTTTTGTGCTCCAAGTGCCTTGGCAAAAATATCAACAATCTACTCATCTATTCTCACATAAACAAGATCAATATAGCCTACTAATACCTTCTCTCTGATGAAGTGATAATGCACCTCAATATGCTTTGTTCTAGCATGAAATACAGGATTTTGTGCTAACTGTATGTTGCTAAGATTATCATAGTAGATGGTGATAGGCTTCTGCTCTTCCACACCTAAATCTGCAAGTAGCATCTCTAGTCATGATGCCTCACATGCTACCATTGTAGCACCTCTATACTCAGCCTTTGTACTCGACAAAGCAACAATGGATTGCTTCTTACTTCTTGCACTCTCAATTGAGAATAGAAAGCCATTAGTAGATCTTCTATCTGGAATGTTACCAACCCAATCTCCATCCGTGTACCCATGCACCTGTAAATCTAAACTAGCTTCATAAAACAATGCATAATCTAAAGTAGTACTCACATAACGTAGATTTCACCACGCATAGAAAATCACACATCATGCATAGAAAATCCAATGGTATTTAAGTAGTTAGCAATCCTTGCATGCCAAGCATGAGGGGCTAGTTTAAGCCCATAAAAAGCCTTTTGCAATCTATGAACATATTCTGGGTGCATTGAATGTTCATTCCTTGTGGCTGGTCCATGTATACTTCTTCTTGTAACTCACCACGTAGGAAAGCATTCTTCACATCCATCCAATGCAAAGAACATACTTTTGCTGTAGCTAATGCAATAAGTGTTGTCATAGAAGTCATTTTAGCTATAGGGCGGAATGTTTCCTCATAATCAATGCCATATGTTTGTGCATATCCTTTTGCTACCAATTCTACTTTGTACCTGCTTATGCTACCATCAACATTGTGATCTACCTTGTAAACCCATTTGCAACCTATAGGTTTCTTTCCTTGTGGAAATGGAACCAACTTCCACGTATCTTTTCCATAAAGTGAAGCCATCTCCTCATCCATGGCTTTCTCCCAATCTGCATTTCTAATTGCATCTTCAAAACAACAAGGTTCAGCAACTTTTATTACCTTGATCATGTAGGCACAATGACAAGCCATATAATTGTTATATGTCAATCGTTGCACAAAATTCTACATTCTCCCATATCTTATTGGTACTAGGTGAATTCTCCTTGTATCAATTGCATGTGCCTTTCTAACTCCTTGAGTCTTCAGAAAGGGAAATCCAAGTTCCTCATCAAGGCTCTTTTTTGAACTGCTTGAATAGCCATCAATGTCTTCAAAACCTGTAGATGTTTTACTACCAGCAGAATGCTTTTCTTTACCTTTCTTTGATGTAGTTGATGAATTTGCTAGACTGAAATTTTGCATGCCATCTTCCACTCCATAGATTTGAGTTGGAATTGTTGCATGGTGACACATCACGTCCACTCAAAACTTGAGATTTTGCACTTGAATTCTCAGCATTTTCTTTGTCATTTGATTCAAGATTAAGTTCATCTTTTGCATCTGCATAAAAGCTTGAAATTTCATCAAACACCACATCTATGCTTACTTTCACCTATTGTGTGAGTGGGCTATAACATTTATATCCCTTTTTCTCAAGGGAGTACCCAATGAAGATACATTTTTATGCTTTCAAATCAAGCTTCATCCTCAAATCATCTAGAATATGCACATATGCAATACAACAAAAACAAAATTCATATGTGACAAGTTTGGATTTTGACCTGTAAACTTCTCTTTAGGTGTAACTTGATGTACATCAACAATCGGAGTTCTATTCATAATGTATACAGTAGTATGCATAGCTTTTGCCCAATAACAATGAGGCATATTCTTCTCAACCATCAAGGCTCTTGCTATTTTTGCAATATGTCTATTTTTGCCTTCAACAACACCATTATGTTCCAGTGTGCACCTGCATGAAAACTGACATATAATTCCATGAATTTTAAGAAAGTTGTTGAATTCATTTGACATGTTTTTGCCTCCTCCATCAAACCTTAATGTATGAATATACTTTCATCTCTGCTTTTCCACCATAGCTTTAAAATTCTAGAAGTGACTTAACACCTCACTCTTCTCTTTCATGAAATATACCCATACTTTCTATGTATGGTCACCAATGAAACCAACATAAAACCTATAGCTGCCCATAGATGTGGTCTTTGGAGGACCCCAAACATCCGTATGTACTATTTCTAGCACATTGTTACTAACATGCTTATCATGCGAAAATAATGCTCTTGCCTTTTAACCAAATTCAAATGCTACACATACCCTTTGCATCTCTAGAACCTTGAAATTTGGAAGTCCATTGAAAATCTCTTTGAGTGCATCAATTTTAGCCTCTACAAATGTGCATGTCCAATTCATTTATGCGAGATCTCTATGTCAGCAATAACTCTTACACTTTTTGCAAACATGGCTGCATTCATTTCAAGAATTTTCACATTTAAGGTGAACATCCTACTCACTTTGTTTTCTTTGGAAATCATTATTCCATCTTGTTTGTTCTCTTCTACATATAACCCATCAGCATTGAACATGACTTGTAATCCCTGGTCAACCAATTGTCCAACAAAAACGAGATTCTTTGTTATATTTTCAACATGCAACACATCAACAAGATGTTTTACCTTTTCCTCCTCCATCAACACTGCTATATTTCATGTATGTACGATAGGGTGTGATGTGTCATCACCTCTTTTAACATATCTAGGAACTGAGAATGTTTGCAAACTAAACTGTTTTGCATAACTGGTCATGTGATTTGAAGCACTTGAATCAACATACTAGACATTGCCATTTGATTTCAAAACATCAGTAGACATCGTATTCATCATATGATGTTAAACGATGAAAAACTTCTCATAATCATATGCACTTGTGGATGCATAGATGTTTTGCTACCTTCTATTATTTTGATTCTTCAACCTACAATTATGTTCAAAATGTGTAGGCTTACCACAATTTTAGCATCCTTTACTATCATTTCCGGAATCATTTCTTTGGAGTTTTTAGTGGCCTCTTTGGCTTCCCTTACCTCAAAATTGTCCCTTACCTTCTGCATGATTTTTTTGTTGACTTTGGTCTTGGTTATTGTGTCCTCTTCCACTTCCAAAGCCTCTACCTCTACCTCTTCCTGCGAGAGTAGAATACCTATTCAGAACTAGGGTTTCCTTGGGAGTTTGAATCCTCACCAAGATTCTTTTCTTCAATAATCAACATGTGCACCAGATCAACAAAATTCAAAATATTTTCCATGGTCTAGATAGATGTTCTAACTTGCTCATATCCAGCTCCTAAACCACAATGGCACACTTCCACCTTATCATCTTCATCTACATTGATGCCAATAGATGCAAGTGACTCACATATGCTTTTGATTTTCAAGGTGTAGTCACTTACCGACATGCCCTTTTTCTCCAATGTATGCAACTCGTTCTTGAGTTGAAATTTCCATGCCTTTGTATTGGTCTCATACAAAGTGACCAAATTGTTCCAAGCCTCTTTCAGATTCTTGGCATCCTCTATATGCCCAATCATGGTATCTTGTATGCTAATAGATAGCCAAAACATTACCTTTCATGCTCATTGATTCCATTCCTCATATACAAATATGTGGTCTACAGTTTGATTCCTCTCTCGTAACTATAGAGCATTTTCATTCTCTCCTTTGATGTACTTCCAATAGAATTTTTCCATCAAGAAATTTGTCATTCTGAACCTCCAAGCATGGAAATTGTTCTTACCCAGCTCAACGCTCATAAGTTGATTCATTCCATCTGTGTTTGCCATTCTTGTAGCAAATTCACAAAATTGCAAAACACTACAAGCAGCACTTTTGCTTGAACACTATCGCACTATGATGTGATAGTTTGATCTCAAAAAAACATTATTTTCGTGTATCAACAGTAGACAAAGTCACTTGAAATTTGGGATCTAGAATATATGAGTGTTGCTGAATAGTACACAAGTTAAAATTTTGCAAGCTGACTTGGTCTTTCTATGGGCCGTACCTTGAATGCTCAAAATGGAGCTTGAGATGGCTCAAAAAAAGAAATCTGACAAAAAAAGTGACCCTTGACATATACCGACGTGACCACTATACATGTCAGAGAAGTGAAAAAGTGATACATGTCATCTTGGATCATCACATGTTGATCTTGATATCTCAACATTATATATACACACAAATACATATATATATATATATATATATATATATATATATATATATATATATATATATATATATATATATATATATATATATATATATATATATATATATATATATATATATATATATATATATATATATATATATATATATATATATATATATATATATATATATATATATATATATATATATATATTCTTTTATATTCTTTCTATGTTTTCTCTTTTTTTCTTGAAAAGGTTCCTTTGTTTTTGGTTTTTAGTTCGGTCTTAAGTGTTGACTGATGCTTCTATATTTTTTCTTTATTTGGTTCTGTTATTTGATTGTATTGTATCAAGATTTTCTTTTGATTTGTTTGTGTTTGAGTCTCCTCTTTAGATAATCTACATGATTTTGACTTTTCTTCTACTACAATTTTGAATGTCTCCATGTCCACTTTATATATCTCTATTTGTAATTCCTGCACATTATCATTTGCAAAGAAAATTCTCATAGATTTATCTCTCGCTTTTAAATTTATCCATTGCTTCTCAAAATCTATAGTCACTTTATATTATTTCATCTGTTCTTGTCCTAAGATTAAGTTTTCATGCATTAATCTCTCAGGCCATTCTTCACACTCAATTGAAGTATCTTCCTGTCCTATCTTCAAGTGAGTGTTTACTGATAATGAAAAAAGATTTTGTCCATTGATTCCTCTAATTGTTGTGTTGTTGTTCTATTTCTTCTCCTTAATTTGACTCAAAAGATTAGAACTAATTAGGTTTACTTGGGATGCATTGTCTACTAAAACCCTGATATTTGTTCATCATACATTTCAACTATTGCTAAGTGATTCCTAGTTTTCTTTTGTTCTATTTCACAAATCATCAAGTCTTTTATTTCTTTTCTTTTTTAATTCTTTCCTTAGCCTTTTCTTGAGCTTCTTCTATTATTTTTCCCTCTTCTTCTTTCCTCCTATGGGGTTGTTGGAATCTTCTCCAAGATTCTATTGTTAGTGATTCTATGTATCTCTTGATTTGACATCCACTCACATAGTTTGGAATCACTTCTCCATCCATGTTTTCCAATTGAATAGATGCACTAGGGCTAATCCTATGAACGATGTAGGGACCATGTCCTCTTTTCTCCAATTTTTTTCTTTGTTCCTTCAATGTGTAGGCTAAAACTAAATCTCCTTCTTCAAGATATTTCTCCTTATATGCAAATCATAATAGGATTTTTGTCTTATCTTATCTACATAGATACTCATGAAAACCTATTATCAAGATGTTCCTAATTGTTCTAATTCCACAATCGTGTCAGACAATTCATGTTACGTTCAATGCAATTGATTTCCTATCCTTAAGAGTAGATATAAGAAATTCCATTGATAGAACTGCATTTAATCCACACACTAGATTAAACGAGCTAGTTCCAATTGATGTATTGTATGCTACTCTATATGCCTAAAGGGCAAAATACAATTGCATATACAAGTCTATTATTTTTGTATTAACTAATTTGGATAACATAGTGCACAAAACTCTATTTGTAGTTTTAGTTAGACCATTTGCATAAGGATTATAAGGTGCAAATTTTGTATGTATTATCATGCATTGTTCTATCAAGGATCTAATTGTCCCATTTCACACTTAAAATAGATCCTTCAAAGTTTCTACTAAAAAAATATACTACCTTGAGAGCTCTAAAAACTCGACAAAAATTATATAAGCTACAACTATTCATGAGGAAGACTCTTCTTTGTTTTTACAGAACTTTAGATTTTGTGTTCTACTATAATACAAGGTATTAATTTTTTTTTCTTTACAAAAAGGTGCTTTCCAACATAAGGTACATGAGAATGGATGAGATTGATCAAAACCTTGAATAACTTAGCATGAAAACTTGCTTAAGTGATAGGGATCACACATGATTTTTTAAGGTTATGAGAACATCAACAAGACATTAAAGACTTAAGAAAAGAGGTATATATATGCGTGGATTTGGATGGATGGATACATGCTCTCTTTTCACATTGGTGACCTAGACTAGTGGCTTATGTACTCTTCATACTTAGTTTATTTGTAGAATGGTTGAATTCACAACAGAGGTATCAAAGCCTAGGAAGTAGGCTTGCACAAGGTGGATGGAAGGTGTGCATGAAACTTTGAGAGATTTTCTAAGCATATATGGGAGTGTATCTCCCAATGTGTAGATTGGATTGAGACGTGTAAGGTATCATTAGAAATATCTGAAAAGTCTTGGGCAACACCTTAATTGAGACTTAAAGATATCGAGCATGGGTGAGAACAAGGTTCAAGATAGTGAGGTTGAGAACAAGGGGTTCAAGATATCAAAGCTAAGAATAAGAGGTTCAAGAAATTGTGAGGGGGTGAGGACATCAATTCAAGGGTCCTAGGGGGTTTCGATGCTAATCATTGATGAAACAGATCGACCATGGGGGAAAGAATGTGATAACATGACAAGTAGGAGATGGTTAAACCATGCCCTAAGAGTCACAATTAAGAAGTAATCCTCAACCATGGCTTTTGGGGCAAGTAGTTAACCCATAAGAATCCTAACTAATAGATAATGAGTTCAAATCCCCTTAGATGCAACATCTACCCAGTTGGTTAAGTAATACTATTATAAAGTAAGGTTATTCAACCATAGAGACTAACGATTTATCTAGATTGGTGGATTGGAAAGCTGGGGAGGAGAGTGATCCTCAACCAACTTTCTTAGGCTTTAGAAACTATGGCTGCATAGTTGGATGGTAGCCCTTATTCATTGTATGTGTTCATCTTTGACAATCTCACATGAATAGTCAAAGTTTGTAGCTTGTCATCATCATTTTTTGGCATGTACAAGTTGTTTTTAGAGCTCAAGGATCAACATGTAGAAACATTTCCCTATGGTGTAGCTATCAACGAGAATAGAGAGAGAGAGAGCACAATGACATGCTTCTCTCTCCTCTAACCCCATGCACATCCACAGAAAAGAGGCAATTCAAAAGGTGCATTACATTCTCTAGCACTCATTTATGAAGGTATAATACACACATACGGTTTTTAGAGTTCAAAGTGTCGTATTTGGTATGTATGTGGGATATTTGAGCAAACGCTCCTTTGCCTATTCTTCATCCACAAATTTCTCCAACTCTAATCATCCTCTCAGATGCTCCCTTTGCATTCGCAAGAAGTATTCATGACTTCATGCTTCCATGAGGAGTCAATGAGAAGAGACAAGGGAGATAGAAGATAGGGAAAGGAAACATAGGATTTTTTTTGTTTCTTGATGCACCCATATTTGCATACACTTCATATCTTCTCTTCTCTCCATGCCTTATTCTAGGTGACATTTCTACATAGATTCTGCATTCATCTCCTACACACCACTCTCATCTCTTCCACGCTTCAACACTTATATAAAAATGCATAAACCTCCAAGAACGAGGGGAGACTAGATACAGGGAATGATGAAGAGGCAACAAAGAAGGTAAAAGGAAAAAGAGAGCAAAGGATGATGTGGGTTTGAGAGAAAAACAAGAGAATATGGATATAGATGGAGGAGGGTAGCTAGTAATGGAAGAAGATGAAGGGGCCTCATGGGCCTCCTTGAGAAGGAATGGAGAATGAAGAGAATAGAGAGCGAATAAGATGCATGCTAAGAAAGTCATTTAACATGGATAAAGAATATCTCCTAAAGGACATGAATAGAAGCCAATGATAAGGGTAGGAATAAGCCTTCTACATATCCATATGTCTTTTATAGATAAGAAGAAACAAGCTTTCAAGAAAAGAGGAGGAATATCCTTGAAGAGTGCATTTTTTATAAAAGTGCAAAATTTTCAGCAAGGGGTCTTTGTGCCCTCAAGTTATCAAATAATGTTTGATTTCTTTGATTTTTATGCTCATGTGTATTTTGGAGGGAATATTACAACTTTATGGTGCAAAATTAAAGAAGATACCTCCAAATCATGTTTGAAGAGCTCCCAAAGTAGCACATGCACACATAGTTTCCATCCAATGACCGCTTAGTATCCAATTAGCTTCAAATGAGTGTTACTCATTTCTCAAGTGTCGGATCTTAGTGTTTTTTTGTTTATTGGAAATTCTATCATGCAAAATTTTGAATGATATAAATATCACTAGAAACATAGGAGATTTTTATAGGTATGGGAAAAGAATTTGTTCTGAATACTCACCTCTCGACAAATGTGGAAATGATGTTTGCAACTTTTTTTGAGATCATCTTGGAATCATTTCACCTTCCAAAATTGGAAAGGAAGTTTATGGATGTTTTTAGGCGCTTGGATCTTCTGTAATGCACAAAAAGGAGTTAGAATTTAGATTTTAACACAAAGTTTGTAATTCAATGATCTATAAGCACACATGTATTCTTGTATGAGGGTTTGTCAATAGGGAGACCATACTCATTGTATTTTTTATGAGGAGGCAAAATAGTCCTACCTTAGAATCGATGTATTTATTTGGCAAAGGGAGTGAGTGTATCAATGAGGATGAACATGGGTGGGTGCACATGCGCATTCACCACTTCCACCATTGTTATTGTTAGTCTTCCATTCACCTAGATGCATCATTATGGCATAGGTACACTTATGTTTGTAAAATGAAAAGTACACTATGCATACAAGCATATGTACAATGCATACTCATATATTTTCTATTAGAGTGTATGAAGATCCATACATAAAGAAGCGATGTAGCTTTAATCATCCAAAGGCTCTTTAAAAAGAAACGAAAAGAAAAAAAATTTTCAAAGTTGTCTTATCTAACTTAGATAACGACTTTAGTGGAAGTAATATGTCCAGTTACTTGTTGAGATAACTCTAAGAAGAGTTTTGTTTGTAGAAAGTTACTCTAACTTTCTCATATATTATTTTAGGTTGCTTCCATAGAAGTAGCATTATCCTATTAAAAGGGATAGAAAGATCTGATATTCATACTAGTTATATTGAGTCCCACATGAAAAATTTAAGTTGAGAAGTTGCTATTACTATTTCTAATGCTCATCTTTCACTAGATGAGGAATATCTAGTTATTGGCATTGGAGTATGGAAGTAAATTAATCATTTATCACACTTATAGAATGATACATTTCTTACCTGGTGTTGACTCACGATGATAATGATCTAACATCATTTAAGAAGATTGGTACTTATGGACTTTCTGAATCTCACAAAAGTATTTTTTTTTTCATTCAATTTCGCTATGGGACTTTGTTCTACTTTCAAAGGAATATATGGTTTATTAGCTCTATTTATTAGCTCCAAAAGGAATCACCATATTGACTAATGTCACTTAGATGATGCTACATGTATGGAAGTGATATTTTGGAAGCTAGGTGTTCATGATGAGGGATAGCAGACACTTAGTAAGATAGTTTTCCACTTTTGTTAAACCTTCCAAGTGACTATGTACATTGTATTGTACATAGGGCCTAGTGTGAGAAACCATTAGAGAGTCCATATGCCTTTCAATGACATTCGAAAGAAAAAAGAAACTAAGGGTAAGGAAATTTTCCATATTCCTTTTGATACATTTGGAGGAAAAAATGGAACTAAGGGGAAGGAAATTTTATAAAGTGAGGTTATTAAACCTTAGAGATAAAAGGTGCCACGAGGAAGGAGATAAGGAAGAGAGCTCACACACACACTCACTCTCAAAGAAAAGCACACACCCAGATTGAGGCAAGGAAGAATAAGTACATGAGGAAAATCCTAATGTTCGTGAATGAGTGAGCTGGCAAGAAACAAATGTGCCATCACTCTCAGTAGACAAATCTAGTAAAGTTCAATGAAGTATTCCTAACATATACTGGTGTGACCACTATACATGTTAGAGAAATTAAAAATTGGTACGTGTCATCATAGATCATCACATGTTGAACTTGATATCTCAACAATCCCCCTCAAGCTCAATGCCATATCCTACAATCAAAGCATCTCCTGAAACTTCTTCAACTTCTCAGCTCCAAGTGCTTTAGTGAAAATATCAGCAACCTGATTATCTGTCCTCACATAAATAAGATCAATATCACCTTCTAATACCTTGTCTCTGATGAAGTGATAATGTACCTCGATATGCTTTGTTTTAGCATGAAAAATAGGAATTTGTGCTAACAGTATACTGCTAAGATTATCCCAATAGATGGCAATAGGCTTTTGCACTTCCACACCTAAATCTACAAGTAGCATCTCAATCCATGATGCTTCACATGCTACCATTGAAGCATGTCTATACTCAGCCTGTGTACTCAACAAAGCAATAGTGGGTTGCTTCTTACTGCTCGACAGACTTCCCACAATTTTCCTATACATAGTAGCATTTTCCAATGCTTCACCTGATGTAGAATCGAACTTCAAATTCTCTTCTAATGGCATAGAAATTGTCTAACAATCAGCCATATGATACTTTTGCAGCATATTCAAGGCATATTGCCTTTGCAACATCCATATACCTGTTTTTGTATGTATAAACTCAATGCTCAAGAAATAGCGCAACACACCAAAATCTTTCATGTCAAATTCCTACATAAGAAGTTGATTTACCTCTTTGATGCTTTCTTCATTATCACCGCCTACAATCAAGTCATCAACATAAATAGCCACAATCGTGATGCCATCATCACCCTTCCTTGCATATAGTGAATGATCTGCATCACACATAGAAAACCTAATGGTGGTTAAGTAATCAACAATCCTTGCATGCCATGCATGAGGAGCTTGTTTAAGGCCATACAAAGCCTTTTGCAACCTACAAACATATTCTCAGTGCTTTGAATATTCATATCCTACTGGTTGGTCCATGTATAGTTCTTTTTGTAACACACCATGTAGAAAAGCTCTCTTCACATCCATCTGATGCAAAGTCTATCCTTTTCTTGTAGATAATGCAACAAGTATTCTAACAATAGAAATTTTACCTACAAGACTGAATGTTTCCTCATAATCAATGCCATATGTTTGTGCATATCCTTTTCCTACCAATCGTGCTTTATACCTGCTTATGCTACCATGAGCATTGTGCTTTACCTTGTAAACCCACTTGTAGCCTATGGGTTTCCTTCCTTGTGGCAATGGAACCAGCTTCCATGTTTCATTTCCATAAAGTGCAACCATCTCCTCATCCATAGCTTTTACCCAATCTGCATTTCCAATTGCATCTTCAAAACAAGAAGGATCAGCATCTTGTATTACGTTTGTCATGTAGGCACAATGACGAGCCATGTACTATCATATGTCAATTGCTACACTGAGTTCCGCATCCTCCGAGATCTTCTTGGTCCTGATTACTTTTCCTTGTATCATGTGCATGTGCTTTTCTTACTCCTCTAGTCTTCACAGAGGGCAATCCAAGTTCCTCATCAAGACTCTTTTCTAAACCACTTGAATCTCCATCAATGTCTTCAAAACTTGTACATGTTTAACTATTAGTAGAAAGATTTTCTTTACCTTTCTTGGATGTATTTGATGAATTTGCTAGATTGAAATTTCCATGCAATCTCGCACTCCATGGATTTGACTTGGAACTATTTATTGGTGATGCATCGGGTGCACTCCAAACTTGAGACTCTACACTCAATTTTTCAACATTTTCTTTGTCATTTGATTCAAGATTAAGTACATCTTTGGCATTTGCATAGAAGCTTGACATTTCATCAAACACCACATCTCTACTTACCTTCTTCTGTGGTGTGAATGGGTTCTAAAATTTATAACCCTTTCGCTCAAGGGAGTATCCAATGAAGATACATTTTTCTGCTTTTGGATCAAGGTTCATCCTCAAATCATCTACAACATGTACATATGCAATACAACCAAATACTTTCATATGTGATAAGTTTGGCTTTTTACGTATAAACTTCTCTTCATGTGTAACTTGATGTACGTCATCACTTGGAGTTCTCTTCATGATGTATACAGACATATTTCTGGAATATGTCTATTTTTGCATTCAACAATGCCATTTTATTGTGGTGTGTACCTTCATGAAAATTGATGTCAAATTCCATGAGATTTAAGAAAATTGCGGAACTGATTTGACATGTATTCACCTCCTCCATCAGATCTTAATATCTGAATATACTTTCCTTTCTTCTTTTCCACCATAGCCTTAAAATTCTGGAAGTGAGGGAGCACCTCACTCTTCTCTTGCATGAAATATACCCATACTTTTCGTGTATGGCCAACAATGGAAGTAACATAAAACCTACAACCGCCCATAGATGTGGTCTTTGCAAGACCCCAAACATCTGTATGTACTATTTCTAGCACATTCTCACTAACATGTTGTCATGCGGAAATGATGCTATTGATTGTTTACCAAATTGAGATGTTGCACATACCTTTTGCATTTCTACAACTTTGAAATTAGGTAGTCCATTGACAATCTCCTTAGAATGCATCAATTTCACCCTCTACAAGTTTGCATGTCCGATTCGTTCATGCCAAATCTCTATATCAACAATAACTCTTGTATCTTTTGAAAACATGGCTTCATTCATTTGAGGAATTTTCACATTCAAGGTGATCATCCTACCCACTTTGTTTTATTTGGAAATCAATCTTCCATCCTTTTTATACTCCTCTACATATAGCCCATCAGGATTGAGCCTCACTTGTAATCCTTGGTCAACCATTTGTCCAAGAGAAACAAGATTCTTTGTTATATTTGGAACATGCATCAAATCAATAAGATGTTTTACCTTTCCATCCTCCATAGACAGTTCTATGTTTCCTGTATGCTTGATAGGGTGTGATGTGTCATCATCTTTTTATATGCTCAAAAAGGAACTTAGCAGTGGTTTGAGCATCGTTCTTTCTTGTAGCTTTTGCTTCTACCCATTTGGTCAAGTAATCTGTGGCTACTATGATGTACTCAGCATGTGATCCTTTGGCTGGTGGGTTGATGGGTCCTATGAAGTCAATACCCCATTTTGAGAATGCTCTAGCGCAAACCATGGGTCTTAATGGCATGTCATCTCTCCGAATTGGGTATTTGGCTCTCTAGCATGTCTCGTAGCTTCGTACATACATCTCCGCATCCATATGTAGAGTTGGCCACCACAAGCCGGCGAAGAGGATCATTTTGATAGTTCTCTCAGCTGAAAAATGACCTCCCGCAGCACCTACATGTGACATCTCTAGTATGGGTAGATATTCTCCTTCATGCACGCATAATCGTAATTGGTTATCTTTTCCTCTCCTAAACAATTGTTTTCCCACAAGTACGTAATCCTTGCTCATTTCTTCTAAGGATCGTCTTCTAGTTAAACTTATTCCTTCCTCATGCTCTCTGCTCTTTAGGAATTTAACCAATGTTTTACTCCAATTGGGTGCTATGGTTGAAAAAGGTATGGACATATGATCCTCTAGGGTTGTCTCCTGGCATTCTACACAATTACTCACGTAGTCATGGACATCCTTGGGCAGGTCAGGCCAGTACACTCCTAGTCTTTTTAATTCTCGGATGGTTCCATGAGTCCCTTGGTGTGTTCTCCATTTGTTCACATGTGCTTGCTCAATTAGTTTCTTTTGTTCATTCTCCTTGACACATCTTAGTAATACTCCATTGGGTTCCTTATAGTACACACTCCCAGCAATAATGTGAAAATTTCTTGATTGGAAAATTTCCTTTTTGCTATCCATATTGATTGAGTGTTGTGGGCCATGGGTGAGTATAGGAATTAATTTCTTTGCCACTTCGGACAAACTTCCAGATTGAACAAGTAAGTATCTAGCAGATCATCGAGTACTCCACTTGGCGGTTCTCCATGGGTTAACCTAGAAAGGTGGTCTGCTCTTACATGCGTATTTCCTTTTTTACTACCACTTCAAAGTCGAACTCCATTAATAGTAATAACCATCTTACTAATATTCCCATGTTACAAGGTTTATTAACTAAGTACAGTAAAGCCTGATGGTCTATAAAGAACTTGAATTTTTTGGCCAATAGATAGTGTCTAAATTTTTTAACTGCATAGACCATTCCTTATCCTTCTCGCTCGGTAGTGGTATAATTCCTTTCAGCTTGATTCATTTGTCTACTTGCATAGGCAATTGGATGGTCTAGCTTTCCTTCACCAGCCGGTTGGGCTAAGATACATCCTATTGCATAATTAGAAGCATCAACATGAATATGAAAAGGCTTGTTCCAATTGGGCGTTTTCAGAATTGGGGTTGTGCTAAGCCTCTTTTTTAATTCATTGAATGATTTCTCGCACTCTTCCGTCCAAGTGAATTGAGTTAAGAGACCGTACAAGGGTTTGGCGATTATGGCGTACATATGAATAAACCGACGGTAATATCCACAATGTCCCATAAAGGCTTGTACCTCTTTCGCATTCTTTGGTCTAGGAAGCTCTAAGATGACCTTGATCTTGTCCTCATCCGTGGATATTCCATTTCTTGAGACTATGTGTCCTAAGATCTTTCCTTGTCTCACCATGAAGACACATTTCTCTAGGTTTAAGCAGACTCTGTATTGTCTACATTTATTAAATATCTTCCTCAACTCAGGAATATGATCGTGTCTTTGATTGGAGTATGTGCATAGGTCATCTACATATACTTCCATCCTCTTTTTCAGGAATTCCTTGAAAACATGACACATCAATCTTTGGAATGTAGCAGGTGCATTAGTGAGTCCAAAAGGCATCACCCCTGAAAGCATAGACTCCCCATTCGGTCACGAATGCGGTCTTATGTTGATCCTCAGTAGCAATAGCTACTTGGTTGTATCCGAAGAATCCATCTAAGAAGGTATAGACTTCCTTTCCTGCTACCCTTTCCAATAGATGGTCCGTGATGGGTAATGGGTAGCTATCATGTATGGTGGCTGCATTGACTTTTTTCAAGTTAATGCACACCCTCAATTTTCCATTTTTCTTAGGCACAACTATTAAAAGCGATACCCACTCGGTGTGTTCTATCTCATATATGAATCCTGCAGCAAGTAGCTTGTCAATTTCTTCCTTAATTTTCACTGCATACACCTCATTATACGTATAAGGGCGTTGTTTTGATGGTTTTGCATCTGTAGTCATTGGTATTTGATGAGAACAAATATTGGGTTCTACACCCTTGAGATCCTTATATGTCCATGCGAACACGTCTCAATATTCTTGAATCAGCTGTATGAGTTCTTCTTCCTCCTCCTCTGATACATCTTTGCCTATGTAGGTGCATCGCTCTTCTCCGTCTTCCACTCTTACTACAATTTTTTTTGTTTGTTCTTTGTTGTCGTATGCTTCTCCATCTCTAGCCTCTCATTTAGGCATTTGAATGGCTACCTTTCTCTCTTGTACTTCATATCTTTTAAAATGTTCAGGAACTTCAAAGGAATCTGGATCAGGTCCTACTTTACTCATGTCTTCCACTTGCTTCTGTACCATGGGAGTAGCTTCGATTGCTAAGATCTTGGTAGGTTCCTATTTCTCTCTATTTCGAATGGTGTCTAGTAGCTTTCATCGGAATCGAATTCTGGTTCCATTTCTATACTCTCATATTCCTCTTTCCATTTTTTCTCCATGATTTCCCCTTCATCTACTTCTTGAAGGACAACCATATAAAGATTTACATCATAACCCTCCTCATCTATGCACTCGTTCATTGTCAAAACTTCCTCATTCACGCACACATCTAAGGTTGCTAGAATTTCCATCCATCCATGCGGTTCAAAGGTCTCATCTGGAAAGATTTGAGGCATGTACCCTGGGTCATCTATTGGTCGGTAGTTAGGATGTCCTATAGGCCACATTTGCCTTTTACTCTCCTCTTTCTTGGCTTCTTTGCACATCCATAACTGGGCATCCTCGTGCATCCAAGATTGATCGCTCATCCAGCACTATACATGGATAGGTCATCTTCCTCCTTGTGTATTGGATTCCACTGCAGTGGAGGGACATCTCGATAAGCAAACGTATGCAAGTTTATCTTGGTTGTATTTCCTTGATGTTGTAGGTACAATGAATCTCTTCCCCAATCTTGCACTACCCGCAATTGTCTCATAAAGGGTCGCCCTAATATCATTTCGTAGTTGTTAGCTTTTTCGAACTTACAAATGGCTAATGTGTGTTTAAATTCTACTCCACAAGTGGTTGATTTGATTCTTTCCAATATTCCTAAGGGTTTCTCCACATGCCCATCTGCTAATTGGAGCTTCATGCGTGTCGGTCGTAAGGCAGGTTTTCCCCATTTCTCCCAAATTTCCTTGGTGGCAATACCTACTCCGGCTCCTGTGTCTAGTATAGCCTTGGTCATGTACCCATTGTAAGTGACAGGTAGGCATGTGTTACCTTCGTCTCCTTCACTAAATTCTCCCACTTTATCAACTGGGATTTGTATTTTAGAAGTGTTCCCTTTTCCCTTTCCTTCCTTTTCTTCCTTCTCTGGCTCTAATTCTAATTGACTCGCTAATTGTCTCCATAATTGTGGCTTAAGTTGAAGTAATTCTTCCAGAGTCAATTTGCATTGTACTTTTGTGTTCTTTAGTTCCGTTAGATTGTGTGAATTTTTTTCTGAGTTTCCTTTTCCTTTTCCATGCATTGTGGGGGTAGGGTTGCTTGTGCCACCTCTATAAGCTTTCTACATATCGCTAGTCTTTCTTTTTCCAATTCCCCTTGTGGGTAAAGTTTTTTGTGTTGCTCTACATTCGGTCCAGTCTTAATTCTAGCTTGGTAAGCTTTCAGCCACATGTCTAAGTCATATGGTTTTGGGTCAGCTAGAATTGATCGTGGTTTCTCTATCTCTTGGATAAGTGGTGGCACTGGAATCTCCTCCCGGATCCTTTGTTCTTTATGCTCAATCTTGTTTCGGATTTGTTTTTTATTTTTTTTACTCTCATTTTTCACCCATTTATCTTTGAGTTTTTCTCTTCTTTCCTTCCATTTTTGTGCTTTGGTGTTCTGGGTACTCTCGCGTGGATCCTCAGAATCTTCAACTACCTGAACTTTAGGGCTTACCGTTTTATCGCTCTCTTGTTCCTGTTCTGGTTGTTATCCCTTTTTTTGCCTTATCTGAGCTCTCATAATGGCTTTTAATGGCACTGTATACTCCTTATCACTTCCAGATCCATTACTTCAATTACATTGATTGGTGCAGTATCTTGGAATTTGCTTGGATTCTTAGGATAGTTCTTAAAAAGATGTTCCTTTCCGCAATCATTGTAATATCCTTCCCAAGTCCTAGGTGGTGGTGGATTGTAAGGTCGAGGGCACTCTCTAATAAAATGGTCTCCTCCGCATCTATAACACGGTCCTCTTGGCACAGGTTGTCTAATGGTTGGTCTCATGGGTGTTTGTGCTTTAGGAGTGGTCTACATTAGAGTTGCGACCTCAGTGTCATAACTTTGGTCATAGTTTTCATATCCATAATAAGCCGAATCATAGGTCGGTTCGTAATCTAACATATTGGCTTCATATGGGTAGTAATCTCCTAGTGGCATATCATATCTAGTGTTCACTGATTCCACATTGATTGTCAATGATGCTGGCACTATGGCTCTTTCCAAATTTTCTTCTAGCTGGGCATACTTCACAGGTACTACCTGTTGCGGTTGTGACAGTTGTGGTCCTAACACTGGTTGTGGTCATGGATATGGTGCCTGTTCATATGGTCTTGGTGTTCCTCCTAGTGTTGGACAGGGATTGTATCTGGGCATCTCTCTGCCTTGCTCTCTAGGTGGATATCCATATGGTCGGTACTCTGGTGGTTGGAATGGTCGTGCCTGCCTATTAAATGGACAATTTGCAATGATGTGATTAATGCTATTTTGTTCTATGTGGCAGTACAAAGCAGTTCATGGTTGGTGTTGTCTGTTGTATGGGTAGGTTTGATGTGCACCGGTCCCTCCTCGCACACACATGTGTGTGGGGCGATCTCCTCCACATACGCTACATCTTGGTAGCATAGGCACTCTTTGGGCTAGATGTGGGTAAGTTCTTTGTCCCTGGACACCTAGTTTTTTTACTAATAGCTCCGCTAATTCTTCCATATTAGGAAGTAATGGTACTTCGCGAGTCTTTTGATTTAGTGGGGTCGGGTGTGCTCTTGAGGTCCTCGGCTAGGTTATCTTCCAGATCAATGCATTCCTGAAGGCATTCACTTAGGGTTTGTAACCTCTTCACGTAAACTAAGGTTCTCAGGGTTTCATTCCTGAGTCCATCCAAAAATAATGAAATCATTTTTTGCTGAGTGGGTCTCTCATCCACTCGGCATCTATCCACATACTGATTGAATCTCCTGGCCGTTGTTTTCACTGTTTCATTAGGGTTCTGTTTAAAACTATGGATTAAAGACGCAGAATTGTGTGTAATCCCTCTCTTCGTGAATTCCCCAATGAATTCTTGAAAGAATTGCTCCATGTTCCCAAATTGATTAGGATCTAATGGCTAGAACCAAGTTAGAGCCGTTCCTATGAGGGTGAGTCCAAAAGACTCATACTGCACAAAGAAGTCATCTACTGGCTCTGCCCTTAGAACTTGTTTAAATTTAGCAATGTGATCGTAGGGTTCTCCCAATCCATCATAATGATTTCTTACACACTTGGCCACTTGGATAGGTCTCAGTCTTCTCATTGGTTGTGGCGGTCTAGGCATCACAGGGAAGACAGGAATTGCTAGTCTATCTGGGAGCATTCTCGGCTGCCCTCCTACTAGTGGTCGTGGTCTTACTGGTGGTCGGTACTGATTACCTACCCCTGCAGGGGCCTGATTGGGTGTTTGCACTCCTGGAGTTGCAAATCGTACATGGGTACGGTTTGGCACACTTCGCTGGCTTGTTTGCCCTGATGTGGTGTGTTCTATCTCTGGTTGATTTCCAAAGGGGTTCTACGAAGTAGTTGCCTGATCTCTCTGAGGGAATACAGGCACACCCATGTATCGCAGTCGAGCCCTGTCTAAGGCACTAACCGGCCAATATCTCCTCTGATTTTTGTCCAAGCATGTTAGTCTAGTTTCATCTTCTTGATCCTTTAGCTCATAAAATGTCATGGGGCTTTCTTCTCTCCCTGGAGCCGGTAAATCTGTTTGAAGCAATAAATCTAATCCATGGATCATATAGACTTCCAATAGGTATTTGTCTTGAGGTATCAAGTCTCCTCTCAAGACTCGTGTTACTTGGGATCTGCCTCTAGGGGTAGTCACAAGCTCCTCAGGGTTTGTTCCTCTTGAGTTTTCTAGCTCCACCAACTCTCCCCTTTCATTGATCATCTCAGGAAATTCAATCACTATGTAGATGTGACCAATCTTGTCTATGTATGCTCCTCCCTCGTACTTGACAACAAGTCCAAGCACCATCGTGGCATCCATGGAAGTTACCATCCTAGCCATAGATCTATTTAAGCCATCCACGTAGATCGGGATCTCTTGGGCATTGGTAGAAACATATTGCAAGGAAGTGCGGTAATATCCCTCAATATCAGTCATGATATTTCTACTTGGATTTGGACCCTGCATGTCTTCCGAAGCCTTGGGTATTTCCTCCTCTGAGTCACTAGAGGTATCAGAATAGACAGAGTGGTGACTAACCTGGGCAGCACTTCCCACAGAAGATATGACACTTCTTCGGCTACTTAGCACTCTCCCTGACCTCCGGTGCATTCACCCTCCTAAGACTCTCTAAGTCTCAGAGACTCTCCTTGAGTGACTCTCCCAATGCCTCAAGTTGCCTGACAAAATGCTTCAACCACTCTGGACGATACCACTTCCAGGCGATACTGCACTAGGCGATACCAAGCTGGCCACGATACGATACCTGAAATCTACACGATACGATACTTGTAGTGTAGACGATACGATACTATTGTTGGTCGCGATACGATACGAGCTATCCTGACGATATGATACCTTCAGAATAGACGATACGATACCTAGGATTCTCTTGATACGATACCAAACTACCAGACGATACCAGGCACTCCGCCGATACGATACCAACTTGGTATCGTGATACAACTCCAGACAATGAGAGATAGGATACCAAGACAAGTGGCGATACGATACCACCAACTTGCACGATACGATACTAGTATGATATCGTGGCACTACACTAGGAAGTGGGCGATATGATACTTCAGGGGTTGATGATACGATACCTGGATCAGGGGCGATACGATACCAAGGTCCTCGCGATACGTTATCTGAGAATCAAGGTGATACAATAGTGAAAAGGGGTATCGCAATGCAACACTGGCAGGTGGACGATACGATACCACACTAGGTAACGATACGATACCACTGGGATAAAGTGTGATCGCGATACCAACTTGGCAACACGATACAAAAGCGGTATCGTGATACCAAGACTAGTACCCGACGATAGGATACTTCGACGAGTATCGCGATACTAGGGAATTTTTGGTATCACGATACCAAAAACTCAATCAATCGCGATACTCAAGCCAAAATACCTCAAAAATAAAAAAATTTTGCACCCCCTTGCCCTTCTCTCACCCCTCTTTACTCCTAGCCTACTATCTCTTTCACTAAAGTTCATAAAACAAACTGTTTCTCCCCCATGATACCGAATGCAAAGTTGATCACGTGTTGGTGTACTTTTAGTGTGTTTTTTACTAGGAATTCTTGTTGAAACATACCTTTGTGGTGTCCTGATTGCAAAGTGAGCTCAATATCTAGCCTTGTCAGCCTGTAGCGCACGATACCACTCTCAGGATACCGGTCGCTGCTCGCACATGATACCAGAATGCAGGAAAGTATCAAATGAGTCACATTTTTTGGTTTTTATACTTTTTGTGATAGAAACTGAACTTCTCTAATTTTGGAAAATTTTTTGGGCTTCTTTGGTGATCTTGACCTACTCCTACTTCACTCCTCTCCTTCTCTCCTCTCCTTCCAATCTAACCCTAACTCCTCTTACTCTCCCTTCCTACTAACCCTAAACCTAAAAACTCATTACACACACCTCCGGGATGTGAAGTAACAAGTGCTGAGGTGGTTGACTACTTGCCACAGAACGAGTTCACTTCTACAAGTACGATTTCATCACACTCGATCTATAACCATCACGAAGGCACCTTGGCTGAGTGTTCCCCGGCAACGATGCCAAAAACGTGTGTACCTAAGTCAAGAAGACTCAAGGACTTGTGCCAAAGAGACTATACCTCGTTTGCAACACAAGTGCGTATAGTGGGAAATTAGCACACATTTAAATGTAAATCCGATCGAACGACCTAACCAAGTGTATGAGGACATGGGCACACATGATGGAAAATGAAGTGGTTCAGCTGATATGCATGAGGAAAGACTAACCCACCTCTCAAACTCACTGAAAGACTTAAAGTGTCTGCCGACATGCCTCTTACAACAATTTTCAGTAAATCAAGGATTTCTCCCAGCTCCGAACTCCAAACATAGTCAATAAGGTACTCCTTTCGAAGCTCTCAACAAGACACATCTAGTGGAAGTGATTCTAACAACCCTGCTTCAAGTTATGACCAAAATAGTGAATGGCGGGAAGCACCCACACTCACTTTACAACTCCTACAAGCTCACACACACACTACAGTAGCTCAAAAACAGTGGGGAGGGGTAGACAACAGTCCTACACACACATTCCAAGCACTATACACACATACAAGATCAAAGGGAAGATGGAAATCTGCAAGGAAGAGGCAAATTCGAAATTTTTGAGAGCTTCTTCTTCACAATGGCAAAAAGTCTCTACAAAGAGTCACAAAGTGACATATATACATGTGCCCTAAGTTTGGTCCTTTCACACAAGAGATCGGCACTTTATTACTAAAAAGTGAAGTTCTTACTAATTTACAAGAGATAGTTTACAACAAGTTGGGATTACGCAACTAGAGGACTCCTCTAGTGCATTTACATGGCTTGAAGGAATTCTCTAGGACTTTGAAGAAGAAAAATTATGCCCATTAATTTGAAAATTTTGGGGCTCTTCTCTTGTGCTTCTTTTCTCTGCAACACTCTCCCCCTCTTTGTCTCTGTCGTCCCTTGAGAGGCTTTACTTCTTGTCTTCAGCTTTTTTAAGAGGTCTGAATGCACGCACCCAGCGATCGAAGCGGCAACAAGGACTGTCAGAGAATTTGTTATTTTATCCGATGTAAGTCCTTTGGTTCTGTTTTCCCCTTGATATCCCGTACATCACAAATTTGGGTTGCTGCGTTCAGTCGGGCTGCCACGCACGCCACCAGTGACTACAAACGTGTTGTCCTTAGTCACCTCTTTCTAGCTTTTGGTCTTCTGATTTGTCTTGGTTGCACACATCTGACCCAGTTGTATTGTTCTGAGCCTGTTTACTTTGTTGACAATGCAAGCTATCAGCGGAAGGATTATTACCTGCCAAATATTGTCTTGCACTTCTTCATGTATGGTTCCTGGCCCTGGTCCGTCCTTCCCACGAAATGTCCTAGTTCTGATTGATCTTTAATTCCAATTCTCAGGACCTCAATGATTCGCGTTGTTGCCTGATGCGTGCCCCTACGGGGCTTTGGGCAGAGGGTGGTTTTTTTGTATTATGATCTTCATTATTTATTGATTCACTTTTGACTTTGATCTTCTTCTTCTTCTTTTCTTGCTTGATTCCCCTTCCACACTATAGCTAATGCAACAAGTGTTCTCACAGTAGACATTTTAGCTACAGGGCTGAATGTTTCCTCATACTGAATGCCATATGTCTATGCATATCCTTTGGCTACCAATCATGCTGTATACCTGTTTATAATACCATCATCATTATGCTTTACCTTGTAAACCCCTTTGTAGCCTATGGGCTTCTTTCCTTGCGGCAATGGACCAGCTTCCATGTATCAGTCCCATAAAGTGCAGCCATCATGTGCGCTTCTTACTCTTGGAGTCTTCACAGAGGGCAATCCAAGTTCCTCATCAAAACTCTTTTCTGAACTGCTTGAATCTCCATCAACGTCTTCAAAACTTGCACATGTTTTACTACCACTAGAAAGCTTTTCTTTACATTTCTTGGATGTATTTGATGAATTTGCTTGACTGAAATTTCCATGAAATCTTCCACTCCATGAAGTTGAGTTGGAACTATTGCTTGGTGATGTATCTGGTCCACTCAAAACTTGAGATTCTGCACTTGAGTTTTCAACATTTTCAATGTCATTTGGTTCAAAATTCAATTCTTCTGTGGCATCTACATAGAAGCTTGACATTTCATCAAATACCACATCTCTACTCACCTTGACTTGTCGTGTGAGTGGGTTATAACATTTGTACCTCTTTTGCTCAAGGGAGTATCCAATGAAGACACATTTTGTTGCTTTTGGATCAAGCTTCATCCTCAACTCATCTCGAACATGTACATATGCTACACAAAAAAAAAATTCATATGTGATAAGTTTGGCTTTTTACCTGTAAACTTCACTTCAGGTGTAACTTGATGTACAACAATAGGTGGAGTTCTATTCATGATGTATGTAGCCGTATGCACAAATTCTGCCCAGTAACAATGAGGCCTATTCTTTTCAACCATCAAGGCTCTGGCTATTTCTACAATATGTCTATTTCTGCATTCAACAACACTGTTCTGTTGTGATGTGTACCTGCATGCAAACTGACATCGAATTCCATGACTTTTAAGAAAATTACTGAACTCATTTTACATGTATTCATCTCCTCCATTAGATCTTAATGTTTGAATATATTACCAAATCTACTTTTTTACCATAGCTTTAAAATTGTGAAAGTGAGTGAATACCTCCCTCTTCTCTTTCATGAAATATACCCACACTTTTCGTGTATGATCATCAATGAAAGTAACATAAAACCTGCAACCACCCATAGATGTGTTCTTTGCATGGCTCCAAACATTTGTATGTACTATTTCTAGCACATTCTCACTAACATGCTTGTCATGAGGAAACAATGATCTTGACTGTTTACCGATTTGACATGCTACACATACCTTTTGCATCTCTGAAACCTTGAAATTTCATGTTGCATAATCCAAGCATCTTGAGAAACTTCTTTAGATTCTCTACTCCAAGAACTTTAGTGAAAATCTTAACAAGCAACTCATCCATCCTCACATAAACAAGATAAATATCACATACTAATACCTTTTCCCTAATGACATGATAATGTACCTCAATATGCTTTGTTCTAGTGTGAAAAATAGGGTTGTGTGCCAATTGTATGCTACAAAGATTATCAAAATAAATGATGATATGCTTTTGCACTTCTAGACCTAAATATGCAAGTAGCATGTCGAGCGATGATGCTTCACATGCTACCATTGCAACACCTCTATACTCAGCCTCTCTACTTGACAAAGCCACGATGGGTTTTTTCTTACGATTCATGTAATAGATACACTCCCAAGTGAGAATAGAAATCCAATAGTAGATCTCCTATTTGGAATACTACTAGCCCAATCTACATCAGTGTATCCATGAACCTGCAATTCTGTACTAGCTTCATAAAACAATGCATAATCCAAAGTAATACTCACATATCATAGAGCGTGTCTCAAAGCATTTAAATGTGGTTTCCTGGGAACCTACATAAATTGACTTTCAAGTCTAATAGCCATAGCTTAGTTATCAAACTTCTCACAATTTTCCTACACATAGTGGCATTTTGAGTGATTCACCTGATGTAGTATCTAACATTAGATTTTGATATAATGGCATGGAAATTGGCTTACAATCAACCATACCTTACTTTTGAAGCATACTCAAGGAATATTGCCTTTATGAAATCCATATACATGTTTCTATATGTATAAACTCAATGCCCAAGAAATAACGCAACACACCAAGCTCTTTCATGTCAAATTCCTACATAAGGAGTTGCTTTACCGCTTTAATGCATTCTTCATTATCACCACCTACAATGAAGGCATCAACATAAATAGCCACAATCATGATTCCATCATCACCATTTCATACAAGGATTGGTCTGCATCACACATAGAAAATCTAGTGACAGTTAAATAATCTGCAATCCTTGCATGCACGCACAAGGAGCTTCTTTAAGCCCATAGAAAGCCTTCTGAAACTTACAAACATATTCTGGGGGCTTTGAATCCTCATATCCTTATGTGTCACGAGGAAGGATATAAGGAAGACAACTCACACACACACTCTCACTCTCAAGGAGAAGCACACACAAATTGAGGCAAGGAAGAATAATCTTCTTCTTCTTCTTCTTCTTCTATTACATAAAAAGGAATGTAGAATAATGACCTAGAAACAAGAATACAACAAGTGTAATATATAAAGATAAGTACATAAGGGAAATGTGCACGAATGAGTGATTGGCTGGAAACAAATGTGCCGTCACTCTCAATAGATAAACTTAATAAATCTCAATGAAGTATCCCTAACATATATCGGCGTGACCACTATACATGTCAGAGAAACGAAAAACTAGTACGTGTCATCCTGGATCATCACATGTTGAGCTTGATATCTAAACACTTCCCTTCAAGCTCAACGCCATATCCTGTAATTCAAGCATCTCTAGAAACTTCTTCAACTTCTCAGCTCCAAGTGCTTTGGTAAAAATATCACCAACCTGCTCATCTGTTCTCACATAAACAAGATCAATATCACTTGCTAATACCTTCTCTCTGATGAAATGATAATGTACCTTGATATGCTTTCTTCTAGCATGGAAAACAACGTTCCGTGCTAACTGTATGTTGCTAAGATTATCACAATAAATGTTGATAGGCTCTTGCACTTCCACACCTAAATCTGCAAGTAGCATCTCTAGCCATGATACCTCACATGCTGCCATTGCAGCACCTCTATACTCAGCCTCTATACTCGACAAAGCAACAGTGGGTTTCTTCTTGCTGCTCCACATAACTACTGCACTCCCAAATGATAATAGAAAACCACTAGTAGATCTTCTATCTAGAATGCTACCAGCCCAATTGGCATCAGTGTATCCATAAACATGCAAATCTACATCAACCTCATAAAACAAGGCATAATCTAAAGTGGCACTCACATAACATAGAGTGCGCCTGAGAGCATCCAAATGTGGCTTCTTGGGAACCTGCATAAACTGACTTTCAAGTCCAATAATATAACTTTGATCAGGCCTTGTAATTATGAGATATATAAGACTTCCCACATATTTCCTATACATAGTAGCATTTTCCAATGCTTCACCTGATGTATTGTCAAACTTCAAATTCTGATCTAATGGCATAGAAATTGGCTTACAGTCAGTCGTACCATACTTTTGCAGCACATTCAAGGCATATTGCCTTTGCGACATCATTACACCTGTTTCTATATGTATAGACTCAATGCCCAAGAAATAAAGTAGCACACCAAGATCTTTCATGTCAAATTCCTGCATAAGAAGTTTCTTTACCTCTTTGATGCTTCCTTCATTATCAACACCTACAATCAGGTCATCAACATAAATAGCCACAATAGTGATGCCATCATGAGCCTTCCTTGCATATAGTGAGTGATCTGCATCACACATAGAAAACCAAATGCTGGATAAGTAATCAACAATCTTTGCATGCCATGCACTAGGGGCTTGCCTCAGCCAATACAAAGCCTTTTGCAACTTGCAAACATATACGGGATGCTTTGAATCTTCATATCCTTGTGGCTGGTCCATATATACGTCTTCCTATAACTCACCATGTAGGAAATCATTCTGCACATCCATCTGATGCAAAGTCCATCCTTTTTGTTGTAGCTAATGCAACAAGTGTTCTGACAGTAGACATTTTAGCTACAGGGATGAATGTTTCCTCATAATCAATGCCATATGTCTGTGCATATCCTTTAGCTATCAATTGTGCTTTATACGTGCTTATGCTACCATCAGCATTATGCTTTACCTTGTAAACCCATTTGCAGCTTATGGGATTCTTTCCTTGTGGCAATGGAACCAACTTCCATGTATCATTTCCATAAAGTGCAGCCATCTCCTCATCCATAGCTTTTTCCCAATTTGCAATTCCAATTGCATCTTCAAAGTAAGAAGGTTCAACATTTTGTATTACCTTTGTCATGTAGGCAAAATGGCGAGCCATATAACTATCATACATCAATCGTTGCATTGAATTCTCCATCTACCCAGATCTTCTTGGTCTTGGGTCACTTCTCCTTGTATCATCTGCATGTGCCCTTCTTACTACTCGAGTCTTCACAGAGGGCAATCCAATTTCCTCATCAAGACTCTTTTCTGAACTGCTTGAATCTCCATCAACTTCTTCAAAACCTGCACATGTTTTACTACTAATAGGAAGCTTTTCGTTACCTTTCTTAGATGTATTTGATGAATTTTTTGGACTAAAATTTCCATGCAATCTTCCACTCCATGGATTTCAGTTGGAACTATTGCTTGATAATGCATCCGGTCCACTCAAAACCTGAGATTCTACACTTGATTTTTTAGCATTTTCTTTGTAATTTGGTTTAAGATTCAATCCTTCTTTATCATCTGCATAGAGGCTTGAAATTTCATCAAAAACCACATCTCTGCTCACCTTTACCTATCGTGTGACAGGGTTATAACATTTATTTCCCTTTTGCTCAAGGTAGTATCCAATGAAGACACACTTTTTTGCTTTTGGATCAAGCTTCATCCTCAATTCATCTGGGACATGTACATATGCAATACAGCCAAGAACTTTCAGATGTGATAAGTTTGGCTTATTACTTGTAAACTTCTCTTCAAGTGTAACTTGATGTACAGTAGGAGTCAAAGTTCTATTCATGATATATACAACAGGATGCACAGCTTCTGCCCAATAACAATGAGGCATATTCTTCTCAGCCATCAAGGGTCTTGCTGTTTCTGTAATATGTCGATTTTGCATTCAGAAACACCATTATCTTGTGGTGTGTATGTTGGAGAAACAATCACTAATGGGACATACATTTGAAGATCAGAACTTTAGAATAAAACTACATGCCTATGTGAAGGGATAAATTCACAAGTGTATTATATTTGTAAAGTTAGTTCACTTTAGTTCTAGAAGTCTTTTAAAAAGTCACGAGAATGAGAAAATCTATATAAGTTAGTTTGTATCAACTGACGCGAGTGAGTGAGAGAAGAAGAGGGAAGAGAATGAGAAAGTGAGTTAGAACTCATTTTGTATGACTGAGTATAGTCGGGCTTCTTTGAGTGAGAAAGCACCTGTAAAACTTCTGAGTTTTTCATAGATATGAGAAGAAATAGTTAAAGTTCTGTGTATAAGACTCTCTCCATCATCTCCATGCTTGCCTACTGTGTGATGAATTCAAAAGTTCAAGTTTTCTAAGCAACTCGATGCCTGGCATCGAATCTCTACTGATAAGTCATATTTTCATTTATCTTTTTCATTCAGTGCTGAAGTGTTTGAAAAACATGATGTTGTTGGAGCAACTCGATGCCTAGCATCGAATTCCAATTGATAAGTCATATTCTAAGTGTGCATGAAATCACCTATTATTTTGGTATCCAAAAAGTCAAGGTTTTATGCAGGAAGTCGATGCCTGACATCGAATCCCTGCTTAAAAGTGGCTAAAAACACCTCAAGTCGATGCCCGGCATCAAATTCTCGTTGCAAGTCGATGCCAGGCATCGAATTCCATTTTTAGACAGACGTTTTTTTCAAAAAGAGGAAGAATTTCCAATTTTGGTAGTTATACATAGTCATCTTGTGAAGGCTATAACTTGAGTTCTAGAGATCTGTTTCATGCATATGATAGCTTGTTGGAAAGCTCTACTCTTCTAGTTTTAGCCTATAAAAGATCTTGGAGAAATAATATTTGAACTAAGAGAAATTAGCAAAATACTAAAGGTATGTAATTTTAGTGACTCGAAAAATCTGAAGAAGCAAAGTTCTTGGTTTCGGCTATCATTTCTCAAAGTTTGGAGTGGCAATGAAATAATGGTGACCATAGAGGTGTTCTAGTGTCACATTAATTCATTTCTTGTGGTGTTTCATACATCAACAAGTGGTATCAGAGCAGAAAGGTCCTAAAGAGCAGAAGGGAAGGAGTATGGCAGATCATATCTCCATTGACAAACTGGACAGAGATAATTACCCCGCATGGGTAATGAGAATGGAAGCCTTAATTATGAGTAAGGATCTCATGATATATGTAACAAGTGAAGAAGAGAAGCCAATATTTGAAGATGAAAGCCGACCAAAGAAAGAGGAACTTGATGCTTTAAAGCATTGGCAGAAGAAGGATGCAAGTGCAAAAGCCTACATCTAAAATACAATCTCTAATCATTTGCTACCACACATCAGAGGATTGGAATCATCCGAAGATATATGGAATGCATTGGAGTATCATTTCCAAAGCACTACTAAAGCACGGAAAGCAAGTCTATGGTCAAAGTTTACAATATTCAAGAAGAAGCCAAGTCAAAGTATTAGTGACTATGTCACTAAGATGAAGGATCTAGCAGATAGTCTTGAATCCATAGATGAAGATATAGAGGATCACAAGTTGATTGCTCAATTACTTACAGGTTTGAGAGGGGATGAAAGGTGGAAACCTTTTGTCTTATCAACAAAACTTTCATTAAACCATTATGTTCCAGATTTGAACCAGTTGCTTGGTTTGATGCTCACATTTGAGCAAGACTTGAAGGGAGATGGAGATAAAGGACAAAGTTCTGCAATGTACATGAAGAACAAGAAGAAAGGTGATAAAGGTAAAGCAAAGGATGAAGAAGAGTCAAGTTCTCAAGTTTATTATGCAAGAGGTAAAGGCACATGCAGAGGAAGACCAAGAGGTTTTGGAAGAGGTAGAGGTAATCAAAATAACAACAAGAAGGCTTGTTGGATCTGTGGATTAAGTAATCATTTGGCTCATGACTGTTGGCACAACCAACAAGGATCAAACTAGAATCAAAACAACAATAGCAGAGGTCGAGGTGGAAGATATCAAAGTAATTTTCAAAGAGGTAGACAAAGTCAAAGAGGAGGCTATCGTAGAGGTGGAGGAAGAAGTTGGGGACAAAATCAATCCTACAACACCACCTACTACAACTATGCAAATGACACACATAATGAAAGTCATACATCATTGATGATGAATTCAATCAGCACATCAAATAAAGAAGATCTAAAGGTATTTTACATTGACTCTGGATGTTCTAATCATCTGTTAGGAAACATAGAACTGATGTCAAAATTGGAAAAAGGCATTTCTAGTCATAGTGTTCAAACAGGTGATAATACAAGACATAGTGTACATTCAATTGAAAAGTGAAATGCAAGAGTGGAGGAGATTTGCTAACCAATGTTTTGTATGTTCCCACAATACCTAAAAACTTGATTAGTATGGGGCAGATAGTTGAAAAAGGTTTTCAAGTCAGGTTTACAAATGAGAGAGTATTTGTTGAAGATCCAAAGAATGGATATAATGAGATTGTCTCTGTAAGAAAGAAGGTAGACTCTTTACTTTAAGAGTACAAGGGAACATTGGTCAAGCTTTGCTCACACATGGTGAAGGAGTGATTACAGAACTTGATCTCTCGCATAAGAGATTAAGTCATTTCAATGAAAGAGGAATTAAAGCTATGGTTGCTAATCAGTCTATACTAGGATTACCAAATGTGCAGAATTAACATATGGTTTATAAATGTGAAGCATGTCAGATGGGAAAAGCACATAGGTTACCATTTCAGAGGAAAGGATTCAAACACGATGGAGTACTTGAGCTCATTCATACAGATGTATGGGGACCAACAGAAGAAGGATCTATTAGTGGCTCAAGGTACTATGTTCTTTTTATTGATGATGCTACAAGATGGATAACATTATATGTTTTGAAGGAAAGATCAGAAGTGTTTGGAGCCTTCAAGCATTTTCATGCATATGCAGAGAGAGTCACAGGTCAAAACCTTAAGAGACTGAGGTCTGATGGAGGGGGAGAATATTTCTCCCAAGTGTTCAATGATTATCTTTGGAATGCAGGTATTAAGAGAGAAATAACTTGCAGGTATACACCACAACAAAATGGTGTAGCAGAAAGGAGAAACAGGACTTTGGTTGAGTTTGTGAGTGCTATGCTAAAGGAGAAGAATTGTCCAAATTATCTTTGGGTTGAGGCTGTAAATACAGCTACATATCTTGTGAATAGATTACCATGTGCAGCTCTAAATGGAATGACTCCATATGAAGCTTGGCAGTGTAAGAAACCAACACTAGATCATTGTAGAGTGTTTGGATCAATTCCATATGCTTATGTGCCATCACAGCTTAGGCATAAACTTGAACCAAAGGCAAAAAAATATGTGTTCATTGGTTATGATGAAAAGCAGATGGGTTACAGGTTGTGGAATCCTTTAACCAAACAATTTATTGTTTCTAGAGATGTTACATTTGATGAACAGAAAAGTCGGTATGCAGATCAAAGTCATACAACTGAAGAATTTGAAGAAGAGGTAAGACGATGTGAGAAAGGAAAATCAATTGTGCAGGTGAATAGAGATGAAGACTATATGCAAGCAAGGACGTCCAGAAGTGGATTAACAAGAATGAATGAAGAAGCTCCTATATTTGATGAAGAGGTGTATCCAGAAACTTATGAAGAATGTGAACCAAGAAGGTCAAGTAGGATAAGAAGACAACTAGAAAGGTATTCTTATGATACTTCTTACATAACTCAGAAGAACTATGCATATATGGTCAAAGATGATGAAGAACCCCCGAACTATGATGAAGCTAAAGGTAAGAAGCAATGGGAAGAAGCCATGAAGGAAGAATTCAATGCACTGGAGGAGAACAAGACATGGGAACCTGTTCCTAAACCAAATGGTAAGAAAGTAATTGGAAATAAATGGGTTTATAAAGTGAAGAAGCTTGCAGATGGAAGTATAGCGAGATATAAAGCTAGACTGGTGGTGAAAGGCTATGCCCAAACCTATGGCATAGATTATGATGAGACATTCAGTCCTGTAGCTAAGATGTCAACTATAAGAACAATCATTGCTATTGCAGCTTCAAAAGGATGGACCCTAAGTCAATTGGATATAAAGATTGCATTCTTGAATGGATACATATCAGACGAGGTATACATGGAACAACCTCAAGGGTTTATAGATTCCAGGTATCCAAATTTTGTTTGCAGGTTGAGAAGAGAATTGTATGGATTGAAGCAAGCTCCATGAGCATGGAACTATAGACTCGTGAAGTATCTCAATGATCTTGGATATCAAAGTTCAAAAGCAGATCCAAGCCTACTCATCAAAAGAACAGAGGAAGGTACAATATACATTTGTATTTATGTAGATGACATTATAATCACAGGTACTTTAGATGAAGGAATCAAGGAGGTAAAGAGGTTACTTGAGAAAGAGTTTAAGATCAGTGACCTAGGAAAGTTGTCATACTTTCTTGGAATGGAAGTCACTTATACAAATCATGGTATATATGTATCACAAGAAAGGTATCTTCTGAATCTATTGAAGAAGTTTGACATGGAAAATTGTAGAGAAGCTTCAACTCCACTTGAAGTTAATCACAAGCTCATTAAATATGATGGTGCAAAATACAAAGATATGAGGAAGTATCAATCTCTTGTGGGTAGTTTGATTTATGCTACACTAACAAGACCTGATCTTAGTTATGCAGTGGGAGTTTTTTTCACAATTCATGCATTGTCCAAAGGACCCACATTGGATTGCAGGTCAAAGAGCTCTCAAATATATCAAAGGAACTATAAAGGAAGGATTATATTATCCTTTTACATTAGATTTAAAGTTGAGAGCCTATAGTGACTCAGACTGGGAAGGTGACCAGGATGACAGAAGATCAACTCATGGCTACATGATATACATTGGTGATAAGCTTGTAAGGAGGTCATATGGATGCAGACATTGTTCAAAAACTTGGGCATTGATCAAGGTACACCTACAATACATGGAGATAATATGAGTTCACTTTATCTTGCAGCAAATCTAGTTTTTCATGCAAGGACAAAGCACATAGAGATACAATATCATTTTCTCAGAGAAAAGGTAATGGAGAAGGAGATTGAAGTGGAGTACATTTCTACTAAAGATCAGATAGCAGACATAATGACAAAGAGCTTGGATGGTGTGAAGACCAGTAGATTCAAAAGCATGGCAGGAGTAAAAGAAAAGAAGATGATATGAAGAAACAAAGAACATCAAATAGTGATTGAGGGGGAGCTGTTGGAGAAACAATCACTAATTGGACATACATTTGAAGATCAGAACTTTAGAATAAAACTACATGCCTATGTGAAGGGACAAATTCACAAGTGTATTATATTTGTAAAGTTAGTTCACTTTAGTGCTAGAAGTTTTTTTAAAAGTCACGAGAATGAGAAAATCTATATAAGTTAGTTCGTATCAACTGACGTGAGTGAGTGAGAGAAGAAGAGGGAAAACAATGAGAAAGTGAGTTAGAACTCATTTTGTATGACTGAGTATAGTCGGGCTTCTCTGAGTGAGAAAGCACCTGTAAAACTTCTGAGTTTTTCATAGCTATGAGAAGAAATAGTTAAAGTTATGTGTATGAGACTCTCTCCATCATCTCCATGCTTGCCTACTGTGTGATGAATTCAAAAGTTCAAGTTTTCTAAGTAACTCGATGCCTGGCATCGAATCTCTGCTGATAAGTCATATTTTCATTTACCTTTTTCATTCAATGTTGAAGTGTTTGAAAAACATGATGTTGTTGGAGCAACTCGATGCCTGGCATCGAATTCCAGTTGATAAGTCATATTCTAAGTGTGCATGAAATCACCTATTGTTTTGGTATCCAAAAAGTCAAGGTTTTATGCGGGAAGTCGATGCTTGGCATCGAATCCCTACTGAAAAGTGGCTAAAAACACCCCAAGTCGATGCCCGGCATCGAATTCTCGTTGCAAGTCGATGCCACACATCGAATTCCATTTTTAGACAGGCGCTTTTTTACTAAAACAGGAAGAATTTCCAATTTTGGCAATTATACATAGTCATATTGTGAGGGTATACCTTGAGTTCTAGAGATCTGTTTCATGCATATGATATCTTGCTAGAAAGCTCTACTCTTATAGTTTCAGCCTATAAAAGATCATGGAGAAATAATATTTGAGCTAAGAGAAATTAGCAAAATACTGAAGGTATGTCATTTCAATGACTAGAAAAATCTGAAGAAGCAAAGTTCTTGGTTTCGGCTATCATTTCTCAAAGTTTGGAGTGGCAATGAGTTAATGGTGACCATAGAGGTGTTCTAGTTCACATTAACTCATTTCTTGTGGTGTTTCATACATCAACAGTGTCGCTACATGAAAATTGATGACGAATTCCATGATTTTTTTTTAAAAACTACTGAACTCATTTGACATGTATTCACCTCCTCCATTAGAACTGAATGTCTGAATGTACTTCCTTTCTGCTTTTCCACCATAACTTTAAAATTATGGAAGTGATTGAACACCTCACTCTTCTTTTTCATGAAATATACGCATACTTTGTGTGTATGGTTATCAATGAAAGTAACATAAAACATGCAACCACCCATAGATGTGTTCTTTGCTGGACCTCAAACATCTATATGTACTACTTCTAGTACATTCTCACTAACATGCTTGTCATATGGAAATGATGCTCTTGACTGTTTACCAAATTGACATGCTGCACATACCTTTTCCATTTCGGCAACTTCGAAATTTGGTGGTCCATGGACAATCTCCTTTGACTACATCAGTTTCAACCTTTGTAGATTTGCATGTCCAATTTGTTTGTGCTTGATATCTATATCAACAATAAGTCCTGCACCTTTTGTAAACATGGCTGCATTCATTTAAGGAATCTTCACATTTAAGGTGAACATACTACCCACTTTGTTTCCTTTGGCAACCAATAGCCCATCATGCTTGTACTCCTCTACATATAATCCATCACCATTGAACTTGACTTGTAATCCTTGGTCAACCATTTGTCGAACAGAAACCAGATTCTTTGTTATATTTGGAACATGCAACACATCAGCAAGATGTTTTACCTTTCCATCCTCCATAGGTAGTGCTATGTTTCATGTATGCTCAATAGGATGTGATGTATCATCACTTGTTTCAACATATCTAGGAACTGGTAATTTATGCAAAGTACTAAACCATTCTGCATGACTGATCATGTGATTTGAAGCACCTGAATTAACATACCATAAATTCTCATTCGATTTTGAAACACCAGTAAACATCATATTCATCATGTGATGTTGAACCATAAACAGCTTCTCAAAATCATCTACACTTGTGGATGCATAGTTGTTTTGCTGCCTTCTATTATTTTGATTCTTCAACTTGCAATCACGTTCAAAGTGTCCAAGTTTACCACAATTCCAACATCCTTTACTATCATTACCTCAATCATTTCTTTGGAAATTTTTGCGACCTCTTTGGCTCCCCTGCCTCAAAATTGTCATCTTCCTTCTGCATGATTTTGTTGTTGACCTTGGTCTTGGTTACTATTTCCTCTTCCACTTCCGAAACCTCTACCTCTACCTCTTCCTCTAACACAGTAGAATACCTACTCAGAACTAGGCTTTCCTTGCGAGTTTGAATCCTCACTAAGATTCTTTTCTTCAATAATCAGCATAGATACGAGAGCAGCAAAAATTGGAATATTTTTCTTTGTCTCTATAGAAGTTTTGAATTGCTATGTAGCTCCTCAACCATGAAGGCATACATCCACCTTATCATCATCTACATTCACTCCAATAGATGCAAGTGACTCACAGATGCTTTTGATTTTTAGGGTATAGTCACTTATCGACATGCTCTTTTTCTCCAAGGTATGTAACTCGTTCTTGAGTTGCAATTTACATGCGTTTGTATTGGTCTCATACAATGTGGCCAAACTGTTCCAAGCCTCTTTCGGATTCTTGGCATCATGTATGTGCCCAATCATGCTATCGTGTATGCTAACAGATAGCCAATACATTACCTTTTCTGCTCCTTGATTACATTCCTCATATGCTCTTATCTGTTTTTCACTCTGATTCCTCTCTGGTAATTGTAGAGAATTTTCGTTCTCTCCTTTGATTTACTTCTAGTAGCCTTTTCCCATTCGGAAATTTGTCATGAATCTCCAAGCATGGAAGTTGTTCTTTTCTAGCTTATCGCTCATAAGCTGACTCCTTCCATGTGCGTTTTCCATTTCTCCAGTAGCCCATAACATTGCAAACCACTACAAGCAGCACTTTTGCTTGAACACTATTGCACTATGATGTGATAGTTCAATCTCAGAAAAACACAGTTTTTGTGTATCAACAGTGCACAGAATTAGTTGAAATTCTGGATATGGAATATGTGAGTGTTGTTGAACATGACGCAAGTTACAGTTCCTGAAATTGACTTGGTTTTCATGTGGGCTCCACCTTGTAGGCTCGAAATGAAGGTCGAGATGGCTCTGAAACTTCATAGCAAACGGAGGTCATTTGTGAATCGTGTTTTCTCCATGCCTTGCTACATACTCTTCACTATCGACTTTTCCACGAGCTCTCTACAGCCACGCTGGATCTGATACCATGTCACAAGGAAGGAGATAAGGAAAAGAGCTCATACACACACTCTCACTCTCAAGGAGAAGCACACACAAATTCATAAAAGGAAATATATAAGAATGACCTAAAAACAAGAATACAACAAGTGCAATATAAAAAGATCAGTAGATAAGGAAAAACCTAATGTCCACGAATGTGTGAGCTGGAAAGGAACAAATATGCCATCACTCTCGGTAGATAAATCTAATAAAACTTAATGAAGTATCCCTGACATATATCGGCATGACCACTATACATGTCAGAGAAACAAAAAACTGGTACGTGTCATCCTGGATCATCACATGTTGAGCTTGATATGTCAGCATTGTGGCTGGTCCATGTATTCTTCTTCTTGCAACTCACCATGTACAAAAGCATTCTTCACATCCATATGATGCGAAATCCATCATTTTGTTGTAGCTAATGCAACAAGTGCTCTAACATTGACCATTTTAGCTACATGGTTGAATATTTCTTTGTAATGAATGCCATATGTTGATGCATTTCCTTTTGCTATGAATCGTGCTTTATACCTTCTTATGCTACCATCAACACTGTGATTCATCTTGTAAACCCACTTGCATCCTATGGGTTTCTTTACTTGTGGCAATGGAACAAGCTTCCATGTTTCATTTGCATAAAGTGCAATCATCTTTCCATCGATAGCTTTCTCCCAATCTACATTTCCAATTGCATCTTCAAAACAAGAAGCTTCAACATCTTATATTACCTTTTGCAAACATGGCTACATTTATTTCAAGAATTTTCACATTCAAGGTGAACATGCTACCAAATTTTTTCCCTTTGGTGACCAACCTTGCATTCTATTTGTACTCTTCTACATACAAATCATCGACATTGGACCTGACTTGTAATCCTTGGTCAACCATTTGTTCAACAAAAAAGATATTTTTTTGTTATGTTGAGAACATGCAACACATTAGCAAGATGTTTTACCTTCTTGTCCTCCATGGATAGTGATGTATTTCCTATATGATTAATAGGATGTGATGTATCATTGCTTGTTTCAAAAAATCAAAGAACATATAATTTTTGCAAACCACTATACCATTTTGCATGGATAGTCATGTGATTTGAGGCACTTTTAATCAACATACCAGACATTAGCACTGGATTTTGAAACATTAGTAGAAATTGTATTCATCATGTGATGTTGGATCATGAACAACTTCTCCAAATCATGTGCACTTGTGGATGCATAGTTGTTTTGTTGCCTTGTGTTATTTTTTTTATTTTTCAACCTACCGTATCATGTTCAAAACCACCTCGTTTACCACCATTCCACAATCCTTTACTATCATTAATTGAATCATTTGTTTGGAAATTTATGTGGCCTCTTTGGTCACCCCTACATCAAAAGTATCCTCTACCTCCTACATGATTCTATTGTTGACCTTGGTCTTGGTTAGTGTTTTCGCTTCCACTTTTGAAACCTCTACATCCACCTCTTCCCCTGCTAGAGTAGAATACCTATTCAAAATAAGGTTTTACTTGGGAGTTTGAGTCCTCACCAAAATTCCTTTCTTCAATTATCAGCATGAATGCCATATAAAAAAAATTTGAAATATTTTCCCTTGTATGGATAGAAGTTATGAAATGTTTATATGCAATTCCTAAACCACAAATGCACACTTCAACCTTATCATGATCATATACATTGATGTCAATAGATGCAAGTGACTCAAAAATGCTTTTGAGTTTTATGGTGTAGTCACTTCGTGACATGCTCTTTTTCTCTAATGTACACATTTTTTTATTGAGTTGCAATTTCCATGCCTTTGTATTGATCTCATACAATGTGCCCAAATTGTTCCAAGCCTCTTTTGGTGGATTGTCATCCTTTATGTGCCCAATCATGCTATCCTATATACAAACACACATCCAATACATTACCTTCTATGCTCCTTGATTCCTTTCTTCATATGCTCTTATCTAGTTTGCACTCTGATTCCTCTCTGGACATTGCAAAGCATTTTCATTGTCTCCTTCAATGTACTTCCTATTGGCATTAGACGTCTACACAAGCATGCGAACAACACAAGGAAGAAGAAGAAGCTCGGAGCACAACACACAATACTTAATGTATTATGACTAGAATGTACAAAGATAACTAGCCCATTAGGGAAATAGGCATATATACAAGGGGGGAAACCTCCTAAAGAGGGAAAAACATGACGTGACAGTCCTAGAGTGTTCATACATATCACTACCTAAATATATCAACAAATCCCCCCTGTGAGTGATGCGGTGAACAAGGAGCTGGCACTCATGTATAAGGAAGTGCCAAGCTATTTGGAAATCACTCCACAAAAGGAATTAAGCCTAAAGCTTTGCAGAAAGCTTAAAACTTCTCACTAGGCACAACCTTTGTGAAAAGGTATGCAATTTTCTCCTCCGTGGGCACATATGCTAGACTCATCTCACTAGCAGAGAACCTCTCCCTGACATAATGATAATGCACCTCAATGTGCTTAGTGCGAGCATGGAAGATAGGGTTCTTCACCACTACCAATGCGCTCTCACTCTCAGTGAAGATGGTGGTGGTAGAAGATTGACCAACACCCAAATCAGCCATAAGGCATTTGAGCCACGCATAGTAGGCTGCTTTTGAATTGGAAGTGGCCTTAGTAGGCTACATCTTGCTCAGGCAAGAAATGCAGGAGCTACCAAGCATGAAGCAAAAACCACTAGTGGACACACGAGTGCATAGCAACTAGTCAAGTCAAAGTAAAAAAAAGCATGCAAATATGGCGGTAGTGATCTCCCCTTGGGATAAAACAACCCAAGTATCCGGGTACCACTCAAGTAGAAAACGATGTGCTTAACCCCTTGCCAATGCTTGACACTTGGGCAATGCATAAACCTACTCATGTATGAGATAGCAAACTGAATATCTCACTGAGTAATGCATAAGTAAATTAGGCATCCAACACTGTACTCATAGAGAACAACATCAAATGCATCTGAAGCTTCACAAAGACTCAATCATAAACTTGTCTCCATAGGAGTGGCAATAGGTTTATAGTCTTCAAGGCCAAAACACTACAATAATGTGACAATATATTTCATTTGACACAAAGCCATTCCACCATCAATGTGCATAAAGTAAATGTCCAAATAATGATGGCATGCAAATCAACCTTAAAAATCAGCAATATGCTTCTCGATAGGACCAAGGAGCAACATGTCATCAACATAGACAATAATGATCAGAAGCACATCCATAGCACGCTTAACATATAAGGTGCTTTCAGCTGGATTGTTCTCAAAACCATGTGCTTGAGATAGGCATGTATCTTCTCATACCAAGCATGTGGTGCTTGCTTTTATCCATATACTACCTTCTTCAACCTGCTCACTTGGTTTTCATGCCCTTTCTACATGAAGCAACAAGGCTCAAGAACATACACTTCTTCATGCACTTCACCATTTAGAAATGTTGTTTTAATGTCCAACTGATGTACATTCCAACCACGATGGGCTGCAAGTGCACAGAAGCCCTGAAGAGTAGTCATACAACATGTAGGTGCAAAGGTCTCATCAAAATCAATGTCTCTTTCCTATGCATAACCCTTTTCATCAAGCCTAGCCTTATACCTATCAACTATTCCATCAAGCTTACACATCTCTTGCATACCCACTTAGTTTCAATGGCCTTCTTGCTAGGAGGCAAGTCACATAAAGACGAGGTACCATTTTTCATGATAACATCATATTCAGATTGCATTGCAGCCATCGAATGTTCAAAATTTTGTGCTTCATCAAACAAAATAGGCTTAGTCTCATCACAAAGACTAGATGCATCCATAGCATAGCAATATCAAGCAAAAGAGGGACTATGAGAGCCTGATCCAAAATGATATGACAAAGGTGCATCTAATTTGCTATCACACAAAGTCTGCACCAGCCGTTTTGGCATAGTTTCTACTCCTCAATATCAACTCTCTCATCAAAAAGTGCATCATGTAAATTGTTACATAAAAACAAGCTCTAAAGTAGAAGCCTCTCAATAAAAAGAGTGATTCTCTTAGTGTAGGTGTCCAAATTGAGTGTCTTACAATATGTACTATATAAATAGATTAGTTTTTCTACAATTTTTAATGAGAAAACCCTATGCAAGTAGGCATGTTTGCAGATCTTTTTTCTCCTCTCTATCCTGTGTCTCATCATGGACATACCTCTCTTCAAACTTTCATATTTCAGTCTTTATGAGGTCTTTTTGAATGATTTCACTTGGAGGAGTTTCCTTAGCTCTCATAATTTGTATAAATATCAAAATTCTCCATAGATCTTTGAGTTTGTTTGCTGATGTACATCAGTTTTCAATTCCCATAGTTAGTCATACCTTGTTGTTGTAGGCATCCACGTACCTTCACTTCAAGCTATTCATTTGGAAGCTATATACTCCACTTTTTTTACGTTTTTTCTTTGTAGAGCATGCTAGTCAGAGTCTACTTTGAGAATATATAATTAGTTTTGAGAATTTCTACTTAGAGATTTTTTGGTGGTTATTATGCAACAGTTACCCATTTCTATTTTCTTGAAAGTTTGGAGGAAAGTTTGATTTCTGAAGTTTGGAAATATTTGTTTGATATTTTGAAGATCTTGGGAGGTCTCATCAATTTCATTGTGTACATTGACGTTTAGAAGTTTGTAAACATAACATTGTGGTATTAGAGCTATTTGTGTTATTAGATCTTTCATAAAGCTTATTGAATTCTCTTCTTTGTTTATAACAATTCAACATGGAAGATTTGAGTGCATCGATTGAAAAGTTATCCGATGGGAGAAATTATCCCATGTGGCAATTTAGAATGGAGTCCTATCTCATGTCTAAAGCGCTGTGGGGATTGATAATAGGTACACAAGTGAAGCCGGTATTACTAGAAACTCCTACACAAGCAGATCGAGCAAGAGAGCAAGAATGGATTGAAAGAGATAGAAGAGTTCTATTTATTATATCACAAACAATTTTGAATACTATGCTTGGACATATAAGAGGTTTGAATACTAGCAAATAGGCTTGGGAGTCTTTAGAAAGGTTATTTGCAGTTACCAACAGAGCGAGGCAAATACAACTTATTGGTGAGATGACAAGAGTAAAAAAGAAGCCATGACAATCAGTTAATGTCCTTGAGGTAACAGACTCAAACACAACAGCAAGGTAACTTTACTTGCCATTATTGTGGTAAAGTTTGTCATTACGCTAGGGATTGCTTCTCCAATCGGAATAGAAGAGGTGGCTTTAGAGGACGACAAAGAGGAAGAGGCCAAGATCACATGCATCAAAACAACAACATAGTGCAAGAGGAGGCTGAAACAAAAAATGAACACAACAAAGTCAACAGACTCAAACCAATCAGCAAGGTAACTTTACTTGCCATTATTGTGGTAAAGTTTGTCATTACGCTAGGGATTGCTTCTCCAATCGGAATAGAAGAGGTGGCTTTAGAGGACGACAAAGAGGAAGAGGCCAAGATCACATGCATCAAAACAACAACATAGTGCAAGAGGAGGCTGAAACAAAAAATGAAAAAATTCTTATGGCTATGCATGCAAAGACACATAGCTGGAAAGGAACAAATATGCCATCACTGTCGGTAGATAAATCTAATAAAACTCAATGAAGTATCCCTGACATATATCGGCATGACCACTATACATGTCAGAGAAACAAAAAACTGGTACGTGTCATCCTAGATCATCACATGTTGAGCTTGATATGTCAGCATTGTGGCTGGTCCATGTATTCTTCTTCTTGCAACTCACCATGTACAAAAGCATTCTTCACATCCATATGATGCAAAATCCATCATTTTGTTGTAGCTAATGCAACAAGTGCTCTAACATTGACCATTTTAGCTACATGGTTGAAAATTTCTTTGTAATGAATGCCATATGTTGATGCATTTCCTTTTGCTATGAATCGTGCTTTATACCTTCTTATGCTACCATCAACACTGTGATTCATCTTGTAAACCCACTTGCATCCTATGGGTTTCTTTACTTGTGGCAATGGAACAAGCTTCCATGTTTCATTTCCATAAAGTGCAATCATCTTTCCATTGATATCTTTCTCCCAATCTACATTTCCAATTGCATCTTCAAAACAAGAAGGTTCAACATCTTATATTACCTTTTGCAAACATGGCTACATTTATTTCAAGAATTTTCACATTCAAGGTGAACATGCTACCAAATTTTTTCCCTTTGGTGACCAACCTTGCATTCTATTTGTACTCTTCTACATACAAATCATCGACATTGGACCTGACTTGTAATCCTTGGTCAACCATTTGTTCAACAAAAAAGATATTTTTTTGTTATGTTGAGAACATGCAACACATTAGCAAGATGTTTTACCTTCTTGTCCTCCATGGATAGTGATGTATTTCCTATATGATTAATAGGATGTGATGTATCATTGCTTGTTTCAAAAAATCAAAGAACATATAATTTTTGCAAACCACTATACCATTTTGCATGGATAGTCATGTGATTTGAGGCACTTTTAATCAACATACCAGACATTAGCACTGGATTTTGAAACATTAGTAGAAATTGTATTCATCATGTGATGTTGGATCATGAACAACTTCTCCAAATCATGTGCACTTGTGGATGCATAGTTGTTTTGTTGCCTTGTGTTATTTTTTTTATTTTTCAACCTACCGTATCATGTTCAAAACCACCTCGTTTACCACCATTCCACAATCCTTTACTATCATTAATTGAATCATTTGTTTGGAAATTTATGTGGCCTCTTTGGTCACCCCTACATCAAAAGTATCCTCTACCTCCTACATGATTCTATTGCTGACCTTGGTCTTGGTTAGTGTTTCCGCTTCCACTTTTGAAACCTCTACATCCACCTCTTCCCTTGCTAGAGTAGAATACCTATTCAAAATAAAGTTTTACTTAGGAGTTGGAGTCCTCACCAAAATTCCTTTCTTCAATTATCAGCATGGATGCTATATAGAAAAAATTCGAAATATTTTCCCTTGTATGCATAGAAGTTATGAAATGTTTATATGCAATTCCTAAACCACAAATGCACACTTCCATCTTATCATGATCATCTACTTTGATGTCAATAGATGCAAGTGACTCAAAAATGCTTTTGACTTTTAGGGTGTAGTCACTTCCTGACATGCTCTTTTTCTCTAATGTACGCATTTCTTTATTGAGTTGCAATTTCCATGCCTTTGTATTGGTCTCATACAATGTGCCCAAATTGTTCCAAACCTCTTTTGGTGGATTGTCATCCTTTATGTGCCCAATCATGCTATCCTGTATACAAACACACATCCAATACATTACCTTCTATGCTCCTTGACTCCTTTCTTCATATGCTCTTATCTAGTTTGCACTTTGTTTCCTCTCTGGACATTGCAAAGCATTTTCATTGTCTCCTTCAATGTACTTCTTATTGGCATTATACGTCTACACAAGCATGCCAACAACACAAGGAAGAAGAAGAAGCTCGGAGCACAACACACAATACTTAATGTATTATGACTAGAATGTACAAAGGTAACTAGCCCGTTAGGGCAATAGGCATATATACAATGGGGGAAACCTCCTAAAGAGGGAAAAACGTGCCCTGACGGTCCTAGAGTGTTCATACATATCACTACCTAAATATATCAACAAATCCCCCCTGTGAGTGATGCGGTGAACAAGGAGCTGGCACTCATGTATAAGGAAGTGCCAAGCTATGTGGAAATCACTCCACAAAAGGAAGTAAGCCTAAAGCTTTGCAGAAAGCTTAAAACTTCTCACTAGGCACAACCTTTGTGAAAAGGTATTCAATGTTCTCCTGCGTGGGCATATATGCTAGACTCATCTCGCCAGCAGAGAACCTCTCCCTGACATAATGATAATGCACCTCAATGTGCTTAGTGCGAGCATGGAAGACAGGGTCCTTCACAACTACCAATGCGCTCTGACTCTCAGTGAAGATGGTGGTGGTAGAAGATTGACTAACACCCAAATCAGCCATAAGGCATCTGAGCCACACATAGTAGGCTGCTTTTGAATTGGAAGTGGCCATAGTAGGCTACTTCTTGCTCAGGCAAGATATGCAGGAGCTACCAAGCATGAAGCAAAAACCACTAGTGGACACACGAGTGTCATAGCAACTAGTCAAGTCAAAGTCAAAAAAAGCATGCAAATATGGCGGTAGTGATCTCCCCTTGGGATAAAACAACCCAAGTATCCGAGTACCACTTGTTGAGATATCAAGCTCAACATGTGATGATCCATGATGAGACGTACCAGTTTTTTGTTTCTATGACATGTATAGTGGTCATCGCGGTATATGTTAGGGATACTTCATTGAGCTTTATTAGATTTATCTACCGAGAGTGATGGCACATTTGTTTCTTGCCAGATCACTCATTCGTGGACATTAGGTTTTTCCTTATGTACTGGTCTTTATATATTGCACTTGTTGTATTCTTGTTTTTAGGTCATTCTTCTACATTCCTTTTATGTAATAGAAGAAGAAGAAGAAGATCATTCTTCCCTGTCTCAATTTGTGTGTGTGCTTCTCCTTGAGAGTGAGAGTGTGTGTGTGAGCTCTCTTCCTTATCTCCTTCCTCATGACATGGTATCAGAGCCAGTGTGGCTGTAGAGAGCTCGTGGAGAAGGCGACGGTGAAGACTACGCGGCAAGGCGTGGAGAAAACGCGATTTCACAAACGGCCTCCGTTTGCTACAGAAATCGCCGTGAAGGTAGAAGATCTCAAAATATTTTCGGTAGTAATCCCTTTAGGGTCACTCGTTTTTGTCAGATCGAAGTTTCAGAGCCATCTCGACCTCCATTTCAAGCCCGCAAGGTGGGGCCCACAGAAAAACCAGGTTAGTTTCAGAGACTGTAACTTGCGTTGTGTTCGACGACACTCATATATTCCAGATCTAGAATTTCAAGCGCTTCCGTGTACTGTTGATACACGAAAATTGTGTTTTTCTAAGATCGAACTGTCATGTCATAGTGCAACAGTGTTCAAGCAGAAGTGCTACTTGTAGTGTTTTGCAATGTTGTGAATTGTTGCAGAAATGGCAAACACAGATGAAATGAGTCAGCTTATGAGCGATAAGCTGGACAAGAACAACTTCCATGCTTGGAGATTCAGAATGACAAATTTCCTGATGGGAAAAGGCTACTAGAAGTACATAGAAGGAGAGAATGAAAATGCTCCGTAGTTACCAGAAAGGAATCGGACTACAGAACAGTTAAGAGCATATGAGGAATGGAATCAAGGAGCATGAGAGGTAATGTATTGGCTATTTGTTAGTATACAGGATAGCATGATTGGACACATACAGGATGCCAAGACTCCAAAAGGGGCTTGGAAAAGTTTGGTCACTTTGTACGAGACCAATATAAAGGCACGGAAATTGCAACTCAAGAACAAACTTCATACATTGGAGAAAAAGAGCATGTCGGTAAGTGACTACACTCTAAAAATAAAAAGCATATGTGAGTCACTTGCATCTATTGGCGTGAATGTAGATGATGATGATAAGGTGGAAGTGTGCCTTTGTGGTTTAGGAACTGCATATAAGTAGTTCAGAACTTCTATACAGACCAGGGTAAATATTCTGAATTTTGCTGATTTGGTATTTATGCTGATTATTGAAGAAAAGAATCTTGGTGAGGATTCAAACTCCCAAGGAAAGCCCAGTTCTGAGCAGGTATTCTACTCTAGCAGAGGAAGAGGCAGAGGTAGAGGTTTTGGAAGTGGAAGAGGAAACAATAACCAAGACCAAGGTCAACAATAGAATCATGTAGGAGGAAGAGGACAGTTTCGAGGCAGGGGGAGTCAAAGAGGTCGCAGAAATTTCCAAAGAAATGATTCAGGTAATGATAGTAAAGGATGCTGGAATTGTGGTAAACCTAGACACTTTGAACGTGATTGCAGGTTGAAGAATTAAAATAACAGAAGGTAGCAAAACAACTATGCATCCACAAGTACAGATGATTCTGAGAAGCTGTTTATGGTTCAACATCACATGATGAATACGATGTCTGCTGGTGTTTCAAAATCGAATGATAATGTCTGGTATGTTGATTCAGGTGCTTCAAATCACATGACCAGTCATGCAGAATGGTTTAGTAGTTTGCAGAAAATGCGAGTTCCTGGATATGTTGAAACAGGTGATGATACATCGCATCCTATTGAGCATACAGGAAACATAGCATTGTCTATGGAGGACGGAAAGGTAAAACATCTCGCTGATGTGCTGCATGTTCCAAATATAACAAAGAATCTAGTTTCTGTTGGACAAATGGTTGACCAGGGATTACAAGTCAGGTTCAATGCTGATGGATAATATGTAGAAGAGTACAAGCAGGATGGACGATTGATTGCCAAAGGAAACAAAGTGGGTAGGATGTTCACCTTAAATGTGAAGATTCTTGAAATGAATGCAGCCATGTTTGCAAAAGGTGCAGGAGTTATTGCAGATATAGAGATATGGCACAAACGCATTGGACATGCAAACTTGCAAAGGCTGAAACTGATGCAGTCAAAGGAGATTGTCCATGGACTACCAAATTTCAAAGTTCGAGAAATGCAAAAGGTATGTGCAACATGTCAATTTGGTAAACAGTCAAGAGCATCATTTCCACATGACAAGCATGTTAGTGAGAATGTACTAGAAGTAGTACACACAGATGTTTGGGGTCCATCAAAGACCACATCTATGGGCAGTTGCAGGTTTTATGTTACCTTCATTGATGATCATACACGCAAAGTATGGGTATATTTCATGAAAGAGAAGAGCGAGGTATTCACTCACTTCCAGAATTTTAAAGTTACGGTGGAAAAGCAAACAGGGAAGTACATTCAGACATTAAGATCTGATGGAGGAGGCGAATACATGTCAAACGAGTTCAACAGTTTTCTAAACAATCATGGAATTTGGCGTCAGTTTTCATGCAGGTACACACCACAACAGAATGGTGTTGCTGAATGCAAAAACAAACACATCGCAGAAATAGCAAGAGCCTTAATGGCTGAGAAGAATATGCCTCATTGTTATTGGGCAGAAGCTGTGCATACTACTGTATACATCATGAACAGAACTTCGACTACTGTTGTACATCAAGTTACACCTGAAGAGAAGTTTATAGGTAAAAAGCCAAACTTATCACATCTGAAATTTTTTGGCTGTATTGCATATGTACATGTCCCAGATGAATTAAGAACAAAGCTTGATCCAAAAGAAAAAAAGTGTGTCTTCATTGGATACTCCCTTGAGCAAAAAGGATATAAATGTTATAACCCACTCACACGACAGGTAAAGGTGAGAAGAGATGTGGTATTTGATGAAATGTGAAGCTTCTATGCAGATGCCAAAGAAGGACTGAATCTTGAACCAAATGACAAAGAAGATGCTGAAAAATCTAGTGCAAAATCTCAAGTTTTGCGTGGACCGGATGCATCACCAAGCAATAGTTCCAACTCAAATCCATGGAGTGGAAGATTGCATGGAAATTTCAGTCCAACAAATTCATCAAATACATCCAAGAAAGGTAAAGAAAAGCTTTCTGCTGGTAGTAAAACAGGTGCAGGTTTTGAAGATGTTGATGGAGATTCAAGTGGTTCAGAAAAGGGTATTGATGAGGAACTTGGATTGCCCTCTGTGAAGCCTCCAGGAGTAAGAAGGGCACATGCAGATGATACAAGAAGAAGTGACCCAGGACCAAGAAGATCTCGGAGGATGTGTAATTCAGTGCAACGATTGACATATGATAGTTACATGGCTTGCCATTGTGCCTACATGACAAAGGTAATACAAGATGCTGAACCTTCTTGTTTTGAAGATGCAATTGGTAATGCAGATTGGGAAAAAGCTATGGATGAGGAGATGGGTGCACTTTATGGAAATGATACATGGAAGTTGGTTCCATTGCCACAAGGAAAGAAATCCATAGGCTGCAAATGGGTTTACAAGGTAAAGCATAATGCTGATGGTAGCATAAGCAAGTATAAAGCATGATTGGTAGCTAAAGGTTATGCACATACATATAACATTGATTATGAGAAAACATTCAGCCCTGTAGCTAAAATGTCTACTATCAGAACACTTGTTGCATTAGCTACAGCAAAAGGATGGACTTTGCATCAGATGGATGTGAAGAATACTTTCCTACATGGTGAGTTACATGAAGAAGTATATATGGACCAGCCACAAGGATATGAAGATTCAAAGCATCCAGAATATGTTTGCAGGTTGCAAAAGGCTTTGTATGGGCTGAAGCAAGCCCCTCGTGCATGGCATGCAAGGGTTGCTGATTACTTAACCAGCATTGGGTTTTCTATGTGTGATATAGATCACTCACTATATGCAAGGAAGGCTGATAATGACATCACTATTGTGGCTATTTATGTTGATGATCTGATTGTAGGTGGTGATAATGAAGAAAGCATCAAAGAGGTAAAGAAACTTCTTATGCAGGAATTCGACATGAAAGATCTTGGTGTGCTGTGTATTTCTTGGGCATTGAGTTTATATATACAGAAATAGGTATATGGATGTCGCAAAGGCAATATGCCTTGAATATGCTGCAAAAGTATGGTATGGCTGATTATAAGCCAATTTCTATGCCTTTAGATCAGAATTTGAAATTGGATACTACATCAGGTCAAGCATTGGAAAATGCTACTATGTACAGGAAAATTGTGGGAAGTCTTATATATCTTACAATTACAAAGCCTGATTTAAGCTACACTATTGGACTTGAAAGTCAGTTTATGCAGGTTCCCAGGAAGCCACATTTGGATGCTCTGAGGCGCACTCTACGTTATGTGAGTTCTACTTTGGATTATGCATTGTTTTATGAAGCTGGTGTAGATTTGCAGGTTCATGGATACACCGATGCAGATTGGGCTAGTAGTACTCCAGATAGAAGATCTACTAGCGGCTTTCTTTTGTCACTTGGAGGTGCAGCTATTACATGGAGCAGCAAGAAGCAACCCACTGTTGCTTTGTCGAGTACAGAGGCTGAGTATAGAGGTGCTGCAACGGCAGCATGTGAGGCATCATGGTTGGAGATGTTACTTGCAGATGTAGGTGTGGAAGTGCAAAAGCCTATCACTATCTATTGTGATAATCTTAGCAGCATACAGTTAGCACACAACCCTATTTTCCATGCTAGAACAAAGCATATCGAGGTACATTATCACTTCATTAGAGAGAAGGTATTAGCAGGTGATATTGATCTTGTTTATGTGAGAAGAGATGAGCAGGTTGCTGATAGTTTCACCAAAGCACTTGGAGCTGAGAAGTTGAAGAAGTTTCGGAAGATGCTTGTATTACAGGATATGGCGTTGAGCCTAAGGGGGAGTGTTGAGATATCAAGCTCATCATGTGATGATCCAGGATGACACGTACCAGTTTTTCATTTCTCTGACATGTATAATAGTCATGCCATGATATGTCAGGGATACTTCATTGAGCTTTATTAGATTTATCTACCGAGAGTGATCGCACATTTGTTTCTTGCTAGCTCACTCATTCGCGGACATTAGGTTTTTCCTTATGTATTGGTCTTTATATATTGCACTTGTTGTATTCTTGTTTTTAGGTCATTCTTGTACATTCCTTTTATGTAATAGAAGAAGAGGAAGAAGATCATTCTTCCCTGTCTCAATTTGTGTGTGTGCTTCTCCTTGAGAGTGAGAGTGTGTGTGTGAGCTCTCTTCCTTATCTCCTTCCTCGTGACACCACTCAAGTAGAAAAAGAGGTGCTTAACCCCTTGCCAATGCTTGACACTTGGGCAATGCATAAACCTACTCATCTATGAGATAGCAAACTGAATATCTCACCGAGTAATGCATAAATAAATCAGGCATCCAACAGTGTATTGATAGAGAACAACATCAAATGCATCTTAAGCTTCACAAAGACTCAATCATAAACTTGTCTCCATAGGAGTGGCAATAGGTTTATAGTCTTCAAGGCCAAAACGCTACAATAGTGTGTCCATATATTTCATTTGACACAAATCCATTCCACCATCAATGTGCATAAAGTAAATGCCCAAATAATGATGCAAATTTGCCAAATCAGACATCTTAAATGAGGCATGCAAATCAGCCTTAAAAATCAACAATATGCTTCTCGATAGGACCAAGGAGCAACATGTCATCAACATAGAAAATAATGATCAGAAGCACATCAATAGCACACTTAACATATAAGGTGCTTTGAGCTGGATTGTTCTCAAAACCATGTGCTTGAGATAGGCATGTATCTTCTCATACCAAGCATGTGGTGCTTGCTTTAAACCATATACTGCCTTCTTTAACCTGCACACTTGGTTTTCATGCCCTTTCTACATGAAGCAACAGGGCTCAAGAACATACACTTCTTCATGCAATTCACCATTTAGAAATGTTGTTTCAATGTCCAACTGATGTACATTCCAACCATGATGGGCTGTAAGTGCACAGAAGCCCTGAACAGTAGTCATATAACATGTAGGTGCAAAGGTCTCATCAAAATCAATGTCTCTTTCCTATGCATAACCCTTTTCATCAAGCCTAGCCTTATACCTGTCAACTATTCCATCAAGCTTACACATCTCTTGCATACCCACTTAGTGTCAATGGCCTTCTTGCTAGGAGGCAAGTCACATAAAGACGAGGTACCATTTTTCATGATAGCATCATATTCAGATTGCATTGCAGCCATCCAATGTTCAAAATTTTGGGCTTCATCAAACAAAATAGGCTTAGTCTCATCACAAAGACTAGATGCATCCATAGCATAGCAATCTCAAGCAAAAGAGGCACTATGAGAGCCTGATCCAATACGATATGACAAAGATGCATCTAATTTGCTATCACACAAAGTCTGCATCAGCCGTTTTGGCATAGTTTCTACCTCCTCAATATCAACTCTCTCATCAAAAAGTGCATCATGTAAATTGTTACATAAAAACAAGCTCTAAAGTAGAAGCCTCTCAATAAAAAGAGTGATTCTCTTAGTGTAGGTGTCCAAATTGAGTGATTCGTGTTGGGTTCTGAAGCTTACAATCTGTACTATATAAATAGATTAGTTTTTCTACAATTTTTAATGACAAAACCCTATGCAAGTAGGCATGTTTGGAGATCTTTTTTCTTGTCTCTATCGTGTGTCTCATCACAGACATACCTCTCTTCAAACTTTCATATTTCTGTCTTTATGAGGTCTTTTTGAGTGATTTCACTTGGAGGAGTTTCCTTAGCTCTCATAATTTGTATATATATATAAATTTTCCATAGACTAAAGATCAATTAGCAGACATATTTACAAAAGCAGTAGATGCTCAGAAGCTCAAGCGAGTCAAAGTTCTACTTGGAGTCAAAGCTTTGGATTTAGAGCCTGAGGGGGGCAATTTCACATAAAAACAAGCTCTAAATAGTTTTTTAGTCTTGTGGATCTTATTTGTTATTAAAAATAGCATATGGAATCTTGTGGATCTTATTAGTTCTGCAAAGTAGCATGCGGAGGTGCTCACATCTCTAAATTTAGAGTAAAAGTAGATAGAAGTAAGAAGGAAAGAAGAGGTGTCTATTTTTAGACAAGGAAGGCGCTTCTGTTGACAACCTCTCAATAAAAAGAGTGGTTCTCTTAGTGTAGGTGGCCAAATCGAGTGATTCTTATTGTGTTGTGAAGCTTACAACTTGTACTATATAAGTAGATCAGATTTCTTACAATTTTTAATGAGAAAACCCCATACAAGTAGGCGTTTTTGCTGATCTTCTTTCTTGTGTTTATCCAGTGTCTCATCACTTGTAGAGGTGAACTCAGTTAGTGGCAAGTCATTAAGTATTTCAGCACTTGTTACTTCACACTTAAGGAGTGTGTGTAATGAGTTTTTATGTTAAGGGTTGGGAGTGACGAAGTAAGGGAAGAGTTAGGGTTAGGTAAGAGAGAGGCGTAGTGCTATAAAAAGTAGAAAATCTCAAGAAAATCATGTTTGGTTTAGTTCAATTCAGGCATGGTTAACGAAGGCCATAAAATCCAAAAAAATCATTTTTCCAGTCACTTGTTTGAACAAGTATCGTGGAGGGCAGCGACTGGTATCGTCAGAGACATATCATGGCAAGTGGGTGGGTAAAAAATGATTTGAGCTCAAACCTTAGGCAAAGCATTCCTTAAGGTGAGTACTGTAACCCTAGAACCTCAGAAAGTGTAAAGAAAACTCACAAACACGATTAAATTCACATACGGTATCGTAGAGGGAGATAGGAGGTTTGGAGTGAATTTCTTTATAGCACAATGGGCTAAAAGTGAAGGTAAGAGAGAAACACATACTTTGCACTAAAAATTTCTAAGTTTTAATCACCTTTGGCTAAAGTATCATGGTCGGTTGAGTTTTGGTATCGCAATACCAAAATGCCCTAGTATCGTGATACTCGCCTGGTATTGTATTGTGCATATCGTATTGTCCAAAGAATTCACTTGTATCATCTCGACCCTAACTACCAATATCGTATCCTGGGGTTGGTATCGTATCATGATCCAACTAAGTATCATAGCATTAGCTATCATCGTATCGTATCATGAGGTTGGTAACATATCGTGTGCAGCTTAGATATCGTATTGAGTGCAAACCCAGTATCGTATTGTGCCACTCAGAGGTATCATATCCTGGTAGGCTCTTGGTATCGTATCATGTCAAGTGGGGTATCCTATTGCCAATGAGATATTGCCTAGAGTGGTATCGTCCATAAAAACCCAGATACACTGAAGATTAAACTTTGAGTGATTGAGGATATAGTTAAGGGAAAGAGGAGAGAAGATATAGACCTAAAGGGTGAACGAACTTAAGATCACGATGGGTGCTAAGTAGCCAAAGAAGCATCATCTCATAGATACGAAGTGCAACCCAAGCGAGCCATCACTCAATCTACTCAGACACATCTAGTGACTCATAGGAGGAACTACCCATGGCCTTAGAGGACATGCATGGTTCTGTTCCTAGAGAGAATTCATGTAAACCATAGAGGGTGAATACCGTACCTTTCTGGAGTATGTGTCCACTAATCAACAAGGCATCCCAATTTACCTTGATGGCATAAATAGGTCGGTAGCGAGAATGGTAAACTCTATGGAATCAGAAATAGTGCCAAGACCTGCAGTCAAGTACAAGGGAGGAGTTGACATGGACAAGTTAGGTCAAATCTATGTAGTGACAGAAAACCTCGATTAGATCAAGAAGAGAGGGGAACTAGAAGGACAAGGATCTTCTAGAAGATCGAACCATGAAGACCTTGTGACTACCCCAAGGGGCAAGTCTGTGGTGACTCAAGTCTTGAGAGGGGATTTGATACCTTAGGATGATTACCTGTTGGATGTATACCTGATCCATGGGTCAGACGTGCTTTTACAAATTGAGTCACCCACCCGAGGATAAGAGGTGAGTCCAGTTGCTATCTATGAGTTGAAAGATCTGGAAGATGAGTCTAGAGTCATGTACATAGACCAAAACCAAAGAATTATTGGCCAGTAGATGAAGTCGACAGGTCTCAATTGAAATACATGGGGTTGCCTGTATTCCCTGTTCGAGAGTAGGCAACTACCTCACACAACCCTTTTGGAATCCACCAAGGAATGGAGAATACAATGTTAGGACAAACGATTCAATGAAGTATCACTAACCAAACACGTGTGCAGTTCACAATTATAGGAATACATTCACACAACCAAACCAACTCACAGATATGTAACATGAATCGACCACCCATTAGACCAAGGCCACAACTAGGTGTGCAACCAGGAATGCATCCAATTAGACCAGGACTTCCTGTAATGCCCAAATCCCCTGAACCTGTTAGAAGGCTGAGACCTATTCAAGTTTCTAAATGCATAAGAAATCACTATGATGGCATGGGAGAACCATATGACCACATAGCACAATTCAAGCAAGTGTTACGAGCAGAACATGTGGATGACTTCTTTGTGTAGTATGAGTCATTTGGACTAAGTCTCACACGAACAAACTTGACTTGGTTCCAACCATTGGATCCAAATCATTTTGGAAACATTGAACAATTTTTCCAAGAGTTTATTGGGGAATTTACCAAGCAAGGGATTAAACACAAATCATCATCCTTAATTCATAGTCTCAAACAAAACCCAAATGAAAATGTGAAAACAACTACCCAAAGATTTAATCAATATGTTGACAAATGCCCAGTAACAGAAAGATCGTCCCAACAAAAAATGATATCACTATTCTTAGATGGGTTGACTAATGGAATGCTAAGAACCTTAGTTTATGTAAAATCGCTCAAGACATTGAGTGAGTGCCTCCAAGAATGCAAAGATCTAGAAGACAACCTAGCTGATGACCTCAAAAGTATACAAAGCACCACTAAATCAGAAGACACTAGGAGTAGAGTGACGACTAGTTCTAGTAATGTGGAGGAATTACCAGAATTGGTAGCAAAGAAGTTAGTAGTTCATGCGTAGATAAATTACCACAACCCACCAATGAGAATGCCAATGCTAAGGAGCTGGAGCGTGTGTGGTGGAGATCAGCCATCTCATATGTGTACGAGAGGAGGTTTAGGCATACAACAACCTTATCCACATAATAGGTAGCCACCCTAAGGACCCAACTTGTATGGTCATATTGAGCAGAAATATACCAACTGGGGTACTAAAAATTGACCTTTTAACAAGCAACCAAGGCTAGTGAATCAACCCTAGTATAGGCCTTATAGGTACCCTCCTAGAGAGCAAGGTAGAGAGATACCGAGATAAAACCCTTATCCAGGCACAAAAGGAGCACGTAGACCTTATGAGCAAGGAGAATATGGACAACCACAGCCACTATTAGGAAAAGAACCCTCCCATCCTCAAAATATAGTGCCAGTCAAGTACACTCAACCAGAGGAGAACATGGAAAGAGCCATAGTAGCAGTTGCACCTTTAGCTAGTGTAGAAACAACTAATCAAGGATATGAGTAGACCCGCGGAGAATACTACCCCTATGACACCAGTCTAGTGGAGTATGATCAAACCTATGATCAACAATATTATGTTTATGAAAGATAGGACAACTAATATGGACCAAAATATGCGAACTTGATATACACTACACCTAAAGCACCAACCCCGATGAGACCACCCATTAGACCACCTATGCCAAGAGGACCATGCTATAGATGCGAAGGAGATCATTTCATAAGGGAATGCACTCTGCCATATAACCCTTTACCTCCTAGAAAATGGGAAGGGTATTTCAATGAGTGTGGAAAGGAACTTCTACTTAGAGACTACCCAAAAAATCCCAATAAAACTCATAACACTACTGAGATCAATGTGATAGAAGCGATTGAATCATCGAAAAGCGATAAAGAATAAAAAGTACCACTAAAAGCCATTACTCGAGCCTAAACCAAAGGAAAAGTAATGAAAGAATTAGATTCAGAACAAGAAATGGGTAAGAGCATAGAGCCAAAGATACAGATAGTAAAAGATTTGAAAGACCCCTGAGACTCTAACCAGACCAAGAAAACACAAAGTTGGAAGACGAGAAGGGAAAAACTCAGGAATAAATGGACGAGGAAGAAAAATGAAGAGGACAAGAAGGATATAAAAGAAAGTAGCAAACCTCAAGAACAAGAAGTGCAAGATAACATGCCACCTAAGTTCCATACCCAGAAAACAAGGCAAACTAGGATCAATCCTAGGAGATCCAATACCAAAAGACCTAGACATGTGGTTGAAATCTTACCAATCCAGAATCACGGTCAGACCAAATATAGAACAACATGAGAAACTCTACCCACAAGGAGCACTAGAAAAGGAGAGATTGGATATGTAGAAAGCTCATAGAGGTAGCTCAAGCCACACTAGAAAAGACTATCCCAGTCCTTCGAGAGACAAGAATATCTGATATTCAATTCAATGAATTATTGGAGCAAGTCTATGACAAGCCTAACTATTGTCTTGAGTCCCACAAATTCAAAGAACAAGCCTTAAAATGAAGACAATGTAAATTTCACTTGTGAACTACCTCTTGTAACTTTTGAAGACTTTACTTAATGTAAAAGTGAAAGAATCTTAAGTGGTTGAGTCCACTTGATCAAAAAGGGAAAGAGGAGCCACGAATTCATGATTTGTGGTAGATAGAGAATCAAATCAATGAGTTCTATTCATTTGGCTGCTAATCCTATTTTTCATGCAAGGACTAAACATATTGAAGTTCATTATCACTATGTACGAGAGAAGGTTCTAAGCAAAGAGATTCAAATATCATATGTGTCCACTCATCAACAATGTGTAGATATTATAACCGAAGCATGGGATGCTAGAAAGCTTTGCAAATTCAAGGCTATGATAGGTTGGATGGTAATCTTGGAGGATTCAAGACCTCAAGAATACTTGGCTTGAGGGGGGTCTGTTGGAGCAAGTCTATGACAAGCCTAAGTACTGGCTTGAGTCCCACAAATTCAAAGAAGAAGCCTTAAAATGAAGACAATGTAAAGTTCACTTGTGAACTACCTCTTGTAACTTTTGAAGACTTTACTTAATGTAAAAGTGAAAGAATCTTAACTGCCTGAGTCCACTTGATCAAAAAGGGAAAGAAGAGCCATAAATTCGTGATATGTGGTAGATAGAGAATCAAATCAATCACTAATTGATTGGAGAGTGATTGAGGGAAGTTAGCCTCCCAAGCTCAACTATAAATAGATGGCAGCTTTAGTCATGGTTAGAGAGACCTCAGAGATGACCTTGAAGAGCTGAGCTTTATGCCATATCAAGGTGTGATTCTAAGGCACACATATGTATCAGTAAGTCCATTGTATCGTACAATCAATATACTTTCATTTTCATGAACATTTGAGTTCATATTTCCATGTTCTTGTGAAGTGTACTACTCACTGTCACATCTCTCAATTTTCTCAGTCAGATTGCAGAGATTGTTTCTATGAGGTTGGTGCATAATTTTCAGTGATTTAACTTGGTAACGTTATCTCTATAACTTTACTGTATGCTCGTCAATTTTCATTTCATTTGGGTGTTGCAATCTTCAGTTATGTTCAGTTGACGTCAACCCTGTCTGTTCATTTTCACTTCTCTGTCAGGTACCCGACTTTTTTACTCATCTTGTCAGAGCTGTTTCTCAGTGTGTACTTATCCAAATTCAATGATTTAAAGCTTTCTGGATTCATCATGCTATCTATTATAAGCATAAAATTTTTCATAATCCATGAATTCTTAAATTTTGAGTTATGTTCATTTTTCTAGTCACTAGTCGCATTACTGTAGAAGCCCGTGAAAATCGGGATGGTGTCATGAGTTGTTAAACATCATTCTCAGTGTGTGGTTCATTATTTTTTATGAGATTACTCTTGAAAGTTAGATCTTTAAGATAGATAGGCTTCCTCAAAAGGAATTAAGCTAACTACTGTTGTGCTCAGAGAATTATCCAAAATAGTGGATAGGTGTATGAACCAAAATAGCAAGTTCTTCACCTATGAGCTAACTCCAACTTATTTATTTTGATCTATCGTTTTGAGAGTGATCTTCCAAGGTACATAGGGTTTCTAATACATCCATTGGAAAGCTACAAGGGCCCATCACATACTCTTGGAGTGCATTTGGCTGGTGTAGATCAAGGATTTTGCAACACATCTTCATCTTCAAGCACATACCTATCCATCTCTTCACATGAATGTCTCAAAGAGAATGATAAAAAATCAACAAGAATACCTTAAGAGCAATATAGTGAGGAAAAACAACAAAGCACGCAAAGCAAATATAATTCGACAATTCTAGAACTAGAAGCCAATCGGCCACAAGACTCGTGGGTCAAGATTCAGGAAGAATAATGGAAAAAGAATGAGAGTTCAAGACCACCCTTTGATGAACTAGGCATTGGGGAAACCCGATAGACCCCAAATCTAGAAGAAGTATATGAAGAAGTTTCTATGTTAGACCAAAATAGGGATGAAGTACACAACTTTTCCTTGCTACCTAATTATACGAGAGATTACGAGAAGGGTCTATAGTTTTTCATGCTCCCACAATTTAAGGCAAAGAAGATGGGTGTAGCTCAAGCGTAAGCACCACCTCCTTTACTTGTCAATCCGCGGAAACGTGAGGACTGGTATGAAGACCACGAGCAAGTGAAGGCACAAGTGCGTGAGTGAAAGCACACAAACATGCACACACATACACACACACGTGCACAAAGTAAGATCAAAGAGAGGAACAATGGAAAGCTTAGGTTGCAAAAGAGTTCTCTTACAAAAGTTCTATTCTCTAACAAGCTAACCTCAAAAATGAGCTCTCTAGCTCTTTTTATAGTTTTTTGACTAGTTTTGGCCCTATCCAGACCTAGTGTCCAGCCTAGTTAAAAATTAGGTTCCAGGGCTTATTTGAGGGCTCAAACAAAGTCTAAAAATTATGAAAATTGGTACGATCGTACTTCTAATACTCCTCAAGCTTGAGGCTTGAACAAAATGGAGTTATAAAAATAGATAATGGTATTTACGATGGTTTTTAGTGATGAAAATCACTATTTTTGTAGGGGATTCATATGAAAATTTGACATACACTTCATGGAGCTCTCTACTTGCTCCCTTTCCTTGTGTGTCCACCTTTTGATGTGCTTCCATGCTTTGTCCTTGACTTTGAGCTTCAACACTCCCCCCCCCTCTCGAGTCTGTCGTCCCTGACAGACCCTTGTTGTAGTGGTTGTTCCAAGTAGTGCCTTGAGAGGGAGCGTCCCGTCTGTCTGAACAAAAGTCGTCTGACTTCTAGATGTGTCTGGTTCTTCATCTATCACTGCGAGTCTTTGCAAGTTGTAGTCTCTTGGTATATGCTTCTTCCTGGGATTCCAGCATGACTATGTCGTTGTGAGTCTCCGTTGATGTTTTCTAGATCTTCCACAGTTGATGTTCATAGTAGTCATGCCAAGTACTCCTAACCCATATTGAGTGTTTGGGTAAGTGTGTTCATGCATGGGTTGAGGAAAATATGTGCCTTGTGCACGGCCTTGTAATGTAGCCCTATGAATGCTTACTTGGAAAATGCATTGGAAGAAGTATGGTGCAAAAATTGCGGGTCTTGAGCTAAGTGCCCAAGGGTATGCTGACGAAGAGGTTTCCTAATCTATCATGGTTATGGTGTTGCCAGAGTGAAGATACTTACCATGGAGAAGGTTGATCGATGTTCATCTCTTCGTGTTGTACACTCGGCCTTTGGGAGGGAACATTGTTGATGAATGTCCATATTAATGGTCCACTGATGAGATCTTTGGAGTGGTTGATCCTCTCTCCTCTTTTCAAAGCAACATTTGCCAAATACTGAGAATTGAATTTCTTTATATTCTTTGGCAAACAACATTGGGTAACTACACCAAGCTGAGTTTCACATATTCTCTTTAGCTCACCATACGTAGGAGTCTTCTCCTCCAGAACTACCCTTTGCAGATATCTCCTTGGATGCTCCCGTACATGAAGTAGTTAAGCATCACTCAAGTTTCGGACCTTCAAGCTTTTCATTCCTACCATGGTAAGAGAAAATCATAGTTGTAGATGCCATGTTCATACCAAGTGCTTGCCATCTACCAAATAAGGTAGCAGTAATATCATCTGCTAGCCGAGACACAGTTTTATCCAAATTGATAAATGCCTAGTAATCAACAATTCCACCTTCAACTAAGCATGACTCATTCAGGTTTCAAGAGCCAAGCCTAGAGACAAGTTTTTTTTTTTTTTTTTTGAGGAACAATGTCACAAAACAAGAAGACAGAGTTTAGTATCAATTAATAAAAATCTTTGACATATGTCAATGTGCTCTTGTGCCTGGGATTCTCAAGTGTGTCTATGCACGACCGTGTAATGTGGCCCTATATTAATGCATACTTTGGAAATGCATGACCTGAATGGTGCAAAAGACAGGGTTGTGCAAGGAGCACATGGTTGTCACTCGTCGAGGCCTGATGTCACCTGCAAATGTTGATGTCATCTTTGTTGGAGGTATCCATTGGATCTCGAGATGACCACTGATCCTTCCTCTTGATAGGGACCCATTTTAGAACAGCATTTAGCAATGTAGAGATTACTTCAGGCGTCTTCCTCGTTGGATGCTTTCTGAACTGTGGTATCCAATGTGATTGGCGCTTTGGTTTGATGGAGGCTACTTGTACTTTTGGTTGCCAAACCCATATCCTTTTTGCACGTCTTCCTGCTATTGTTGAAGAGCTGATTTGATCTCCTTTCGGTCTCTGTACGTGGTTCTTACCCTCTTCTCCTTTTGGCTTCTTCGTTGAGACCTTTCGCATGTGGGAGAACACAGGTTGTTGTAGATGTAAGAGCTTCTTAGGTACCCACATCTGTAATCGCCCTTGTTGAGCTTCAACTAATTTCTTAGGCACCCAAACTTGTTGGATACCTTGTGATTGAGCTTGTCCGAGCTGCTTCCTTCGTCTTTTGACCTGTTTGGCTTGCCTGGATGGGATTTGTGGGGCCAAGGCTGGTGGTTTCTCTCCTTTGTGTACCCATATCTACTTCATGCTCGGCACTACCTTCCTTTGGAAATCTCGTTGTCTATTTGATAAAGCAGTTGTTCTATTTGGTTGTGCTTGCTTTGTTGGTTGAGTTGTTGTGGTGGCATTAGTCCTTGCCCCAGAGGAGGTGTCCGCTTGTCGTTGAGCTTGTTCTTCCATGATTGACTCCTTCTGCATCATAGAGCTTTTGACACATACATCTTCTTCCATATGATTAGTCTTAGAAGAACTAAGAGAGTGTGTGGTGCCCTGATCTGGGAGCATGCAGTTCTCTAATTCTATTGTAATGCATTGTTCATGTACCCATACTTGAAGAATTTGACTTCTTAGGTTCAAGTTTACTGCATGGTCATAAATCCAATCTTGACCCAAAACAAGTGGTTCTGTAAGGTTCTCATCTTGACACACTAGCGCTTTGACTTTCATTCGAACATCTTGAAGGTAGATGGGAAGTTCCACCTCGCCCAAACAAGGGGTTTCCACACCTCCCAAACCTATGAGATAAGCTTCTATGGGATTGATGTTCAACTGCAAGTCTTAGCAGTAGGAAAGTCTAACTGCACTACTTGCTGCACCTGAGTCAATTAATGCTTTCACAGTCCTTGTATCCTTCCCTTGTCCTATCTCTATGGTCACAAAGGGTCGTCGGTCAATGACTTAAGAAGTCGCTATGCTTGATTTTTGGCACATATCCATGTGATATTTTGGAGCTTTTGAGTTGACATCTAGGCCTAGTCGCCTTAACTTATTTTGCCTTATGCGCTCTCTAGCCTCTGCTTGTGCTTCTTCCCTCACCCTTAACTCCTCTTCTTTTCGCTTCTTAGTAGTGTTGAGTCTCTTAAGCATATCCTCGGTAAGAGGTTCTTGATATAGCTTGACTCTACAACCACTAATATAGTTTGGCAAGATATCACCTTCTAAAGTAGCCAATTGAACCGCGCCGCTAGTTGAAATTTTGTCAATGATCATGGGTCCATATCCTCGTTTTTCCAACTTTAGGGCATGTTGTTTTAGTATGTAAACCAACACTAGATCTCCCTCTTTCAATCCCTTATCCTTGATGTGTGCATCAAAGTATGCCTTTTGCCTCTTCTTTGCAGCGTAAATGCCTGCTGCCGCTCGTAGCCTCGTCTCACCTAAGCGTTCGAGATCAAAGATCCTAGAGGACAATTCATGCCCATTCCACTCATACTCTTGTGCTACTTTTAAGGCAGGGATTAAGAAATCTAATGGTAGCACAGCGTTCTGTCCGAAGACCATCTGAAATGGGGTGGCGTTGAGTACCGTTTTGTACGCAACTCGATAAGCCCAAACAGCATGATGAAGTTGTTTGTCCCAATCAGAGCGTTTATTATTTACCAGTTTTGTCAATACATTATAGAGGATCTTATTGGTGCTCTCGGCTTGTCCGTTAGCTTGTGGGTGATAAGGGGCAGACTTCTTATGTATCACCAAGAATTCTTGGAGAAGATTTTCAATGACCTCATTCAAGAAGTGTGTGCCTCTATCGCTCACTAACTCTATTGGTAGCCCATATCTCGTAAACACATTCTCGAATAAGAACTTAGCCGTTGTCTGAGCATCATTCTTTGTGGTGGCTTTGACTTCTACCCACTTTGTAAGGTAATCTGTGGCTACAATAATATACTCGGCATGGTAGTTTCTAGCTAGGGGGTTAATAGGACCTATGAAGTCTATGCCCCACTTCGAAAATGCACGCCCTCCCATCATTGGCCTCAAAGGCATCTCATCTTTTCTAACTGGATATTGTGCACGTTGGCATGTGTCACATTTCTTCACATAGGTATGTGCATCCATATGAAGAGTGGGCCACCAAAATCTTGAGAATAGAATGGTCTTGATTACTCGATCAGGACTGAAGTGTCCACCTGCAACACCACCATGTGCAGTCTCTAAGACCTTTAAATAGTCTGATTCATGCACGCACAGTCTTAATTAACCATCTTTGCCTCTTCGGTATAGGTTGTCTCCTACTAAGGCATAGCCTTGAGCCTCTTGCTCCATGCTTCGTCTTCTTGCTAGACTGGCCTCTTTGGGTAATCTTCCTGACCTCATAAACTCTACCAATGGAGCACTCCAATCTGGAATTAATGACACTTGATAAAGGGTCGCATGCTCCACTGGTGGTCTCTCTCTGCACATTGGACAATTCTTAATCCACTCATGTATTTCTTTGTCCGTGCTAGGCCAATACACTCCTAAACGCTTCAGATTCTGCAATGTTCGTTGTTTAGAATAGTGATTTCCTAGCAATCCTTCATGAGCTTGCTGTAACCAACTACTATGTTCATCATCCTCGACACAACAAGCTAATACACCCTCAGTATCTTGTTTGTACATGCTTCCTGCCAATATGTGATATTTTTGTGATCTTACAATTTCTTCTTGTGATGTTTTCACATTCTTATTTGCAGGGCCAAAGGTTAGGACTGGTACCAACTTATTTGGCCATTTGGGAACAACTTCCAAATTGAACAGATAAGCATCAGGTAGTTCATCAGACACTCCTTGCGGTGACTCTCTTGAAGTAATGCGAGAAAGGTGATCTGCCCGAAGGTGGGTTCTACCTTTCCTGACAAAAACTTCAAAGTCATATTCCATTAGTAAGAGGAACCATCTTACTAAGCGTCCAGTATTGCAAGGTTTATTGACCAAATATAACAAAGCTTGATGATCAGTGAAAAACTTGAACTTGTTGGCCAATAAATAGTGTCTAAACTTCTTCACAGCATATACCATGCCTAAGCCCTCTCGCTCAGTTGTGGTATAGTTCCGTTTAGCTACAGTGAGCTGTCTACTAGCATATGCTATGGGCAAATCTAAGTTTCCTTCAGTTGTGGGTTGTGCAAGCACACATCCTATGGCATGATTGGATGCATCCAGATGGACATGGAATGGTTTATTCCAATCAAGAGTGGTTAGTATTGGTGTTGTGCACAAACGTTTCTTCAATTCATTGAAAGAATTCTCGCATTCGTTGTTCCACTCAAAATTAGACAACAAGGCATAAAGGGGTCTAGCTATGATCGCGTACATGTGGATAAACCTACGGTAATATCCATAATGGCCCATAAAGGCTTGTACCTCTTTAACATTCCTTGGCCTTGGTAGCTCCGCTATGGCTCGTACCTTATCTTCATCTATTGAGATTCCATTCTTAGAAACATTATGACCTAAGATTTTACCTTGCCGCACCATGAACACACACTTTTCTAGGTTCAGACACACTCGATATTCTCTACACTTCTTGAAAATTTGTCTGAGCTCAGGGATGTGGAATCTTCTTTCTTGGGAATGAGCACATAAATCATCCACATACACTTCTAAGCTCTTTCGCAAGAACTCTTCGAAAACATGACACATGAGCCTTTGGAACGTTGCAGGTGCATTGGTGAGCCCAAATGGCATCACACGAAATGCAAAGATTCCCCACTCTATAGCAAAAGCTGTTTTGTGTTGATCTTCTAGGGCAATGGCTACTTGATTGTAACCTGAAAACCCATCAAGGAAGCTATAAACTTCCTTGCCTGCAACACGCTCCAAAAGGTGTTCTGTGATTGGAAGTGGATAACTATCTCTAATAGTAGCGACATTAACTTTTTTAAGGTTAATACACACTCGCAACTTTCCGTTCTTGGGCACCACTACAATGGGGGACACCCATTCAGTATGCTCAATCTCATAGATGAATCCAGCTTCAATCAACCTATCAATTTCTTCTTTTATTTTGGCTGCATATGTATCATTATATGTGTAGGGCTTCTGTTTGGTGGGCTTGGCATCAGCAGTCATGGGGATAGTATGAGAGCAAATTCTTGGATCTACCCCTTTCAAGTCTCTATAGTGCCACGCAAACACATCCCTATATTCCCTTAATAGAGCTACAAGCTCCATTTCTTCTCTTGCACTTAGGTCATCTCCTATATATGTGCATCTCTCTTCGTTCTCTTCGATGGTCACTACAATCTTCTTGGTCTTTTCTTTATTATCATATGATTCTCCTATGATGGCCTCTCTCTTAGGCATTCGTACCAAAATTTTGCGGTCGTCAACTTCATATTTCTTGAAGTTTTCTGGTACTTCAAACAATGATTCCTCCTCTTCTTGTTTCACTGCTTTTCTTTTCTTTTTCTTTTGACTACTCTCGCTTCCATCCTTTGAGTTTACCGTTTTAATACTTGTGAGAGGTTCTTCTTCTTTCTGGGTGAACACTCCTATATCTTCTAGATAGTGATGCTCTGAGTTAAAGCAACTATCCATCACAATGGACTCTATATCATCGTCATTCTTTTCTTCTTCTATGACATCACTAGGGCCACATTCTTCTAGCAAGGGCTGACACATGAACACTGAGATATCATAACCCTCATCATCACAATGAGGTGTCCATTGTTCTTCATTGACAGTAATGTCCATGGTGGCTAAGATTTCTAGCTAGCCATGAGGCTCAAATTCCTCATCTGGAAAGATCATCGGTGTATAGGCTGGGTCTTTAATTGGTCTATCTCCTGGCAAAGTTCCTTCTTCTCTTGCCTTTAAACGTTTTTCCTCTTCCTCTGCGACCTTGCACATCCACAAATGAGTATCTTCATGTAGCCATGATGGATCATGTGAACTTTCAGAATGCACGGAGATGGAATCTTCTTTCACTTTGTGGATAGGATTCCACTGTAGGGGTGGTACATCTCTGAAGGAGTAATCCTTAAAATTGACCTTGGTGGTGACCCCTAAGTGCTGCAAGTACAAGGAGTTGGTTCCCCAATCCTGTACTATTTGCAATTGTCGTAGGAAGGGTCTTCCTAGGATCATCTCATAGACGTTATTTTTCTCAAAGTCACATATAGCAAATGTATGTTCAAACTCCACACCACAAGTGGTTAGAGTTATCCCTTCGAGCAATCCTAGAGGTCTTTCAAAATGACCGTCGGCCATTTGAAGCTTCATTCTAGTTGGTCTTAATGTGGGTTTGCCCCATTGCTTCCACAAGGAGGTGGTCCCAATGGCAACACCAGCACCTGAATCTATGATTGATTTGGTTGTGTAACATTGGTAGGTGATTGGAAGATAAGTATTCCCTTCTTCACCCTCACACATGTCCCCTATTTTGTCTAGAGGTATCTCTGGTACCCTTTGCTTAGAGCTTGCTTTTGGCATATTGGACTCAAGTTCTGGGACCTGATCCTTCACATGATTCCATAACTCAGGTTTTGCTTTGAGCAGCTCTTCTACAGTGAGATGACACTGAACCTTAGTGTTCTTCACGACATCAGTGTTCCTTGGAACCACTGAGTCTTCATTTCTTACCAGTATTGTGGGAGCTCTAATCTGGAGAGATTCAGATTCCCATGGGCCTGGAAATTGAGGCAGTTCCTCTAAGGTATTAGATTCAAAATCTAACCTTTCATCTTCTTGTTGTTCTGCTTCATCTCCGTAAATAGATGGAATGTCTTGAGGAAATGATCATGAAGATCGTCAATCTCAAGAATAGGAGGGGAGTTACCCTTCTCCTGGCCCCATTTCTCTTCTTGTATTTCCCGCAAGAACTCTTGAGAGTACTATTGAATTGAAGGAGGTATTCCAGCATCTGTGGAATTAGGAACATAAGCTCCCATTGGTGGTGAGCTTCCTCTTTCAATAACTGGTTGAACATGTGGAGGTAAAGAAACTTGTGGTTTGTTTACCAATTGCTCTAATCTTTCTAGTAAGCCTTGGAAATGCAAGTCCGGTTTGACAGAGTTTGTTTGATTGAACTTTTGACTAGTCTCGAGTATAGCTTGAGCTTGTTCTACCATTTTCATGCACATTTTCATCCGTTCAATCTCTAAATCTGCTCTAGGGTAACTCTTGTCTAGGTTTGCAGCTGTAGGCCCTTCTTGAAGTCGAGCCTGGTAGGCCTGGAACATCATGTCCAAGCCTTCTGGGGTTGGATCTGCAAGAACAGACCCTGGTTGCGGTCTATTTACAATGGATGGTGGGGTGGGATGAGGTGGAGTGGATGGAGTTTCGGCATGCGAGGGGCTTTGAGATGCAATGTCTTCTATTTTTGTTTTCGCTTCTTTTAAGCTTTCTTCTAGTTCCGATAACTTTTTATTCCACTTGCGATTGGCCTTCTCTCTGGTATCCTTCCATGTTCCTGTTTTCCTCTTACTAGGCTCTCCTGATTCACTCGACTCTGATTGTTCTGCTGGTTTATCCTGTTTTAATGCTTGTGCTCTAGTGATAGCTTGTATAGGAGCCACATTGCTACTACCTGAACTTGAATCTGCCAGTAAGCCTCCCACATTAATGGGTGTAATCTTGGGTACACTGAAGGGGTTTCTTGGACAATCTCTGGGGAGATGGTCTTTGCCACAATCAGAACAAAAAGCCTGTATTGTGATAGCCTGTCCTTGACTCGGAGATGGTGGGTGGGGACAGTCACGAATGAAATGGTCACCTTGACATCTGAAACAAGATCCTCTAGGGGCTTGTGGTCTCATTTGTCTCAACTGGGGCCTAGGGTTAGGATTTGTGTACATGACATTGGAGTATTCTGGCTCCCAATTTTGCTCCATAGGTGGTGCCTCATATTGATAAGAGTAAATCTCACTATGTTCAGGTGACTCTGTGTAATAAGCATGTGGACTACCTTCATGGGAATAGTCTGAACTATGAGCATGAGAGTCATTATCTGGTATCAATGGGGTTAGTGGCACCAATGCTCTATTTGGATTTTCCTCTCCCACAGCATATTTGACTGGAATCACGTTGGCAGGGGTTGGTGGTTGGTTTCCCAAGACTGGTTGTGGCCTATATTGTGCCTGATATTGCTGTTGTGGTCTATAATATGGTTGTTGGTATTGGTTTTGATACCTACCTGGTTGGTAAGGTTGTTGATAAGTTTGCCTAACAGCCTACCTATTGTAGGGACAATCTTGAGCCGTGTGGTTTGTGTATTTTTTCTCAATAGTGCAATATGGAGCATTCTTTTCTCTAATGTTTTGGTTTTGCATTGGGCATACGTTAGCCATGTGGTCACCTCCGCAAGTATAACACCGATGCAATGGGGTGACTCTCTGTGTTTGTCTATTTTGGACTCCCAGCTTCTTGGCAACTTGCTCAGCTATCTCTTCTATTTCCGTGGAGATTTTTGAAGTATGACTAGTAGAACTATCCGAATCTTTGTAGAGTTTGGACAATCCTAACTCCTCACCCAAGTTATCTTCTATGTCAATGCACGTCCGCACGCACTCTTCTATGGATCTAGGCTCTTTCAAGTACACATATGATCTTAACTTTGTGCTCAGTAAGCCATCTAAGAACAAAGCCACTTGTTTGGTTGGTGTGGGTAACTCTGGAGTAGGGCATCTTTCTAGGTACTGTCTGAACCTTCTACTTGCTAGTCGCACTGTTTCTTGGGGTGTCTGCTTGAAACTGTGGATCAAGGATGATGTGTTATGCCTGATACCACTCTTGGAAAATTCTACAATGAATTCGTCTAGCAGTTGACCTATGTCGCGATAATTGCGACTACTCAGTGGTTGAAACCAAGCTAAGGCAGTGCCCTTAAGAGTTAGACCAAATGCCTCGTACTGGGTGAACAAATCCTCAACCTGTTCAGCTCTTAACACTTGTTTGAACTCGGCCACATGATCATAAGGATCTCCTGACCCGTCAAAATAATTCTTCATTGCCTTGATCACTTGAGGGGTCTAAGGGTTCTTGGGTGCTCTCGGGGTCTAGGCAATGGAAAATCATGTTCATCTCTTTGTTGCCTATGTGCTTGATGTCTCTCTCTTTCAGGTCTTTCATTTTCAAATCCTGCTCTATTTCTGCCCACCGTGTGTGCAAAACTTACCTCAGGTCTCTCTCTAGTTCTTTCTCTCTGGGCTTCATGAGCTTGGGATGATCCTACCCCTTGGAGGCCATGGGAAACATTGGATCTTGGTGGAGGGAAAATCAATTCATTCTTCCAAGTATATGCATGTCTATCATGTTCTGTTACCAAGAATATCTTCTCTGATGTGTTATCGAGGTAGACAACTTTGCCTGGTATCTCAGGATCTTTGAATTCATAGATGATAACTATGCCCAATTGGCTAGGTTGATCTGGCTTGAATCTCCAAAAGGCTTCCTCTGTTTCTCTATTCAAAAATAGTTCTATGCTTTTGTTGTCTTGAGGGATCCAGTCCGGAGTGATCACTCAGGTCAAAACTGACTTACCTCTAGGAGTCTGGGGTCCTTGTCCTACATTTCCTCTAGGTCTCCTATTTCATTCTCAGGAATGACATTTTTAAACTCATCAGTCCTATCTGGTAGGTTGGTGACCATATACATGGTTCCTTCCTTATCAATGTATGAACCCTCTTCCAACTTGACCACCGGGTGTTCAAGTCCAAAGGATTGATCTGGATTTTTGAGTTGGACCACTGATCGCCTCAGACCATCCTCATAGATACGAGCACCTAATTGGTTGGTCCGAATATATTCCAACTGTGTCTTATAGGGACCTTCTGGTGTTTGTAGATGGGCAGTCTCTGAGCCACCTGCAGGTTTTCCCATGCTAAAAGACATTTCTGAATCACTTGTGTCTGAACTTAGTAATCGATGACCACTTAGTTGTTGTGCCCAAGTCTTGGATGTATGGTTGACACTACCCTCAGAAGATCTAATGCTTTGTTTATCCGTGCCTAAGTGTCTACCAGATCTCAGGTTCATAAGCTTTAGTCAAGAGTCCAAATTTTCCCTTTGGTATGGTTATAAATTCTTTGGAGCCACCTTGGTTCCCTACTCCCACTTGAGGGTCAACTTTCCAACAAGCTATAGAGCTCAAAAAATGGACTTTGGATGAAAAAGTTATGTCAAATCAGGCTCCTGGGGGTCAAAACAGGCAAACAGGACCTTTAAGAGAAAATCGCGATTTTGTGAAATCAAGAGAATCGCGATTTTGTGAACTTCAAGAGAATTGCGATTTTGTGAACTTTCAGAGAATCGCGATGCTGTGAAGTCAAAGAATCCCGATGTTGAGCACAAAATCGTGTTTCTGGAAATCGTGATGTTGAGCACAAAATCGTGTTTCTGAAAATCGCGATGTTGAGCACAAAATCGTGTTTCTGAAAATCACGATTTTGAGCACAGAATCGTGTTTTAGAGAATCCTGTTTTTTGACATGAAAATCGCAATTTTGAGCACAGAATCGTGTTTTAGAGGATCGTGTTTTTTGGCATGAAAATCGCGATGTTGAGCACAGAATCGTGTTTTTTCACATGAAAATCGCGATTTTGAGCATAGAATCGTGTTTTTTTTTGGCTGAAAATCGTGATTTTTTGAAAATCGTGTTTTTGCTGAAAATCATGATTTGTGAGAATCGCGATTTTGAGCAGAGAATCGTGTTTTTTGAAAATCGCGATTTTGAGCAACAAATCGTGTTTACACAGAATCGCCTTTTTCCACAAAATCGTGTTTTTTACTGAAAATCGTGATTTTTTTAGAATCGCGATTTTGAGTAGGGAATCATGTTTTCTCAAAATCCTGTTTTTTTTGGCTGAAAATCGTGATTTGTGAGAATCGCGATTTTGAGCACAATCATAGAATCGCGATTCTGAGAATGACCACAGAATCGTGATTCTTTCAGCCAACTTTTAGGCGAGAAAACAAAAAATCGTGATTTTTTCAAAAAATTTTGAATTTTCACAGAATCGCGATTTTCATCATAGAATCGTGTCTTTTGGCAGAAAATTCAAATTTCTGAGCGCCGGCAATGGCGAGCTCCGTATGAGCAGAAAATCATGAAAAAAACACAACGCTTGTTGTCCCTTGCACCTCCTAACTCCTTCCCACACAATAATGCATGAAAAATGGTATGAAAATGGTGAAAATGCACTAAAAAACAAGAAATTTCTATGAAGAAGAAGATGGAAGAAGGTGGAGATGATGGTGATGATGAAGATGAAGAGGAAACAACAGAAAATGAACTGAAATGACAGTTTCTTTACCTTCCAACGTCGCAAATCTACGACGCTTGTCCTCGAAGCTCTCTCCCCGGCAACGGCGCCAAAATTTGGTGTAGCTCAAGCGTAAGCACCACCTCCTTTACTTGTCAATCCGTGGAAACGTGAGGACTGGTATGAAGACCACGAGCAAGTGAAGGCATAAGTGCGTGAGTGAAAGCACACAAACATGCACACACATACACACACACGCGCACAAAGTAAGATCAAAGAGAGGAACAATGGAAAGCTTAGATTGCAAAAGAGTTCTCTTACAAAAGTTCTATTCTCTAACAAGCTAACCTCAAAAATGAGCTCTCTAGCTCTTTTTATAGTTTTTTGACTAGTTCTGGCCCTATCCAGACCTAGTGTCTGGCCTAGTTAAAAATTAGGTTCCAGGGCTTATTTGAGGGCTCAACAAAGTCTAAAAATTATGAAATTTGGTACAATGGTACTTCTAATACTCCTCAAGCTTGAGGCTTGAACAAAATGGAGTTATAAAAATAGATAATGGTATTTACAATGGTTTTTAGTGATGAAAATCACTATTTTTGTAGGGGATTCATCTGAAACTTTGACATACACTTCATGGAGCTCCCTACTTGCTCCCTTTCCTTATGTGTCCACCTTTTGATGTGCTTCCATGCTTTGTCCTTGACTTTGAGCTTCAACAATGGGTCTTCAGGTAAGACATCCCACAACCTAGCAGAGCTCAAGAAGACCAAGGTACAATGCCTCTTGACCGTGGAAGAGCTACTACGAGTCAAACCACAATTATGGAACTAGTTAGCTGGAGAATTGAAAATAGAAATGAGAGAGCCTGCAAAGGAAAACAAAGAAAATGAGGTTCCATCTACCATACAAATCCCTGCTGATAAAGTTGGACCATTTAGTGAAGGAGATGAAGGAAATATGTGCTTACCTATCATATTTAATGGATATATGAGTAAAGCTATCTTAGAGAGTGGACTGGGTGTAGGCATAGCCAACAAAGAGATTTGGGAAAAATGGGGAAAACCATCCCTACGACCAACATGTATGAAGCTTCAACTAGCAGATGCCGACATGGAGAGAACCCCATGAATATTGGAGAAGATTAAGTTGACTACCTGCAGAGTAGAATTTGAACACACTCTAGGTGTATGTCCATTTGGAAAGGCCAATAATTTCGAAAAGATATTAGAATGACCATTTGTGAGACAACTCAGGGTAGTACAAGAGAGGGGACCACTCCCAAGATAAGTTTACATATGTTTTCATATAGGTATGTGCCCCCACTACAAAGGAATCCCATACAAAAGGAAGAGGATGATTTGTCAATTGATAGTGCACGTTCAAGTGACCAATCATGGATGCATGAAGATGCTCAATGATGGATGTGCAAAGAAGCAAAATATGAGGAGAATAAGACTCAATTATGGCCTATTAGACATCAAAATTACCAACCCATAGATGATCCCATGTATATGCATCAAATTTTCAAAGAACAAACCGCACAGATGGATGGATATTTCAGCCACCTTAGATGTGTGTGTAAATGAGGAAGTATTAAACATGAATGGATGTGTGGATGAAGAAGGTTATGATGTAAGTTTTTACATGGTAGTCCTTCAGGAAGTAGAGGCAAGAGAATTACTAGAAAAGGAATGGATGGAGGAGTACATAAGCATAGAGATGGAGCCAAAATTCGATTCTGAGGAACACTATTTAGAAGCAATCCAAGCCAAGAACGAAGAGGACACATCCAAGGTTTTATCAATAGAAGTAGCTCAGACAAGACCGAACAATGGGGAAACATAAGATAAGGTAGAACAACCCTCGGATCTTTTTGAAATCCCTGAGCACTTCAAAAGATACGAAGTAGAAGAGATGAAGGTAGCTATTCAAATGCCCAGAAGGGAAGCAAGAGAAGGAGAAGCTTATGATCATAAGGAAAAAACTAAGAAAGTGATAGTGACCATGGAAGAAGGAGAAGAGAGATGTACTATATTGGAAAGGACATGTCAGCAAGGGAGGAATAAGAACCATAATGAGCGAATACTGGATGTATTTGCATGGACCTACAAGCACCTCAAAGGTGTAGATCCAGCCATTTGATCCCATCGAATCCTAATGACACCTGATGTGAAACCATCAAAGCAAGGCCCTTATATATATAATGATGTCTATTCAGAGAAAATTAAGGAGGAGATAAACAAATTGTTCACAGTCGGATTCATTTATGAGATAGAGCACATAGAATGGGTGTCACCACTAGTGGTAGTCCCAAAGAAGAATGGAAAAATAAGAGTGTGTATTAACCTAAAGAAAGTGAATGCAACCACTATTCGTGATAGCTACCCATTACCAATGACTCATCATGTCTTGGAAAGAGTTGCAACCAAGGAAGTATATAGCTTCCTAGTTGGATTCTCCCTGTATAACCAAGTAGCTATCACTATGGAGGATCAATATAAAACAGCATTTGCAACTAAATGGGAGTCTATGCTTTTAGAGTGATGCCATTCGAGCTCACAAATGCCCCCACTACTTTCCAAAGGTTGATATGTCATGTATTTAAGGAATTCCCAAGGAAGAGTATGGAAGTCTATGAAGATGACTTATGCACATATTCAGGTAAGAGGAATGACCCCATTCCATAATTATGAAGGATATTTGAGAATTGTTGGCAATATCGAGTGTGCCTGAATCTTGAAAAATGTGTCTTTATGGTGAGGCAAAGAAAGTTCCTAGGACACATTGTATCTAAGAATGGAATCTCCAAGAACAAGGATAAGATTAAGGTAATCTTAGAGTTACCTAGGCCAAAAACTGCAAAGGAAGTACAAGCTTTATTGGGTCATTCTGGATATTATTGTACATTTATCCACATGTATGCCATAATCGTTAAGCCACTAGATGGATTATTAACTCAATTCACTTCAACGGATGAATGCAAAAAATAATTTAATGAATTCAAATGATGAATAAATACATCACCTATATTGAAGATACTCAATTGGAATAAACCTTTCCATATCCATGCACATGCGTCTAATTATGCAATAGGATGCATTCTAGCTCAACCTACAGATGAAGGAAAATTAGACCACCCTATCGCATATGCAAGTAGACAACTAAACCAAGCAGAAAGAAATTATACTACCACGGAACAAAAAGGCTTAGGAATGGTGTATGCACTCAAGAAATTTAGACACTACCTTGTAGCTAACAAGTTCAAGTTCTTCATCCACCATAAGGCCTTATTGTACCTAGCCAATAAGCCCTATAGTACAGGAAGGCTAGTGAGATGGTTTCTATTACTGATGGAGTTTGATTTCAAAGTAGTGGTCAAAAAAGGAAATACTCACGTGAGAGCTAATCATCTGTCTAGGTTAACACATGGAGAACCACCCAACAGAGTGGCAGATGACATACCAGATACATACTTATTCAACCTAGAAGTATGTCCGAAGTGGGCAAGAAAGTTGATTCCAATGCTCACACATGGACCACATCATAGAATCAACAAGGATTCCAGGAAGGAATTTTTGCATTCATAAAATTTGCACATTGTGGTAGGAAATGTGTACTATAAAGAACCAAATGGTGTATTATTAAGGTGTGTAGAAGAGGCTGAAGAGAAGATCTTATTCAAGCAAGCTCATGTGAATCGAGGGAGACTGCATAAAGGAGCCCATGGAACACTACGGGAATTAAAAAGATTGGGAGTATTCTGGCCAGATATGCCAAAAGATGTACATGAATACGCTGACAGTTGCCAAGAATGCCAAGAAAATGCTCTAGAGGACCATACATCACTACAATTCTCTACAATAGCACTAGGCTAGAGTAGGGCATTGGTTAAGTTCTTGAAAACACACAACCATGAGGAAGGAGTGAGTCTAGCAAGAAAGCGATCCCTAGAAGAAATGAACAAGGACTATACTATAATGGGAAGGCAGATATTCAAAAGAGGGAAGGACAATGAGCTACAACTATGCGTCCATGAAGGAGAATAAGTACCTATATTAGAGATGGCACATGTAGGCACCGTAGGAGGACATGATCGAAAGAATGGTAAAGATGATTCTCTTTGCAGGTTTATTGTGGCCAACCCTATATATGGATGCAAACACGTATGTACAGAGTTGTGAGGTGTGCCAAAGAGCCAAGTATCCTATTAGGAAAGATGATATGCCTCTAATGTTTGGAAAGGTGGATGGACACTCCAAGAAATGAGTTGGTACTGCTAATTCCTGCTCTATGCCTACCCTTTGTAGCTCCATTTTCATATTTTTGTAGCTCCATTTTGTGCAAGCCAAGGAGTCCTTGTCATCATATGATTTGATGTCTTTAATCTGTTTTGGATCCTCCTTGGTGAGGCTTGGAAACTCCTCTAACAAGTCATAAGGCAACTTTACCTTTTTGCATTCACTTTCAAACCAAGTATTAGTCTCATCAAAGACAACATCTCTACTGACCATAAAACCTTTGTTGGATGGACTACAGAACTTATATCCTTTCTGATTTAAATCATACCCTACAAAGATGCACTTCTTTGCTTTAGGGTCTAGCTTACCTCTGATTTGAGATGGGATGTGTACATAAGCAACACATCTAAAGATCCTGCAATAAGCAAGTGATGGCCTTCTACCATGCCATGCTTCATATGGGGTCATCCTGTCAAGTGACTTGGATGGCAACCTGTTTACAAGGTAAGTGGCAGTAGATACACTCTCTACCCACAAATAATTAGGTAACTCTTTTTTCATTTAGCATTGACCTAGCTGTTTCAACAATCAACCTATTTCTCCTTTTTGCCACCCCATTTTATTCAGGGGTATACCTTGTTGTAATCTCCCTTTTGATTCCTCTATCCTACAAGAATGCATCAAATTCATTTGAGAAGTACTCACCTCCTCCATCTGAACTTAGTCTTTTTAGGCTTCTTCTTGTTTGGTTTTCCACAAATGGAAGATACTTCTTAAAGCAACTGAACACTTCACCTTTGTGATTCTTAAAATATAAGTTAGTCCACCTACTGAAATCATCAATGAAAGATACATAATACCTTGACCCAAAAATCGAAGGGTCCTTACTTGGTCTCCATACATCTGTATGGACAAGCTCCAAGTAATCCTCATGCATGTAAACTTTCTTTGAGAAGGGTAACTTGTGTGATTTTCCAAACTGACAAGCACCACATTTATAGATCATGTGTTGCTTGGACACATTAGGTATCCCAAGCACACATTGATCTCTACATATTTGCTTTAAGGTTCTCTCACCAATATGCCCTAATCTTTTATGCCAAATCTCAAGCTCTAACACTATTTGATCTTTGTAATTCTAAACTGCAATATTCTTTGTATCTTGAAGTTCAAATGTAAATAACCTACCTATCTTTTCTCCTTTGGCAATTCTTTTGAACCCATGTTGGGGATCCTCCAAAAGAAAGGATGCTATACATTAGAGTATGCTAAAGTTAAAGGGAAAAATGTTGATGAGCATGTTAAAGAGCTACATGCACTGTCACCTTTGACTATGAAGATTGAAGAAATCAATGCTATTTTTGATGATGGTGATGTGTTGACACTTGACAATACTATGACTACTAAGGCTCATATGGCAGATTCCCTTTCCCACACATGCTTGCTAGATTTTAGTGCTTCTTTCCATGTGATACCACATAGAGATTGGTTCTCTACTTATGCAGCAAAGTCCCTTGTGTGTGACATTGTCCAGATTGGAGATGTGGTTATGCAGTTCATTGATGGTTCAAAATTTACTATGCATAATGTAGAACATGTACCTCAGTTCTCATGCAGTTTGATGTCACTTGGTCAACTTGATGACCTTGGTTACAAAGTGGTATTCCATGCTCAGTCGTTTTGCATATCAAAGGGCAATATGGTTATTGAAAAAGGAAGCTAAGTTGGCTCACTTTATCCTTTATTTGCATCATAGAAAGAACACTTATTAGATGTTACTGAACAGCCTATGGCAATTTGGGTCGTATATCTCTTAGTGGAATGGGAAATCTTTCTCTTTCTTGCTACTTATTTGTGTAATCTCTCTCCAATTTTCCCTCTTGTGAGCATTGTCAATATGGAAAGCAAACTAGGAATGTGCACAAGATACACATTGACTGTTGAGCCCATAAAAGTCACATTGGTCAAAGTCAAAGGATCAAAGTCAATGTAGTCAAAGGAAACATGTTCAAGGTCGAAGTCAACATGTGTGAAGTCAAGGTCTTCAAAGGTGTCAAGGTGCAGAGGCAGTGCATAATTAATTCTCACAAAGGGTATAATTGCAAAAAGTTGGTTGCAGGTTGCAGAGGTATTTCTATAATTTCTCTAAGGTTCAAAGTGTTTTTAAAGTGTTTTGGAAGGTTCATGTGAGCCCTCTCTTAGGTGCACATTTTAAGAATTAAAAGGCAAAATGTGAAGGTATGTGAAGCGGCAGTGTACACAGAAGTAAAAGTATGGCCGCCCAATTCAAATTTTTGTTTTAGTCTAAAGTCACTACAGGACAAAACAAGGATTCGTTCGCTGCCCACTTTTGGAGACAATCTTGGGACATCAAAGTGAGCACCAAGATACTCTAGCACTTCCAATGATTCAATTAAGGAAAGAATTGGAGACCTTAAAAAGAAGTAAACCTCAAAACAAAGAAGAAAATGCAATAACCTTGTTAAGGCGAGAAATCAAGGCCCTCAAACTACAAAAGCAAGAGGAAGCCCAAGCAAGGTCATGCGGTAAGTGATTGTCCGCTTCTAAGTGTAACTTGCCAACTATGCATGAAAGCTAGCCATGAGGCCCAAGAATGTCAATCAAGAGGTATGCCTGCAACAACATATTGGACACAAGGAGGAGGCCAACCACCAGCTAATGTGATGGCAACTGTAGCTAATCAAGGTAACAATTACAAGCCTAGACACAGAGATAACTTTGGAAATGGGCCAAGGAGGCCAATTATCTATTTCATATGTGGAGAATGTGGGCATTACCAAAGTAGGTGTACTTTACTAGAAAATGCCCTCCCTTGCAGAAATTGCCCAAAGGTTAGGGACCATTATACCTTTTGCTGTCCTAAGAACCAAACATCTTCATGTGGGCCACACATTCAAATGATTGTTGTGAGCAAAGAAGAAGTTTTGGAACAAGTCAATGTGCCATCACCATTTGCCAGAGTGGTGGAATTAGAAGAAATTGAATCTTTTAGAGTGTAGAGAAGAAGCAAGGGGAAGGCTCAATGGACATAGGTCAAGAATCAAGGATGAATGGGCTGAACAAAGACGAAGAGACATCTGATGAAGAAGCCAACACATGTGTAGATAAAGGGCAGAAAGGAAATCTCATAGGTACCACTGATGCGATTGGACATGCATTCAGCAAGGCTCATGAGGCATTTGATAAGTCAATTGGAGACCATTCTCTTAAGGAATCAAAATCTTCAAGATTACTCAAGTCCATGAGAAAAGAGGTCAGTATTTTTTATTTAATAAAGATGGATGGGAAAAATTAGGTCATAACTCTTGCAGATAATTGATGAGGCTTCCACAACAAGTTTAGTGGCAAAGACTGTTGTTCTTCATAAAGATAAAATCATAGGGGAAGCACCCCTCACAGATTATAAGAGCCCTCGACTAATAGTCTCTATCAAAGTTCATGAGTTTCAAGGAGTTTTCTTTTTTAAAAATAAAGGAAGTTCCGCCTTAGCCTACTCTCTCGGACTTGAATTAATTAAAAGAATGGTACAAGAGAAGGGGAATAGTGCCCATGGGATCCCCCCAATCCCACAAAGTGGGGATAGCTTTTACAGATTTTCGATGGCATTACACAGAGGTAAATCACCCGCATGCGGGGCCCACATGGCTTTAAGCTTGTTGTTGATCAAAAGGAGCACTTGATGATGCCTAAAGGGGGTTTCTTACAATTAGCAATCCCTTTTCCAAGGAGGAACATTGATTTCTCAATCGACCACTCTTTGGGGCAGTCACCAAAGTTGTGAACACATCATTCCCACCAGATCTTCCATAGGACCTTTCCTCTGATGGCGTTCCAGAGAGATGTGAAGTAACCAATAGCTTCTCCTAGTAGAGCTTCCTTCCAAATGATATGTCTTTGAAGTCTAATTTTCTTTTCGAGCCTTCATGGAAGGCCATGCAACACTTACATGAAGTTATAGAGGAGGTTGATAAACCTCGCATCCCCATCGTGCGGTGCCCACTTGGTTTTAAGCTTATTGTTGACATACTGTAGCTCTTTGTGATGCTTGAAGGGGGGGGGGGGGGGGTGTTACAGTTAGCAATTCTTTTGCCGAGAAGGAAAAGGGAGTTCTTGAGCGACCACTCCTTGGGGTATTGCCAAAGTTGTGAGCACATCCTTCCCACCAAATCTTCCAAAGGATCTCTCCCTTGATCGCATTCCACAATGCCATAGAGCAACTGATCGCTTCACCAATAAGGGCTTGCTTCCAACTGATATGTTCTCGGAGTCCCAGAGACCAACCAAGGACCCTCCATAATCGAAGGGATTTAGGGTAAGCAAAGAACAGGTGGCCAATATCCTCTTTGCTACGACAACATTGCTTGCACCAAGGCGGTGTCGGAGAGATTCTCTTTCCTGTGTGGATATTCCATTGCTTTATATTTACATATGAACTGTGAGAAAGTTATGGATAGCAATATTGAAGACATGATGCAGCAACATATCAAAAGAAGAAAAAGGAGAGGCATGCTGAGCCGTACATGAAAAAAGATGGCAAAATGCATGTAGAGAAAAAGCCATGATGAGGATTCTTTGGCACTGATCTCATCATGGAGAGCAATAATAGGGGACGCGTGATGGCATGTGTGGTTCATAAAAAAGCAGATGGCAATAAAATATAGGGCATCAAAGAAGACCGGAATAATTATCAAATGGGATCTACTTGGTGACATAGGCTGAAGGAGAGTGCTGTTCTCACCTACGTTTATGATCAAAAGAGTTTCATGGAACCCTTTGAGATCTAGACGATATTCTTGACATTGAAGGCAGCGCGTGGATAATTTAAGATCTCTAATTAAAGAGATACAAAAGCATGGAGATTGATAGATGCTTGATCTACCAAACGAGACTGATGATTTACTAGCATTTGTGAGAATCTTCTAATTCTCTGCCATAAATGATTTGTAAGGACGGCGTTTATCATTGTATCTCCATTATTTTATTGCGCATCGCTTTTCTGTTTTATATTTTTTACTACGCACTTTTAGAGAGCATGAAGTACAACAGCAATCATAGACGAAGATAATTGATAGCGTTAAAGAGAATTCTTTGTGGACTAGAGGAAGAGCAGAGAGCCGAACGATCGAAGGAACTGCAGGACTTATCAAATACAACGTAATCTTTCTGTTTAGGAATATTCTGATGGCGCTGATACTTTATTTCAACAGTTTGAAGACGACTTTAATGGAAAAGAAGAATGATTACTGCGCAGGTTAGTTTTACTCTTTGTTAACCATTGATCTTCTGATTATCTTGTCTAAATCACTCTAGTTTTTCCTCTCCTTATTGTTAAAATCATGTTCCAGCTTTCATTCTTCCTTCCTCGCGTTGTTCTTGCTGTTCGTGTCTTCAAACATTTTCCATATACATTCATATAACTACTCAATTGACATATTGGTTCCTTGCGCTAATTGACTTGTTCTCTACTCACTGGTTTTGTGTTTCATATTAAAACAAGTGATATGTGAATTCTGCATTTATTGGTATTTCTGTTATAAACGAATGAATCTTCACAAGTCAATACCCTCTTAAAGGAAGTTGAATAATTAGAAGCCAACGATCTAGAAGATTTCATTTAGGTGTACTTTCTAGATTTCTCAAAACAAACCAAACCGTAGGATCTGCGCTCAAATTATTGAAGATTTTGATTATATTGTGAGCATGACTCTTTATATGTGTACAAAGGTTGCATGTCACTTGAGGAAATAGAAAGTGATTTCGATCGATTCTTAACATTCAAATCGTCATTAAGATTATGATCAATTCGTTTGAACTCAACTAAAAACTCTCTGTAAGATAAAACGCAGCATAGTTTTAAGCAAAAGCCTTATCCTATCATCAAGACCTTTAGGAAAAAAATTTCCTTATAATCAACATTCTTGTTTTTTTAGTCAAATTCTCTCTCAGGTCTCATTTAGTCACTTTATCTCTATATGCTTACTGATGGTAGTTAATGTGGATAGAGTTTTGATTTAAATATCATATCATTCTCTAGTGCCAAAGTTTAAAAACATATCATAAATTAAGCTTGAGCGTAATCTAACTATTATGGTTGATTTGAAATGTTGTTCTAAATTGTGAAAGATCGCTAACCACATGTGTATCGTTGGTTTTCCTTGACCACCAAATTGTCAAGATTAAAGGATGATTTTAGCTTACTTAAAAAGCAACACATATTAGGGAAAATACTTTAATATCTATGCGAAAGCTCACATAAAACTATGTGAGAATTAGATCTAAGATGATTGCACATATTGAACTCTTGAAGATTCATCAATTTTCTTGAATCATTCTAAAAGAACGAGTGCAACATCTTGAGCAATTAATCAAAAAATGTATTTTACATATCAACAAAATCTTGCTTGAAATGATTGTTGTGATATAAGAAGTTTCATAGAGATGACTTGCCTATGTATGAATTAGATAATGAATGATGTTTCATCATTTGGTTTCAAAGCTCTTAAAGATACGATAACTTATTTTGCAATTGAAGTACTCATAATCTTTTGAGTCTCCTATATACCTGAGCTTGCTCTAAGCACCCGGCTTGCGCCGTAATTCCAATGGTTGGCTTAATCCACCAACCGTCACTTTCACGCCTGCAGCGGAACACCACACATCTTGTTAGATTTTGCATTGGTCCATATTCCACAGTATAAAATTTTCCATAGGAGGGCCGACTTTTTGTTTTCAATGAGAGGGTGATAGACATAAATTTCATATCCCAATGAAGTCGCATCCAGTTGAGACACCTTTTCTTATTGAACCTGATGTAAATGTCATTGTGAGCTTCGACATATGGAAGCTTGGAGAGGCGATTACCATTATACTATTTAAGGCCCATTAGGTCCAAAGTGTCCTGTCCCATAAGTAGTCGGATCTTAGAGCGGTCCCAATCATGGTGTCTACTCAATAAAACATTCTATTCCTCATATGTGACCGCAGCACTAGGGTCAAGGTCCTCAAAGTCCACTCATCTATTCGTGTCCTGTTTCCAGAGGTGCTTCCATTGTTTGAATCCCTTATTCTAGAGTCTCTTGGCACTAAAGACATTCCAAGGCTCCATATTTCTAATGCCTTGGATCGGGAACCAAATAGAGTCATTTTCTCTTATACCTGCCGCCCACTTCCAATCTTCATTGATTCAGATGTGAGGTTTGAATCTGTTCCAACTCAACCACAAGGATCTTACCAAGATGGATCCTTTGGGTGAGACCGAAATTAGAGAGAATAATAGGGTGAGGATGTAGTTATTGTGGATGGTGGAGCTGGCATTAACTTGATGCCTGAACATACCATGAAAAAGATTGGACTACAACCCTCAAGACCTGCCAACTTCACTCTAACATTGGTAGAACAATGCATAGTAAGTCCGATGGGAGTGGTTCCTAGAGTCCCAGTGGAGATACAAGGTACCATCTTTCACTTGGACTTTGTTGTTCTAAGGTTGCCCCAAGTAGAAGGAAGTTCCCTCTTTTTAATTGGGAGACCTTGGTTAAGGCATGCCAATGTACTACATGACTTGGGTAAGGACACTATGTGGGTAAAGCAAGAGGGGAAAGAGGTGCAACATATATTTTAGAAGAAGGACCAGAGAATCAAAGACATACAAGCACAATGTAGACAATTGGTATTTGTATGGAAGATGTATTGTTGGATAACCTAGAGGCACACCTGTTTGAAGAAGCAAATTTATATGAAGGCAAAAACATGTTGGCTTGGCTCCATGCAAAAGAACCATCTTCTTGCTATGGAATTTTTCCAAACTCAAGTAGAGAGGAAGTCTATGAAGAAAAACAGGACATCATTTAGGTTATTGATTCGAGTGAGACCGTCTCAATCAAAGGCCATAAAAGAGAGAAGAAAAGAAAAGCCCTTAAATGCAGCACTGATGAAGCTACTTCAAATCTAATATGAATTGCCACTTTGTTATGGATAATGGTATGGATATCATTTGTTATGTCAACTTTTATGATCATAAGTGCAGGGCTCTATAAGGATGTGGAAGGAGTACCTCCAAGTCTTTGGAAATAGAGGGTTCTATTGGATGAACAAGTAGGAATAGAAAAAAATGACATTTTGCAGATTACATCACACAGTAGCTGAAACAAAGATACAAAAGATGCAATATGGAGGAAACAGTATTCTAATGAAGGATTTAGGGTGGCCTATCAGATTGCCAATATGTCCAAAAAGAAGTTGAAACAAATGAAGTACAGTACAATTGGAGATTATGGAGGGCAAAGGGTTTCTCTTTGTCATAATATCAGGACTCAAGGCTTATCATCAGCACAATTGAAGATTTATGGATCACTTGGAACTTGCAAAATATGTCCAGGTTGTACATAGCCTTCTCATTCCATTTTGCTTACGTTTTAGTAGTTTTTTTTCATATTTTATGCTTGTTCCTTGATTTTTTATGTATCTTAGAAGCCATTTCCTAACCTTTTGTATAAGAAAATTTTTAGGAAATTTATGGGAATTTTTAAGGCATTTTAGAAATTTTCTAGCATTTTTTTCATCTTTTTCAATGTTCTTTTTTGGATAAAATGGAAGAATAAAGGAACCTCTCTGTGGTTTTGAGTGGGAAAATGGCATAAAAATTTTGAGAAAATTTTCAAGACTTTTTTTTATTTTTTTTCCTTTTATTTTGATTTTTTTTTTGGATTTTATTTAGTATTTTTCATATTTTCAGGGTATTCTCCTCATTATTATAAAACAGGCCCCTTGAAGGCTAATTATTGAAACCCCCTCTCTCTCTCTCTCTCTTTGCCCTCCCCCCCTTCCCCTCCCCCTTCCCCTCCCTTCCCCTCCCCCCTTCCCCTCCCCCCCCCTCCCCCCCCTCCCCTCCCCTCCTGCAGCCTCCCCGTGCCTCGCCCCCCCTCCAAATTCTTCTTTTTTTTTGTTTTTCTTACCCCCTGCCCCCCTCCCCCCCACTTCATGATCTTTAAATTTTCTAGTTAACTTCTACTTGAAGTCATGGTCATACTCTTTGATTACCATGTACTCATTTTATTTTTTGAAGTTTCAATTCCCTATTACAATTGAATCTCCCATGTCAAGAGCCCAACTAAACAATACCTATCATCTCATGGTTTGATGTCCATACTATCACTCCTACATTAATACGAATATAAAGTATAGTATCCCATACTACCATACTTTATATCCAATATTTATTGGTGGATGATATTTATTCGTAAAGTCCAAGAAGCTTAACTAACTATAGAGTACCCTTTACTCAAATTTCTTTTGAAGTTAAGGGATTACCCTTGTGTTCCATCTTTGTTTGGTTTCTAGGGTTTCTAGGATATGGTCACTCTATGATCTTGATTATCCCAAGCTTATAGTGAAGCTCTAAAACCCTATGATGGAATAAACATACATTGAGAAATTCCAAGTATCTTGAATCATATTCAAGATCTAGTTATTTCTCGCTAAACTATCTTGTAATGACAAGAGATTATTCTTTCTTATTGGATTCCTTCTTTATGTGACGCTTTTCAGATAGCTACCCTAGGGTTTTTAAGGAGACTCATTACTGACTAATTGTGAGTATATTCTCATGCTTTTGGGTTTCTTTCAAAAATCCCTTTAGGGATAGGTGAATATAAGATTCACCTTCATAGACTTGAGTGACATTTGTAATGACAATGGTGGTTGGAACCTATGCTATGTGAATCAGTTCTATCGTTGGAAGGTTTCCAATAACGTATCTTTAGCATTCCATGAAGTTGCTTTCTGAGAAACTCCTCTACCAAACCATGAAGTTGCTTTCTGAGCCAACTCATCTACCAAACATCCTATATCCTAAAAGGAATTTCATGTGATTTGGTACTTTCTTCCCCCTTTTGAAGAGTTTTCATCCTTGAAAAACTGTGAAAACTATAGCTTCATTCACAACTAGACAGCCGCTACTATGACTATTCAATGCCTGGTGAGGGCCTTGAAATTTTCTAGAATATGTACTAGAAAGGAATTCTATTCTTGGTATTCATCTTCTAGAGGTAGCCCACGACCACTTGTCCTAACATACTCATGAAGTTATTCGTGAATTCTGATGTTTCTGAACAATGCAAGTTCATGTCTATCTATGTTAGGAGAGGGTGCCTTTAATTTTCAAGGCTAATCAAAGAATACGAGTTTGAAGGTACTATGAAATAAGAAAAAAAAATTTCCTTTTCATCATTGTACATAGAGAGCTTTAAGTTCCTTCCACTAGGAACTATTGCATCTCTTGAAGGAAACCTGTCTTGGTTTTCATCTTGAGATACTAGATTCTAGAATGAATAAAACCTTAGATTAGCTTGAAAACTCTTCTAAGAGGAAGGTTTTTATATGGTTTCATGATAATGTGAATATTTTACAGTATTCATGTTCGTGAAAGCCTTTAATTGAAATTATAAGGTCAAATGCTCATATTGTAATTCCATCATTGTCTTGCGTGGATCAAAATAAGCGCTTGTATCATGATACTTCTAGAACCATTTTGGGGTGCCATTTTAGTAAGGGTTTTTCATCCTATTTAGGATGTCGCATCGAAACATATTTGGAATCTTTCCCAATTAATTGCCCGTAAGTATCTTTATACTTAGGGTAGTAGTATTGGAGGTTGTGTAAAGTAATGTATAAGTATACCCTGAAGAACTTTTTCAAAGAAATCATCTATGTTGTTGAAGACATTCGATGTATTCAGGTGCCGTTTACTTAACCTGTCTCTTTGAAAAGCTTTTTTTTGAACCATTTCTAAGTATAATTTATACTTAGAGTTAGTATTGAATATGCTAGGTTCTCTACACTAATATATATATTATATTACACACATGCCAAAGTGTTTTTGCCTAAAACAATTTTCAAAGAATTAATCTAAGTCATTGAAGAACTTAGATTTTCTTTGGTGATTTCTTTGGCAAAGGAATGTATCTAAACTCATTTCTTCACTTTCAATGGAGCAAGAAATAATCATCACTTTAATGTAAACTTTAACATTAAGTGTAAATGTTACTTGAAGAAGGAATTTCCTGGTATTTAAGTTGCAAATCTAAGTAGAGTGATTTTGCAAATACTCTAAATTTTCTTCTTCCACAAGGTCCTACTTCTATTAAGAACTGAACTATCTATTCGAGACCATGTTCACTTTATCATTTCCATCATGTTTTCAAATAGGAAATGCATATTACTTATCTGTCACTTCATGCTCATGTGCCCCTCTTTGTGCAGAAACGTGTGCTTCTCTTACACACATAATCATGCCAATGCACATCAATTGGTGCATTTAAAGTATTTGCAGTGAAGATTAAACATGAGATATGCACAAAGAAAACTTTATCTTTCAAGTTAGTGCATTAAAATCATGCCTTGCAAAAAGGGAATGCACGTACATTCTTTCTCTTCCTTGCAAAAATGCATGCAAGTGCTTGCGGTGGTTAACTTCTTTTCAAAAAAATATATGTTTGCCTATTAGACTACATCTTCATATATGCACTAAAAAATTGAAGTCATATCTCATGCTTCAATTATATGTGCATGCAAAGATGATGGTTAAGACAAGAAAATATTAAAATCGGACATAAATTAAAAAGTACTTAGCTTATTTCAAGCTTCATCCTTCCTTTTCCTTGGAAAATAGCCGTCCTTTGACTTTGTTTGAGTGCATTCATGGTCATGATTTGAACTTGGTCCATTCCACCTCTTTTGATGTTGAAGTTCTTCTTGGGCATTTTTATACTTACTAGTATGCCCCAATATGTGCATAAAAAAACATGCATGTATTCTAAACATACATGCTAAAAGATACGATGTGTGTATGCATGAAAGGATATCAAGAACATATGCCTTCAAACAATTTATGCATGGCATGAAAAATTAGATAATCATATGGTGATTATCTATGTGTATATGGGCATCCATGGGTGTAGGATAAAAGAGAGGAGTTCAAACGATGGGCTATATTTCATGTACTCAATGTTCAACTTAAAGACATAAACTACAATCTTAATGGTTGAGATTCATTCCATTCCAAAGAAAGAAGCTACATATTTTTGAGATATCAAGCTCAACATGTGATGATCCAGGATGACATGTACCAGTTTTCCGTTTCTCTGACATGTATAGTGGTCATGCCGATATATGTCAGGGATACTTCATTGAGCTTTATTAGATTTATCTATCGAGAGTGATGGCACATTTGTTTCTTGCCAGCTCACTCATTCGTGGACATTAGGTTGTTCCTTATGTAGTGGTCTTTATATATTGCACTTGTTGTATTCTTGTTTTTAGGTCATTCTTGTACATTCCTTTTATGTAATAGAAGAAGAAGAAGAAGAAGAAGATCATTCTTCCCTACCTCAATTTGTGTGTGTGCTTCTCCTTGAGAGTGAGAGTGTGTGTGTGAGCTCTCTTCCTTATCTCCTTCCTCGTGACATGGTATCAGAGCCAGCTTGGCTGTAGAGAGCTCGTGGAGAAGGCGACGGTGAAGACTATGCGGGAAGGCGTGGAGAAAATGCGATTTCACAAATGGCCTCCGTTTGCTACAAAAATCGGGGTGAAGGTAGAAGGACCTCTGTTTCGAGCTCGCAAGGTGGGACCCACAGAAAAACCAGGTCAGTTTCAGAAACTGTAACTTGTGTTGTGTTCGGTGGCACTCATATATTCTAGATCTAGAATTTCAAGCAATTTCGTGCACTGTTGATACAGGAAAACTATGTTTTTCTGAGATCAAACTGTCACGTCATAGTGCGATAGTGTTCAAGCAGAAGTGCTGCTTGTAGTGGGTTGCAGTGTTGTGAATTGTTGCAGAAATGGAAAACACAGATGGAATGAGTCAGCTTATGAGTGATAAGTTGGACATGAACAACTTCCATGCTTGGAGATTCAGAATGACGAATTTCCTGATGGGAAAAGACTACTGGAAGTACATTGAAGGAGAGAATGAAATGCTCCGCAGTTACTAGAAAGGAATCGGACTGCAGAACAGTTAAGAGCATATGAGGAATGGAATCAAGGAGCACAAAAGGTAATGTATTGGCTATATGTTAGCATACAGGATAACATGATTAGACACATGCAGGATGCCAAGACTCCAAAAGAGGCTTGGAATAGTTTGGTCACTTTGTACGAGACCAATACAAAGGCACAGAAATTGCACCTCGAGAACGAGCTGCATACATTGGAGAAAAAGAGCATGTCGGTAAGTGACTACACTCTAAAAATCAAAAGCATATGTGAGTCACTTGCATCTATTGGCGTGAACGTAGATGATGATGATAAGGTGGAAGTGTGCCTTCGTGGTTTAGGAGCTGCATATAAGTAGTTCAGAACTTCTATACAGACCAGGGAAAATATTCTGAATTTTGCTGATTTGGATCTATGCTGATTATTGAAGAAAATAATCTTGCTGAGGATTCAAACTCCAAGGAAAGCCCAGTTCTGAGCAGGTATTCTACTCTGGCAGAGGAAGAGGTAGAGGTAGAGGTTTTGGAAGTGGAAGAGGAAATAGTAACCAAGACCAAGGTCAACAATAGAATCATGCAAGAGGAAGAGGATAGTTTCGAGGAAGAGCGAGCCAAAGAGATCGCAGAAATCTCCAAAGAAATGATTCAGGTAATGATAGTAAAGGATGCTGGAATTGTGGTAAAACTGGATGCTTTGAACGTGATTGTAGGTTGAAGAATCAAAATAACAGGAGGCAACAAAACAACTATGCATCCACAAGTGCAGATGATTTTGAGAAGATGTTTATGGTTCAACATCACATGATGAATACGATGTCTGCTCGTGTTTCAAAATCGAATGATAATGTCTGGTATGTTGATTCAGGTGCTTCAAATCACATGAGGAGTCATGTAGAATGGTTTAGTAGTTTGCAGAAAATGCCAATTCTTGGATATGTTGAAACAGGTAATGATACATCGCATCCTATTGAGCATATAGGAAACATAGCATTGTCTATGGAGGACGGAAAGGTAAAACAAATCGCTAATGTGCTGCATGTTCCAAATATAACAAATAATCTGGTTTCTGTTGGATAATTGGTTGACCAGGGATTACAAGTCAGGTTCAATGCTGATGGATTATATGTAGAAGAGTACAAGCAGGATGGACGATTGTTTGCCAAAGGAAACAAAGTGGGTAGGATGTTCACCTTAAATGTGAAGATTCCTGAAATGAATGCATCCATGTTTGCAAAAGGTGCAAGAGTTATTGTAGATATAGAGATATGGCACAAACAGATTGGACATGCAAACTTGCAAAGGCTGAAACTGATGCACTCAAAGGGAGATTGTCCATGGACTACCAAATTTCAAAGTTGCAGAAATGCAAAAGGTATGTGCAGCATGTCAATTTGATAAACAGTCAAGAGCATCATTTCCACTTGACAAGCATGTTAGTGAGAATGTACTAGAAGTAGTACATGCAGATGTTTATGGTCCAGCAAAGACCACATCTATGGGCGGTTGCAGGTTTTATGTTACTTTCATTGATGATCATACATGCAAAGTATGGGTATATTTCATGAAAGAGAAGAGCGAGGTGTTTACTCACTTCCAGAATTTTACAGCTATGGTGGAAAAGCAGACAGGGAAGTACATTCAGACATTACGATCTGATGGAGGAGTTGATACATGTCAAATGAGTTCACCAGCTTTCTAAAAAATCATGGAATTCGGCGTCAATTTTCATGCAGGTACACACCACAACAGAATGCTGTTGCTGAATGCATAAACCATACATATTGCAGAAATAGAAAGAGCCTTAATGGCTGAGAAGAATATGCATCATTGTTATTGAGCAGAAGCTCTGCATACTGCTCTATACATCATGAACAGAACTTTGACTGCTGTTGTACATCAAGTTACACCTGAAGAGAAGTTTACACGTAAAAAGCCAAACTTATCAGATCTGAAAGTTTTGGCTTTATTGCATATGTACATGTCCCAGATGAATTGAGGATGAAGCTTGATCCAAAAGCAAAAAAGTGTGTCTTCATTGGATACTCCCTTGAGCAAAAGGGATGTAAATGTTAGAACCCACTCACACGATAGGTAAAGGTGAGCAAAGATGTGGTATTTGATGAAATGTCAAGCTTCTATGTAGATGCCAAAGAAGGACTGAGTCTTGAACCAAATAACAAAGAAAATGCTGAAAAATCAAGTGCAGAATCTCAGGTTTTGAGTGGACCGGATGCATCACCAAGCAATAGTTCCAACTCAAATCCATGGAGTGGAAGATTACGTGGGAATTTCAATCTAGCAAATTCATCAAATACATCCAAGAAAGGTAAAGAAAAGCTTTCTGCTGGTCATAAAACATGTGCAGGTTTGAAGACATTGATGGAGATTCAAGCAGTTCAGAAAAGAGTCTTGATGAGGAACTTGGATTGCCCTCTGTGAAGAGTCCAAGGAGTAAGAAGGGCACATGAAGATGATACAAGGAGAAGTGACCCAGGACCAAGAAGATCTGGGAGGATGCGTAATTCAGTGCAACAATTGACATATGATAGTTACATGGCTCACCATTGTGCCTACTTGACAAAGGTAATACAAGATGATGAACCTTCTTGTTTGAAGATGCAATTGGTAATGCAGATTGGGAAAAAGCTATGGATGAGGAGATGGCTGCACTTTATGGAAATGATAACATGGAAGCTAGTTCCATTGCCGCAAGGAAAGAAACCCATAGGCTGTAAATGGGTTTACAAGGTAAAGCATAATGTTGATGGTAGCATAAGCAGGTATAAAGCAAGATTGGTAGCTAAAGGATATGCACAGACATATGGCATTGATTATGAGGAAACATTCAGCCGTGTAGCTAAAATGTCTACTGTTAGAACACTTGTTGCATTAGCTATAGCAGAAGGATGGAACTTGCATTAGATGGATGTGAAGAATGCTTTCCTACATGGTGAGTTACAGGAAGAAGTATATATGGACCAGCCACAAGGATATGAAGATTCAAAGCATCCAGAATATGTTTGCAGGTTGCAAAAGGCTTTGTATGGGCTGAAGCAGGCTCCGCATGCATGGCATGCAAGCTGATTACTTAACGAGCATTGGGTTTTCTATGTGTGATGCAGATCACTCCACTATATGCAAGGAAGGCTGATGATGGCATCACTATTGTGGCTATTTATGTTGATGACCTAATTGTAGGTGGTGATAATGAAGAAAGCATCAAAGAGGTAAAGAAACTTCTTATGCAGGAATTCCACATGAAAGATCTTGGTGTGTTGCACTATTTCTTGGGCATTGAGTTTTATACATACAGAAAAAGGTATATGGATGTCGCAAAGGCAATATGACTTGAATATGCTACAAAAGTATGGTATGGCTGATGGTAAGCCAATTTCTATGCCTTTAGATCATAATTTGAAATTGGATACTACATCATGTGAAGCATTGGAAAATGCTACTATGTACAGGAAAATTTTGGGAAGTCTTATATATCTTACAATTAGAAGGCTTGATTTAAGCTACACTGTTGGACTTGAAAGTCAGTTTATGCAGGTTCCCAGGAAGCCACATTTGGATGCTCTGAGGCGCACTCTACATTATGTGAGCGCTACTTTGGATTATGCATTGTTTTATGAAAGCTGGCGTAGATTTGCAGGTTCATGGATACACCGATGGATTGCGCTAGTAGTACTCCAGATAGAAGATCTACTAGTACTAGTAGATCTTCTATCTGGAGTACTACTAGCGCAAATCCATCGGTGTATCCCATGAACCTGCAAATCTACGCCAGCTTCATAAAACAATGCATAATCCAAAGTAGCGCTCACATAATGTAGAGTGCGCCTCAGAGCATCCAATGTGGCTTCCTGGGAACCTGCATAAACTGACTTTCAAGTCCAACAGTGTAGCTTAAATCAAGCCTTCTAATTGTAAGATATATAAGGACTTCCCAAATTTTCCTGTACATAGTAGCATTTTCCAATGCTTCACATGATGTAGTATCCAATTTCAAATTATGATCTAAAGGCATAGAAATTGGCTACCATCAGCCATACCATACTTTTGTAGCATATTCAAGTCATATTGCCTTTGCGACATCCATATACCTTTTTCTGTATGTATAAACTCAATGCCCAAGAAATAGTGCAACACACCAAGATCTTTCATGTGGAATTCCTGCATAAGAAGTTTCTTTACCTCTTTGATTGCTTTCTTCATTATCACCACCTACAATTAGGTCATCAACATAAATAGCCACAATAGTGATGCCATCATCAGCCTTCCTTGCATATAGTGAGTGATCTGCATCACACATAGAAAACCCAATGCTCGTTAAGTAATCAGCTTGCATGCCATGCATGCGGAGCCTGCTTCAGCCCATACAAAGCCTTTTGCAACCTGCAAACATATTCTGGATGCTTTGAATCTTCATATCCTTGTGGCTGGTCCATATATACTTCTTCCTGTAACTCACCATGTAGGAAAGCATTCTTCACATCCATCTAATGCAAGTTCCATCCTTCTGCTATAGCTAATGCAAACAAGTGTTCTAACAGTAGACATTTTAGCTACACGGCTGAATGTTTCCTCATAATCAATGCCATATGTCTGTGCATATCCTTTAGCTACCAATCTTGCTTTATACCTGCTTATGCTACCATCAACATTATGCTTTACCTTGTAAACCCATTTACAGCCTATGGGTTTCTTTCCTTGCGGCAATGGAAACTAGCTTCCATGTATCATTTCCATAAAGTGCAGCCATCTCCTCATCCATAGCCTTTTTCCCAATCTGCATTACCAATTGCATCTTCAAAACAAGAAGGTTCATCATCTTGTATTACCTTTGTCAAGTAGGCACAATGGTGAGCCATGTAACTATCATATGTCAATTGTTGCACTGAATTACGCATCCTCCCAGATCTTCTTGGTCCTGGTCACTTCTCCTTGTATCATCTTCATGTGCCCTTCTTACTCCTGGACTCTTCACAGAGGGCAATCCAAGTTCCTCATCAAGACTCTTTTCTGAACTGCTTGAATCTCCATCAATGTCTTCAAAACCTGCACATGTTTTATGACCAGCAGAAAGCTTTTCTTTACCTTTCTTGGATGTATTTGATGAATTTGCTAGATTGAAATTCCCACGTAATCTTCCACTCCATGGATTTGAGTTGGAAACTATTGCTTGGTGATGCATCCGGTCCACTCAAAACCTGAGATTCTGCACTTGATTTTTCAGCATTTTCTTTGTTATTTGGTTCAAGACTCAGTCCTTCTTTGGCATCTACATAGAAGCTTGACATTTCATCAATACCACATCTTTGCTCACCTTTACCTATCGTGTGAGTGGGTTCTAACATTTACATCCCTTTTGCTCAAGGGAGTATCCAATGAAGACACACTTTTTTGCTTTTGGATCAAGCTCATCCTCAATTCATCTGGGACATGTACATATGCAATAAAGCCAAAAACTTTCAGATCTGATAAGTTTGGCTTTTTACGTGTAAACTTCTCTTCAGGTGTAACTTGATGTACAACAGCAGTCAAAGTTCTGTTCATGATGTATAGAGCAGTATGCAGAGCTTCTGCTCAATAACAATGATGCATATTCTTCTCAGCCATTAAGGCTCTTTCTATTTCTGCAATATGTATGTTTATGCATTCAGCAAGCATTCTGTTGTGGTGTGTACCTGCATGAAAATTGGACGCCGAATTCCATGATTTTTTAGAAAGCTGGTGAACTCATTTGACATGTATTCAACTCCTCCATCAGATCGTAATGTCTGAATGTACTTCCCTGTCTGCTTTTCCACCATAGCTGTAAAATTCTGGAAGTGAGTAAACACCTCGCTCTTCTCTTTCATGAAATATACCCATACTTTGCATGTATGATCATCAATGAAAGTAACATAAAACCTGCAACCGCCCATAGATGTGGTCTTTGCTGGACCATAAACATCTGCATGTACTACTTCTAGTACATTCTCACTAACATGCTTGTCAAGTGGAAATGATGCTCTTGACTGTTATCAAATTGACATGCCTGCACATACCTTTTGCATTTCTGCAACTTTGAAATTTGGTAGTCCATGGACAATCTCCTTTGAGTGCATCAGTTTCAGCCTTTGCAAGTTTGCATGTCCAATCTGTTTGTGCCATATCTCTATATCTACAATAACTCTTGCACCTTTTGCAAACATGGATGCATTCATTTCAGGAATCTTCACATTTAAGGTGAACATCCTACCCACTTTGTTTCCTTTGGCAAACAATCGTCCATCCTGCTTGTACTCTTCTACATATAATCCATCAGCATTGAACCTGACTTGTAATCCCTGGTCAACCAATTATCCAACAGAAACCAGATTTATTTGTTATATTTGGAACATGCAGCACATTAGCGATTTGTTTTACCTTTCCGTCCTCCATAGACAATGCTATGTTTCCTATATGCTCAATAGGATGCGATGTATCATTACCTGTTTCAACATATCCAAGAATTGGCATTTTCTGCAAACTACTAAACCATTCTACATGACTCCTCATGTGATTTGAAGCACCTGAATCAACATACCAGACATTATCATTCGATTTTGAAACACGAGCAGACATCGTATTCATCATGTGATGTTGAAACCATAAACATCTTCTCAAAATCATCTGCACTTGTGGATGCATAGTTGTTTTGTTGCCTCCTGTTATTTGATTCTTCAACCTACAATCACGTTCAAAGCATCCAGTTTTACCACATTCCAGCATCCTTTACTATCATTACCTGAATCATTTCTTTGGAGATTTCTGCGATCTCTTTGGCTCGCTCTTCCTCGAAAACTATCCTCTTCCTCTTGCATGATTCTATTGTTGACCTTGGTCTTGGTTACTATTTCCTCTTCCACTTCCAAAACCTCTACCTCTACCTCTTCCTCTGCCAGAGTAGAATACCTGCTCAGAACTGGGCTTTCCTTGGGAGTTTGAATCCTCAGCAAGATTATTTTCTTCAATAATCAGCATAGATCCAAATCAGCAAAATTCAGAATATTTTCCCTGGTCTGTATAGAAGTTCTGAAACTACTTATATGCAGCTCCTAAACCACGAAGGCACACTTCCACCTTATCATCATCATCTACGTTCACGCCAATAGATGCAAGTGACTCACATATGCTTTTGATTTTTTAGAGTGTAGTCACTTACCGACATGCTCTTTTTCTCCAATGTATGCAGCTCGTTCTCGAGGTGCAATTTCTGTGCCTTTGTATTGGTCTCGTACAAAGTGACCAAACTATTCCAAGCCTCTTTTGGAGTCTTGGCATCCTGCATGTGTCTAATCATGTTATCCTGTATGCTAACATATAGCCAATACATTACCTTTTGTGCTCCTTGATTCCATTCCTCATATGCTCTTAACTGTTCTGCAGTCCGATTCCTTTCTAGTAACTGCGGAGCATTTTCATTCTCTCCTTCAATGTACTTCCAGTAGTCTTTTCCCATCAGGAAATTCGTCATTCTGAATCTCCAAGCATGGAAGTTGTTCATGTCCAACTTATCACTCATAAGCTGACTCATTCCATCTGTGTTTTCCATTTCTGCAACAATTCACAACACTGCAACCCACTACAAGCAGCACTTCTGCTTGAACACTATCGCACTATGACGTGACAGTTTGATCTCAGAAAAACATAGTTTTCCTGTATCAACAGTGCACGAAATTGCTTGAAATTCTAGATCTAGAATATATGAGTGCCACCGAACACAACACAAGTTACAGTTTCTGAAACTGACCTGGTTTTTCTGTGGGTCCCACCTTGCGAGCTCGAACAGAGGTCTTCTACCTTCACCCCGATTTTTGTAGCAAACGGAGGCCATTTGTGAAATCGCATTTTCTCCACGCCTTCCCGCATAGTCTTCACCGTCGCCTTCTCCACGAGCTCTCTACAGCCAAGCTGGCTCTGATACCATGTCACGAGGAAGGAGATAAGGAAGAGAGCTCACACACACACTCTCACTCTCAAGGAGAAGCACACACACAAATTGAGGTAGGGAAGAATGATCTTCTTCTTCTTCTTCTTCTTCTATTACATAAAAGGAATGTACAAGAATGACCTAAAAACAAGAATACAACAAGTGCAATATATAAAGACCACTACATAAGGAACAACCTAATGTCCACGAATGAGTGAGCTGGCAAGAAACAAATGTGCCATCACTCTCGATAGATAAATCTAATAAAGCTCAATGAAGTATCCCTGACATATATCGGCATGACCACTATACATGTCAGAGAAACGGAAAACTGGTACATGTCATCCTGGATCATCACATGTTGAGCTTGATATCTCAAAAATATGTAGCTTCTTTCTTTGGAATGGAATGAATCTCAACCATTAAGATTGTAGTTTATGTCTTTAAGTTGAACATTGAGTACATGAAATATAGCCCATCGTTTGAACTCCTCTCTTTTATCCTACACCCATGGATGCCCATATACACATAGATAATCACCATATGATTATCTAATTTTTCATGCCATGCATAAATTGTTTGAAGGCATATGTTCTTGATATCCTTTCATGCATACACACATCGTATCTTTTAGCATGTATGTTTAGAATACATGCATGTTTTTTATGCACATATTGGGCATACTAGTAAGTATAAAAATGCCCAAGAAGAACTTCAACATCAAAAGAGGTGGAATGGACCAAGTTCAAATCATGACCATGAATGCACTCAAACAAAGTCAAAGGACGGCTATTTTCCAAGGAAAAGGAAGGATGAAGCTTGAAATAAAGCTAAGTACTTTTTAATTTATGTCCGATTTTAATATTTTCTTGTCTTAACCATCATCTTTGCATGCACATATAATTGAAGCATGAGATATGACTTCAATTTTTTAGTGCATATATGAAGATGTAGTCTAATAGGCAAACATATATTTTTTGAAAAGAAGTTAACCACCGCAAGCACTTGCATGCATTTTTGCAAGGAAGAGAAAGAATGTACGTGCATTCCCTTTTTGCAAGGCATGATTTTAATGCACTAACTTGAAAGATAAGTTTTCTTTGTGCATATCTCATGTTTAATCTTCACTGCAAATACTTTAAATGCACCAATTGATGTGCATTGGCATGATTATGTGTGTAAGAGAAGCACACGTTTCTGCACAAAGAGGGGCACATGAGCATGAAGTGACAGATAAGTAATATGCATTTCTATTTGAAAACATGATGGAAATGATAAAGTGAACATGGTCTCGAATAGATAGTTCAGTTCTTAATAGAAGTAGGACCTTGTGGAAGAAGAAAATTTAGAGTATTTGCAAAATCACTCTACTTAGATTTGCAACTTAAATACCAGGAAATTCCTTCTTCAAGTAACATTTACACTTAATGTTAAAAGTTTACATTAAAGTGATGATTATTTCTTGCTCCATTGAAAGTGAAGAAATGAGTTTAGATACATTCCTTTGCCAAAGAAATCACCAAAGAAAATCTAAGTTCTTCAATGACTTAGATTAATTCTTTGAAAATTGTTTTAGGCAAAAACACTTTGGCATGTGTGTAATATAATATATATATTAGTGTAGAGAACCTAGCATATTCAATACTAACTCTAAGTATAAATTATACTTAGAAATGGTTCAAAAAAAAGCTTTTCAAAGAGACAGGTTAAGTAAACGGCACCTGAATACATCGAATGTCTTCAACAACATAGATGATTTCTTTGAAAAAGTTCTTCAGGGTATACTTATACATTACTTTACACAACCTCCAATACTACTACCCTAAGT